>CM076575.1:583957375-584557375 GCA_034641835.2 Pinus albicaulis
TATTAATTGTAACATATTAATTTGAAAAAAAACAAGCATGTACAAAAACCATGAAAACCAATTAATTAAAAAAAAACCCATACAAAAACCGCTAAAACCACAAAAACACTCTTCCAAAAAAACATAGAAAATCACAAAACCAACCAAGAAAATCATAAAAAAAACACTTCAAAACAACATAAAAAAACAAAAAAACCAAGCTAGAAAACCAAAAAAAAAAAAAACACTTCAAAACAACCTAGAAAACACTTTGAAACCACCAAAAGAACTATAATTTAGGTTTTATATTTGTTTCTTACTTGCAATGTTTTGCTTATTAAATGCATATTTTCTAATTTTGAATGGTAAAAACTTTTTTTTCCTAATAATTTTAAGTTTTAAAGTTTTTCTTTTCAAATTTTGTGAAATAAATTTTCAAAATTTTTAAGTTTTTGTTATTTAAAATGCATTTTAAATTTCTAGCAAATTTGACTGAAAATATACCTTAAAAAATTCCAAAACAAAAAACAACTAAACTATAACAAATAGATAAGTAAAGTAGAAGTTTGAGATTGACATGATGAACATGGTTGCTCATAGTGAACCTTTATTTATAAGATAAGAAATTTTATTTGACTTTACTATTTTAAAGATAAATTAATTTATATTTTAATTTTTTTTCAATAATAAATATAGTACGATTCTGGTTTTTAAAATAAAATATTAATCTTTAAAGTTGAAAATCTCATAAAGGTTATTTTTTAATATATATATATATATATATATATATATATATATATATATATATATATATATATATATATATATATATATATATATATATATATATATATATATAACTAAAAACTATATCACTATATATATAACAAAACATTTAACTTAGTTATATATAATATTTAACTATATGTAATTATAACATTTAACATAACATATATATAACTATATAGCATAGCATGTAACTATATTTAACTATAACATCACATAGCTATATGATATAATTCTTATAACATAAAATTGTTTAATATATATATATATATATATATATATGTGTG
The DNA here is from genome assembly GCA_034641835.2 of Pinus albicaulis. NCBI lineage: Eukaryota > Viridiplantae > Streptophyta > Pinopsida > Pinales > Pinaceae > Pinus > Pinus albicaulis. The sequence goes on from CM076575.1 coordinate 583,958,428, forward strand.
TGTGTGTGTGTGTGTTACAACATAGCCATAACATAACCATGACTATAGTTGATAACATTATATATATATATATAGTGTTTATAACATAACATAGTTCTATAACTATTTAGTTAATAACATAAATTTATTAAACATAACACATATATAACATTGCATGTAACATAACTATAACTATGTAACTATATAATTACTTAAATATAACTATAAATATTTAACTAGACTATAAAGTTATAACATAGTTATAACATATCACGTAGCTATATTATAGTTCTATATATATTATTTATAACATAACATACAATTTTTTGTAACTATTTAACATAACATAACTAGTTGTTTAACATTTAAAACATAACATAAAATTAGTTAGCATAAGATAGTTGTATAATTATTTAACATACTATATATATATAACAGGTCAACAATCCACTTCAAAGAAAAATGGTAGGCAATAGGGTTTACGAACAAGGGCACGCTGGTTTCATCTCGGCCACCATTTGCAGGCTCTCGGAGGATTGGCGAGGCGTTACGAATCAAGCAGTCATCGGCCCACTTGAGTACAACTCTTGGATGGTGCCTCTCCACGCGGGCACGATGAATTTTGGTGCTTGGAAACCTCGATACTTGCAGCCGCAGTTTACCTTCACATTACAACCATCCTCTGCCATGGGATCTGCAATACCCAAGAGCTTTTCGATCACAACATACCCAAATTCGGTGCAAGAAGGTTGTTGGCGGTGGAACGATGTCCAGAGACAATTGTTCTCATTATTCAATGGATACCTTTACTTCCCAAAATAGTGATGGGGGATCGACTCCCCATTAGTTTCTGCATTTAGGCTGGAATGGCATTATGGATTCGCACTACCCTTGTTATGCATGTTCCCATGCATCTGGATGCCTTGGGTTTTAAACCTCATCTCCCACATAGATGCACCTGTTGCCTCAAGACAGAATTAACTTCTATGTTGTATGGACGGCCGGAAAAGCTTTCTCCTGGGATCCTCCCCATCTAGCGACCCAAAGCAAATAATCTATCACAGGGGCCTCCAGAATCGGCACTAGTTAGAGATAACAAAAGGGAACCAGACACTACACATTAGGTAACCCCATCCTATTTTCAAATTTTTGTTAGAACCCTATGGGAATAAATAAATTATTTTGGGTACACGACATAGACAAGGCGAAACAACTGAAACAAAACACCAAGAAACCATTGGGTTACCCAATACAACTGCAATCCCTACTCTGTGGAGGCAGAGCATTATAATATTCTGGGTCAATCAAGGATTATTGCATAAGCACAGGATCCACTATAACCCTTAACCTGCGGCTGAGAGGAGGAGTTGCGGATAAGGGAAATACAAAAGGTAATGAGGGAGGAAGAGATTGCAGTACCTCCAAACAAGGATACACATAAGGAGGGTCCTCCTACAAGAACATCTTACAGGGGAAAAATAAAGATAAGGTGCCCACAAAACTAGCTGGTAATGCCCCTAGTCCCTACATAATTGAACAACTAAATATAACACCAGATTTGATAGTAGACATTCCAAGGATTGATGATCACTGCAACTCATTTGAATCATGAGCAGTCATATGCCATTTCAATTGATTTTGGCCTAAACCAATGGATCTCTTTCATTGGATCTTCACAAACGGGACAATGGAGTGCGAAATTCATCTCTGCTCAAAAGGTTTTTTCATTTTCAAGTTTCAATCTTCGGAAGCTAGAGATATTATACTCTGAGAGGGTCCATGGTTCAGGGGTTCTACGAGACTCTTCATTACCCCATGGTTCCTAGATTTTGATGCAAACACTATGGTTGTTTCGAGAATGCCAGTTTGGGTCAGGTTGTACAACCTCCCCATGCATTTATGGAATGATTATGTTCTAGAAGACATTGGGAACATCATTGGGAGATACATCAAAACAAAGACACAATGATTAGAGGAGAGAATCTAAACCTTCACACACATTTGTGTGGAAGTATATCTCAGGAAAGGATTACTCTAAAAAATACAGCTAATGCACAAACAAAAATATTGGATGCAACCCCTAGATTATGAAAACACTGCCTTCAAATGCAGAAATTGCAGGGAGACCGGGCATTTAAAAAACACATGCCCAGATGCCAAAAGAGATAACATAAAAAATAAAAGGTTGGGAAATTACCCAAAGGCTAGAAATTTCCCCCATGTGGACCAGAGGAAGATGTTGAAGAAGAGCAGATGCCCCCATCCTAAATGAGAAAAATAAGTTAGCGTCCAGAGGAACAAGGAAACGAATCAGAAGATCCATTCGACCTAAAAAACCCCTCGGTTCTTCCTGGAAAGGATCCAGTGGCTCCGGACAACAGTGGGAATAAATGACATCATACATCTAACAACTCAGACTCAAACAAGGACAATGAAGCAACTATAGTAGAAAACTAGCTCTCCCTTGTCTCATCCACGTCATGACAAGGTGCATGGCGAAAGGTTGAGTGTTAAGTCCCTATATTAATAGTACAGTCCCTTATTATGTTAGTGTAGCCCCCCTTATTGTTATTTTTGTACCCCCATAACCCCATATTTTTATTATTGTGCCCTTACATTATTATTGTTAGGTCAACTAGGATTACATTGTGGCCCCATAGACTCCTATATATAGAAAGGAGGTTTTGTCATTTGTATCATCCAAGTATTGTTCATTCATGTAATGTATTGGAGTTTTCCCCCTCGAATTGGCTTATTTCTAAGGCATTGATATCTCTTTTCTTCTATTTTTGGAGTTGGTTTCACAACATTTGGTATCAGAGCTTTGGATTCTAGGGTTTCGCTGCTCCAAACAGGTCATCGTGGAATTTGCACTATAAATTTTTGTCTACAAAGGTTCAAATGCTGATATTTTTAGAGTGCGAAGCCGAAATCCTGAGGAACATATTTGCAAAATTTCAGAGCTTGTTTCGCAATATTTTCGAAGATATGATCTATGGAAGTTAGGGCTTTTTGCAGGCTCTTGAATTTCACTTAAAAAGGTCATCGCAGAAGTTTCGCTATAAATTTTTTTCTACAAAGGTTTAGAAGCTGAAATTTTTAGAGCACAAAGCTAAAATCTGGAGAAACATTTTCGCAAACTTTCATAGCTTGGTTCGCAATATTTTCAGAGATATGATCTATGGATGTTAGGTCATTTTCAGGCTCCCGAATTTCATCTCAAAGAGGTGATCGTGGGAAAATCTTCATAACTCTCTCTCTGGGCATCAGATTAGAATTATGTAAAAAGTGACTGGAATTACACAGGCTTTAGTTTCCTATCTATAAATTTCAAAGCCATAGGAGCAAACAGTGACACTTGGCAATTCGTACAAGTTCGCTCTACTGAACCAGTCCATAATTAGGTCATTGTGGGAGATTGGACATAAATTTTTCTTGAAGAATCCAAATCAAGTCAGACCTGTGGCATTTGAAAGGAGCTTCAGAGGATTACTATAGGACCTAATTTCATATACTTAGGATCTTCAAGTATAGAGATAAGTCAATTTCAATATCGAGCTTCTCAAAACCAAGAAAAATGTGTGTATTTGGTTTTTAAAATTACATAACGTTTGTTTAAAAAAATAGTTTGAAGTGATTCCAAGGGCATATTTTATAATTTTTATCAGTATTGGGTTCTATAATGCCTCAAAAAAATAATTTCATACCCATTAAGCCCTCAAAAAGCTATACTATGACGCATGAAGAGGAATAATTTCATTATGAGATATCAAAATTACGGTACCAAGTACAACAAATTTCGATCTTACGAAAAGCAACCGAAGATGACATAGATGGTTTAAAAGCAGAAATGGAGGCTAAGTTGGATGGTTTGAAGGATCAAATAATAGCTAATATGGATGATAAATTAGTGGAAGATCACATCGAGCATCAACAACAAGTTCTCCAACTCTCAAAGGATAACCTAAATTTGGTGTAGAATCTAATGAAACAATAGGAAGATCATCATCACATCGAAAGAATTTCTGAAGCAGTCACAAAAACAAGAAATCAAAAAGTACGATCAATTTCAGAGTATCTCAGCAAGTGGAAGAACTTTCCTATAGAATATTCCACATGGGACGATGATAATTTTATACAGAAGCATCAAGAAATAATCAAGCGTTGAGGACAACACTTGTGTGAAGGAGAGGGGCATGCTAAGTCCCTATATTAATAGTGTAGTCCCTTATTATGTTAGTGTAGCCCCCCTTATTGTTATTTTTGTACCCCTGTAACCCCCATATTTTTATTATTGTGCCCTTACATTATTATTGTTAGGTCAGCTAGGATTACATTGTGGCCCCACTAGGATTACATTGTGGCCCCATGGACTTCTATATATAGAAAGGAGGTTTTGTCATTTGTATCATCCAAGTATTATTCATTCATGTAATGTATTGGAGGTTGCCCCCTCGAAGTGGCTTATTTCTAAGGCGTTGACATCTCTTTTCTTCTATTTTTGGAGCTGGTTTCACAACATTGAGAAGAAAAACTGGAGAAAGACATAACTTTTCTCCTCGTCCGTATTTTTAGGGTCTCTTGTATGTACTTTGAACACCAGACTTGACTGGTTGTTGGAAAATATTTTCAGCTAATGCAACATGTAATTTTATTTTCATTAATAAAATTACAAATTTTTCCTCGAAATATATATATAACATAGCACATAATATTTTTTTTGTAATATTTGACCATTGATTTCTATTAATATCGAAAAAAAATTACAATGGAAATTCTTTGGAACGCAGTCTTGGCATGGTCAAATGACCAATAAATTGCTAAAAACAGAAGAAAGAGAAACCACCCAAGTGTTTCTAGGTGTGATATACTAATATATCAAACGCCAGAGGTGTTATGGGGATTTTCTTTATTTCACTTTCTCCTATGGACATATACCCATCCTACATATTTACCATTTACATTTGAGGAACATGCCATATCCTCGTCTTTCAAACAAATATCCATCGCTCCCACCTCCTCAGAGTACGATACATACTTGTCACTATATTAATCATCAGACTCGTGATGTCATTTTTTCCTAGTGGTTGTAGCCAAAATTAGTGCTATTTAACTTTCCGAATAAATATTTTCCATTGAAGCCAAATGCGTATCAATTGTAGGCTGCACAAGATCCTTGGAGGCTGATGAATCAGGACATGTCTTTTCCTGTTGAGGGTTATATTTCTTACGACCTTCCACATTCTTGCCATTTGAAGATACCTTTAGATCATGCCAGCCACAGTTGGGTTTTCACAGCTCCAGGGATCCTGACACTCCTTTAGGGAATACATTCTAAATATACCCTATCTACTGAAAATTTCTACATCTAAAAGTTTTGTTTTTATAGTCTTGTGGTTGATGAAGTTCCTTTCCACCCCATCTTAGGATGATTTTATCTGAGATACCTACACTTAAATCTAGTTCAACACATATTCAAATGAAAGAGATGAATCCACTAGCTATTCTCTGACACTGTCTATTTTGACAAAGTGTCCAATATAATTTCCAATAGATTTAAGGAATTCCAGCGTAATCCACTGAAGGGGAAGGTTTGGGAGTCTTATCCAAACAAGAGTGGCAAGAGTCTTCATGGAGAGTGGGTTGAAATCAAGAAACCAGGGTTGAATTGAGAATCTTGCGCGATCACAAAACTAAGGTCCCTGATAAAAAACCCTCTGTTGGTCCTCCAGATCCTTGAATACGACTACAAAATAACCTTTAGAAAAAAATACAAAATCTATGTTCTTCATCTAGTTTTGAAAAACCTGCCCCTAAGGGTGAAAGCCGAGAGCCATAATTTATTAAAATGACATATGACCACATGCTTAGTATAATGAATAATGTTTAACATGGTGAAGATTTGATTCATCTAGATCATTGGAGCTTCCAATTAATGTTCAACCACAAAGCCCTAGCATGTAAGAGCCTTCAATGGTTGGGAGCTAGAGCCTGCATTAAGAGCTTCTTTAAATGATTGGGATTTGGAGGTGGAGGATGGCCCAATTCATTTGGCACCTCCTTTTAGTGTGAAAGTTAGGGATACATAGAAATCCTTCTTAATGCCATAATCCCTTAGATATGTTTCCAAATTTAATTCCCTGCCCTCATAGAGGATTATCGTACTCCCCTCTGGGATACCTATCAAGTGAAATATTCTATCTAGAAGTGAAGATACAACCTCCTGATCATAGACCCTGAGGCACATAGATTTTCCATATAGGGTTTTAAAAAATATTGGGAATTTATGACTGTTAAGAGAACCAAAACCATCCCACATCTTAATGACATAAAAATAAGGGACCAAAGGTACCCCCTTAGGAAGATGCTCAAAACTTTAATCAATTATTATGCAGGAGTGAGTTTTGGCATTAAGTAGAGGTGAAACAGAGGCTTCGAGGGCCTCTCTATCCTCTGCGGGGATGATTCCATCAATACAGGTCTCAATCTATCTTTGGAAAGGAGCCTTAGAACCCTGGTGTGAGGGGATGAAATGCTAAAAGAATATGAAGCGGGGGGTTGCGAAGACAAGGTTTCTTTGAGGTCGTGCTCTCTATAATCATCGACATGGTACATTTTCTATCATTTTACTAACCCAACTCACATTTGTGGAGTTGCAAATGAAAATAACATAGAATGTAACATAACTATAGCTATAATTCATAATTATATAATTATAAATATAACTATATATATTTAATTATTATAAAATTAAAACATCACACACACACACACACATAAAATAACATAACATAATTCTATAACTAGTTAACATAGCATAACTTATCATTTAACACACACACACACAGACACATATATATATAGATAGTGTAACATAACATAACATAGTGCAATATGTACATTGTGCATAACTATAACAAAATATAACTATAACATTTAACATAGAATAATTATTTATAACATAACACACATACACACACACACACAGATATATGTGTGTGTGTGTGTGTGTGTGTGTGTGTGTGTGTTTAAACAATGCATCATTGATAGATACATTAATTCCATCACGAAAAGTGTATTTGATCTAGTGAATAAAAGCATTTAGACACTTTTCTAATTTGTATGTTACCATATTGTTTCATTATGTAGCATGTTGTACAAGAAACATTGTCTTCATGTGCTTGCACCTAGTACATGTCATGTGCCAAAGTCACACATTAAGAACTTAAATTCTATTGTAGTATTTGGTTGGCATGATATTATATTAGTTTTGTAAATAGGTTTATTTCAAATTTTTCATATTTATGTGCTATGAATAAAATGAATTATTTAGAACCGAGAAAAAGTGTGAGGGTATATTTTATCACTTCTTTCGATTATGTTTACATGGAACTCAATGTGCTTTGGTTGATAAATTATCAAAAAATGGACTCTAAAGTTTAGGAATTCAGGTTAGATTATTTTTCTTGAGTTTAGAAATGGTTTTTTTGTCAACACTTTTTCTTGGATTAGTTTATATGCATTATATGTATTCTAAAAAATATGTTGAGGCATCCCATATACACACCCCAACTTTAGGCCATCACAGTGTGAACAGATACTTTTATACATGGTCGAGCTCGTGATAGATCATGTAGCCCACAAAGAGTTCATGTTCCCCTCGTAGATCTTGCCTTTGACTCCAATAATAGTGTCATAGGTAGTGTTTCTGTCTCTGTTGATGACCATGCTACATCTAGTGGACCTTCTTCACCCATTTCAGGTACACCTCCTGCATTTTTAAATCCTCTTTAAACTTTTTGTGTTTATGTCTCAGAATTTTTTTTAATTTTTAAATTGTCTTCAACTCATGAGTTTGAATTTAATGTATATGTTATCATGATTCTAGTTTATTAATTATATATATATATATATAGATATATATATATAGATGTTAAATTATGTTTATGATTTATAGGTCCTCAGCAAGTCGAAGCTAATGATCAGAGTGCAACATTGATCCCTCTGTGGGATGATACTACAACTCATATCACATTAGAGGATGTTACGACCTGTCATATAGGGATCACAACAAAGATAGAGAATATCCCTTCCAATTCACCAACTCATCTTGCATTTTCTTTGATACTATATAACATCATTAGGTTGATTGAGGCAGATCCGAGGTTAGGCCCACATATCCACATATTAAAATTCATACAAAGGATCAAGAGGCATGAGGTTAGAGGCCCAAATTCTTGGAAGGTGATGAAAGAGGCCACCAAGGACATTGATTTTTGTGGAGAGTTGTTCGACATCCTTGTGGATATCCCTACTATAAATAAAGGTTTGATTCCAATGAAATATTTTAAGAATGTTAATGCAACCCCTTTTGTGTATGATATATTCATTAGAGCTTGGGGCTAGTTCCCCCACCATGACCAAGTCATCATTTATTTTTCCAAGCATTTATATTCAGAGTTCATGTTACATATGAGATCGAATTACAATGATATTGTATCTCATTATTATGGACCCGGTTTTGGGTGTAACTATGAGTGTGATTGGATCCTAGGGACCTTGGGCATGTACCACCACCTTTGATATTATTTCCACTATCATATCAGAGCTTGTTATTACCGACAACGTTAGAGGAGTTGTCACAACTCAGTGGAGACGTAGGAGACTATTGAAAATATCATGCATAAATTATTGGATAGTGCACATGTTGCATTGGATGGAGAGATTAGGAGACCACCACCATTGTCGTGTGACCCACTAGTGCCCTTATATGATGATGCATTTCTCCCGAGTTTATCCATTCACCAGCTTTTGACACATTCATATATGTATCGTGATGTCATTCGTGAGACTTGAAGGGTGAACAACCCGTGTGACACAAACCAAGTATTTATATACACAAAGATTTTGACTCTTATTTTCAAATTATGTATAATTATTTATATTAAAATTTCTAATGCATATTAGATTACATATTTATATTAACAAGTTCATGATAACATGTAGACACATCCAAGCTACATGGATGAGCCTATGAAGTCATCTGAGGGGGTAGTTGATCAACCAGACCATCCTCAACCAAAATATGTTTCCATGGATTCTCCTCCACCTCCACCTCCACCTTATATGTTCAATAATGTGGAGGAGAGTCACTATGTACAACCACATGGACCAACAGTTGAGGTAAACTTTTTTATTCCTAATATTTCAACATTTTATTTTTCTGAGTTACACATATATGCTAATTAATTTGTAGTCTAATTGTAATTTTTCCTTGCCATTGTGTACACATGCCCATATGCAAAGTGTCATTGATGCCACTATTATGTGGATACATGAGTGGGATTTTGGTTTTAGAGGCATTGATGGTGTAAATCCATCGATGCAGGCCCCAATCATCAAGCCATAGGCAAGGAAGCAGCAAACCCAGATTCATGATCAAACCCCCAGCCTATTTGACTTGCATTTGGACTCGACTAAGGTTAGTACATTCATGTATATGTAACTAAAAATGTGGTTCAACATCAATTATTTCCATATTGTTTATTTTATGCAAATAATGATCTAATTAGTTTGATTGGAATGTGCTATATTGTAGTACCAAATTATGGACACTCACTTTGCGTGACATTACTCACATAGGATTTATGCTAGTACTTAGAGTGTCATAGTTTGCATATTTTTAGGCTCATTTCATAGGTAATATTCACATGTGTGATACAAATTTTGTATATTTTCATAAATGGATATTTTATGGATGTACATCATGGACATTATTTTAATTTAGGGATGCTTATTATTTTGGTTTACTGATGTTCATGTGAAATTTGTAATTTGTATATATTTTCGTATGGATATTTTATTGATACATATATTCACTATTTCAGTTTATGGATTTGTATTAATCTAGTTCATGGATAATCAATAATTTTTTGACGTCTATGGACTAGTTAAAATTATTTCGCTAGTTTAATAATTTTCCAATATACTATAACTTGTATTAGTAAAACATATGTTCAATTTTGATTTCCAGTTTCATAGATTAAGAAAATAAGTACAATCTTAAGTTATTATGCAACTCACTTTGATACTTAAAATTAACTAAAATATATCATGTATCAATTTAATATTGAACATGGAAATAATTTCAATCATGCTTCATATTGTCTTGTAGAAAGTGTCTTTTAGTGCAATCAACATCTATGTTATTACAATTAAATTTTTAAAATAAATTATTTGAATTATAAAGTCACCAATATATATATGAGAATTTTTGTGACCCACACACATACCATTGCATGAACAACTTTTTTAAGTATTTAAATCAATTTCTTATCTCAAGGTTCAATTAAAAAACACAAATAGGATTGAAATAACTTGTATTCAATTTTAATATTAAAAGATGTCATGTAAACAACAAATATGTTTTGTTCAACATTATTTATTTTTATATTATATACAAGAGCTTAGTCATAACATGATATAAGTCAATCATGTTGAAATTTAAATATAGGTCATAAAACAATATATTGCAATATTTCTATAATTTTATATAATGTTATCAACTTTCCTAAATTTACAGGTAGTTACAAGTATTTCAATCAATTCCTTATGATTGAAATAAGCTATATATTCAATTTTAAAATATGTGAAGATGTAAATGTTACAAATACAAGTTTTATTTGATTTGAGGTTATTTACAAAATCTTAGTCATAATGCACATCTTCAATATGTTTTTGTGTTTACATTGAAATCAATGCACAATGTTAAAATAATTGCCTTGAAATTAATGTACACCATTTATCAAAAATCAACATCTTCACTTAAATCAATGCATCTAATATACATAATCAAATAGGTTGAGAAATCAACATCTACACTAAAATGAATGCATCTAATGAAAAAATAAAAAAGGATTAGTAATCAACATCTACACTGATATTAATGCATCTAATGCTGCAAGCAATAAAATAGGATTAGAAATAAACATCTACATTGAAATCAATGCATCTAGTGCTAGTAATCAAATAGGATTAGGAATCAACATCTACATAGAAATCAATGCATATAATTTGCAATAAATAAAATAGGATTAGAAATCAACATCTATACACTGAAATCAATGCATCTAGTGCAAGCAATTTTCTTCCCTTTCTCTCCCCCCTCCATATATATAGATATATCCCACCATCTATCATTATTTCTCTTCATATCTCCCTCCCTCCCTCTATCTCTCTCTTATTCCCTCTCTCCCCCTTCCATCTATATATTCATCTCCCTTTGTTTCTCCTTCTTCATCCCTCTATATCACCTCGCAAACATACACATTATTTCTCCATATCTATCTATATCTCCCTCCCTCTCCCTCTCTCTCTCTCTCTCTTCCCCTTATCTCCCTCTGTCTCCCCTTATATCTCTCTTCCATCCTACTCTCCTCTCTCCCCCTCTCTCTCTCTCTCCATCTCCCTTGTCACTCCCTCTTTCTATATTACCACTTTTTTCTCTCTATATGTATTTATTCTTAACTACCTCTCTCTCCCCCTCCAACTCCATCTCTCTCTCTCCCTACTTCTCAAGTCCTCTCTCTCTTCCATTCTCTCCCACCTACCTATGTCTCTCCCCCACGTAACTCACTCACTCACTCAATTTCTCTCTCTCAAGCTTCGTCCTGCAACTATGTTAACTATCTCCCTCCCTCTCTCATTCTCTCTCCCCATTACCTCCATCTCTCCTTCTTTTTCTTCTATCTCACTCCAAAACATACACAAACTCTATCCATATCTCCCTTGTCACTCCCTCTCTCTCTCTCTCTTTCCACCTTTCTCTCTCTATATGTCTTTGTTGGAAATGGAAACAAGAAGTATTGAAAATGGCATCAAAAGGGATTTTAATTTAATTTTACCTTAATTAAATTAGAAGGAAATTGTAATTCCACATCACTTAACAACTTGTACAAGTTAACTAGGTTGGGAAGACTTAGTTAGCTCAGTCAATTCGAGTTGATGGTAAAATTGGAGGTATGTAGAGTTCTCTCTAAGTTTTAGGGGGTCTAGTTATAATTTATTTTGAGTTGCGATTATTTAAATTAATTATTTGAGTTAAAATAAGTTTAAATAGTTCTAAGTGGTGGAGGAACTAGTGAGAGGTCTAGTGAATTAAATATGTTTTATTTCACATGCAATGATCAATTAGATAACTGATAATTCACCGACCGAATGGAATTAGGGGAAAGGTAACCGGAAAGGGAAGGGAATGGCCCAAAATGACATTATCTGGGCCTATAGAGATTTGGCTTAGCTTATTCATTCCCACCCACTCCCCGGCGGCTTGATCTTCTTGTTTATTACGAGAATATAATTAATAGTCTAGTATCATTCATCTTTTCTTCTCTTCGGAACTCAGGTATAGGACCATAATATTTATTGGTTTTATTAGTTAGCCTTACCTTATTGGCCTTATTAACGTATAGGCCTTACTTAGCCCTATCTGGTTTGGTTCCTTACTTAGATCAAATACACCAGTCAAGAATCTCAACTATGCATTGCATATATATATATCTATATATATTTATATCTATATATGTTTATATATATATATATATATATATATATATATATATATATATATATATATATATATATGTTTATATGCATGCGCAGGAGGCATACTAACACATACTGTTATCCTCCCGGTTTCACCCCTTGGCGAGAGATGAGATATTGCTACAATCCATTGTGGTCAAGGACCCATTCCAGTGGTGGGACATGGATTTCATTGGCCTGTATTTCTTCCCCTCAAATCGCTAGCTAGAAGGTAAGGTTATCTCCATAGCATCCCATCTCCTAAGCAGAGCTAGCTCAGGTAATAGCTGGTCCTGACTGAAAGGCCCCTATATTTTGATCCTCAACGAGCTATACTCAAGTAAGTGATAACCTGACTTGAGCTATAAGGAAGGAAAGGCCCTCTATTTATTCCCCTCAAAGAGCTAGAAGGAAGGGTTGGTTATCCCTAATATTTATTTCCCTCAAAGTAAAAGTAATAAGTTAGGTTATGCCTAGCTTTCAAGACTAAACGCCTGACTTACTTGGACTTCCCCTAGCCTAGATTAGGTGCCTACCTTATTTGGACCCCGAAGGGAAGGGGGGACTCATATATGAGGGAAGGCAGATCTGAGTAGTTAGGGAAGGGAGGCAGGCATGTCAATTCTAAGGAATACTCAATTGATATTGGAGTTAAAGGGAAGCGTATTATCAGTTGTATAATAATCCAAATTGTATAGGTGGTGCATGCAACTAGAACAAGGCCCAAAATAAATCATTCCTTAATTATATAACTCACTAATTGCATTTAAAAGGATGAATGAATGCACAATTTTAATCATTGTTTTGGTGAGAACGAGTTGTTGATACCAAGAAATAAGAAGCACAAGTTTTTGCGTTAAGCTTGTGAAAGAAAGGTGTGCTAAGAGAAGATTGTGCACATTTTGGTAGTGAGATTGTCAAAGATAGTGCACAGAGATCTCAAGCTTGAGAGAAGCATTGTATTGTTTCATATTCTTGACTTAATGCAATATACATATAGCATGGTTTTCAGTTGCAGCGTTCACCAAATACATCTTTGTGTTGTATGATTGAAATTATTTCTCTTTATTTTTCATGTGATTGTGCAATCATAAATTTTTTAGAATAGATTAAAGTATTTTATTTTAGCATATTACAATATCATTTGAATCTATGTGGATTTTCTACATGGTATCAAAGGAGGAATTTTTTGGGTGACGATTTTCCAGAGCATATATGAATTTTTTTTTGCAAAATTTTCAAAAACAAATAGCAGATATGGATTCCTTGAGAAAAAATACCCAAATTCAAAAACAAAATCGGCCGAATTGGAGTTCGGATGAGGGAGATATCACCGATTTAAAATAAACTTTTTTTTCAAAAAAATTTGTGATGACGGGACAGTTACAACGCAAACCTGAGTTTCCAGAGTGCCCAGATTCACATATGTGTTGTGGCTATGATGTGATATTTAGAAAAGGAAAGGTTTTCCTTAAAAACATCACCACGGGATGAGTGAAGCAAATTAGTGAGCAAGTCAAGAACCTGTATGCGCTTGAGGTACCAAATGCATGCAAAGCTTTGAGGAGAAATGAAAATTTAGAGACTTGGTGGTTGAGAGGGAGCATGAATTACCTCTCAACATGCATACTCAAAATAAATCTCAACAAGTTGTGGAGCAACCAAAATTGGAGAAGCGGAGAGGAAGTTGAGTGGAGACATCCACTCAAGCAAAGACTTCTAGTAGGGGGGAATTTCGAGCCAAGTGGGCAGAGGGAGCACATGAAACCATACCTCCAGGTGAGAGGTAGGGCGATGTGAAGTAATAGTCCCAAGAGTGCAAAAATTTGGGCAAGTTCCATTGAGATGCATTTTCTCATGGATCATTACATTGCTACAGAAGCCTAGAATACATAATAGTAGGATGAATCAGTGGTGGTTGATGCAGTCATATTTCTAAGTGACAAAGTCTGAGATTAGCAGTAGTCAGATACTAAGGAGCGCAGAGCAGAGTTGGAAATAATGCAGATGGCACCGTGCAGAGTCAACAGCAACGCAGAGATTTCAGTAGATAGTGCAATAGCTAGTAGCAGTCATAGAATCAAGTTACAAATGCATCATACTGATCCCAATCGATTCAGTTTGGATGCTTTTCAGTTTCAAAAGTTGTAGTAGAAACAACACTAGAGAGAAGTGTTGCATGCAGAACATTCCAAAGGTACTGGATCGAGATAGAGTTGAATTCCATTCTTGTTGAGAGTGAGTGTTGAAAATGGCAACAAGAAATATTGAAAATGGCATCAAAAGGTATTTTAATTTAATTTTCCCTTAATTAAATTAGAAGGAAATTGTAATTCCACATCACATGAAAACTTGTATGATTTAACTGAGTTAGGAAGACTTAGTTAGCTCAGTCAATTCGAGTTGAGGGTCAAACTGGAGGCATATAGAGTTGTCTCTAAGTTTTAGGGGGTCCAGTTATAGTTTATTTTGAGTTGCAATTATTTAACTTAATTATTTTAGTTAAAATTAGTTTAACTAGTTCTAACTGATGGAGGAACTAGTGAGAGGTCTAGTGAATTAAATCTGATTTAATTCACATGTAGTGATCAATCGGATAACTGATAATTCACTCTAAATAGTTGTTTCATGTCAATTCTAAGGAAGCCCCAATTGAGATTGGAGTTAAAGGGAAGTGTACTCTCAGTTTCATAATCATCCAAATTGTACAGGTGGTGCATGTAGTCAGAAGAAGACCTAAAATAAATCATTCATTAATCATAGAACTCACTAATTTCCTTTAAAAGGAAGAATGAAGGAACATGTTTAATCATTATTTTGGTGAGCATGAGTTAGTGAGACCAGGCAATAAGAAGCACAAGTTTTTATGTGGGGCTAGTGAGAGAAATGTGTGCCAAGAGAATCTTATGCACATGTTTGTAGTGAGACAATCAAAGATAGTGCAGAGATATCTCAAGCCTGAGAGAAACATTGTATTGTTTCATATTCTTGAATTAATGAAACATACATATAACAGGGTTTTTGGTTAAGGCTTTCCCTAGATACATATTTGTGTTGTGTGATTGAAATTCTCTCTTTCTTGTTCATGTGATTGTGCGATCATAATTGGTTTCCAAAATTTGTAGAATAGATTCAAGTATTTTGTTTTAGCATATTACAAGATCAATTGAATCTATGTGGATTTTCTACAGCCTTGAACTTCTTCCTTCCCTTTATTTCCTCCAACTCCATCTCTCGAGCTCTCTCTCTTTCTTAGAGACTCTCTCCTCCTCTCCCTCTCTCCATATTTGTGTCCCCCCCTCTCTCTCTCTTACCCTTCTCTCCCATTATATATTTCAAAAAAATTTAAATAATTTGGCAATTAAAATATTATGTTTAAATATTTTTTATTTTATTTTGATGTCGTACAACAATTTAATTGTTTTATATAATATATTTTTAAAATGCAAGATTTCAAATGTGTGTTGTACATTCACCTAGAGGGAAAATTATAATTTTCCATGGAAATATTATCTAAAATTTTCCAAAATAGTAATGTTCCAGCTACCTCCATCAAAGATAAATAGAGCACTTCATGTATTCCAATTGAAATTGTTTAGGTTTTATTTCTTTAAAGGTAGCTTTAGTTATGATTACTTCAGTATTTTAAAATATTATATATTTTATTATATTAGATTTATAAAAAATCAACTTAAATAAATTTTACATATCTAGTCATACACATGACTAGTTTTGTGTTAATGACT
Source organism: Pinus albicaulis (assembly GCA_034641835.2). Classification (NCBI taxonomy): domain Eukaryota; kingdom Viridiplantae; phylum Streptophyta; class Pinopsida; order Pinales; family Pinaceae; genus Pinus; species Pinus albicaulis. Next base: position 583,974,735 of record CM076575.1, read on the forward strand.
CTTTTGTTGAAGCCTATGGCTTATATCAACCACATTTATTAATGTGGTTGTGCTAGTATATATTATATTATAAGAAATTTTATATTATATTAAAATTAATAATATTATATTAATCCAAAATTAATAAATTTAATATTAACATTAAAATATATTAATATTATTTTTTTTGTATTAATATAATTTCATAATAACTTAATAATAATAATATATTTGTAATATTAATATTAAATTTAATAAGGTTTTCACATAACATGATAACAAAAATTCTAATAAGATTTGGAATTTTAAATTGAGGTAAAAGTTTAATTTTAGATCTTTAGAGTTTTTTTTATAGAGGATGGATCCAGCCCTGTTAACCACATATTTGAAATTTAGGTGCTCAATCTAGCCTCTTAAGTCCTAAATCCACAATTTCAACACCCCTACTACAAAATTTTCTACAACTCAATTTTGTACCCTAGCAAACTTAGGGCTAAATTTGTCCTTGGGTGGTGGAGTTGATCACATTGGATTCATGAGAGAATCCTCTATCCAATGGCATATGAGTTTGACATTTAAGAATTCATATGATATTTTTCATCTAATTTCTTTTAAACACGATGTTTGAATTTTTTTTGAATTGTTTTAAAGAAGTTGAATAAAAAATCGATATCATAAAATATACACAACTAATTTTTTTCAAAAAATACCACCATCTTCTAGTCCTCCTCAAAAGGATACTTTTGGTTTTTAAATTTATTTAAATATTTGAAAAAAACCTTATGTAAACACGTGTCTGCAAAATGCAATTGAAATATTACTTTGCAAACTTCCAAAATTAATAAAAAATATATTTTTGCATAAAAAATTAAAATTTCAATATAAAAAACTTAGCTCTCTAAGCATATATCATGCTCTCATATATATATATATATATAAGAAATTACACATTTTAGACTAAGTTATGCTAACACGTACCTTTTAAGATGTAAAATCTTGTAAGGACCATATTGACATATTATAGGACACTAAATATTTTTGCAAAAAATATCATTAAAACAACAATATAGTTCTTCACAATTTGTCTTTTAACTTGGAATCTAAATTCATAATACTTATATGAATTTTGAGAGATTTAATTCAATAAAAGAAGAAAATTTTGAAATTTAATCACCACATGAATAGTGAGTTCCTATCGGGCCTCAACCTCGTAACCTCGATTGAGTCGATGGAGGCCTTGTGTTCTTCGCGTTCCTCTATTTTGGGGCCCCTCCCCCAAAATAAAGTTGTAACCTGATCCTTTATTATCTTTTCCACTTATAAATTATTGCAAATAAAAACTCATCTACTCATTATAGTTAAAGTTCACGCGCTATTTTTTTTTAAGTAGGAGTTGGGGATTTAGACTCCCAAAAATCTTCTTATTGCGAATTGAATAGATATTGTACTTAGAAAGTATTTCACTTGTGGAATTTTTTATTTAAAAGAAGTTGGGTATTAATAGCTTCAAATTTTTCTTATCAATCATTGGAATCTATTCATTTTCCTAAGAATTAGGTTTTCTAGTTAGTATTAATATATTATCCACTTATTATTATCAACCATGGAAATCTATTCATATTCGTAAAAATTGAGTTTTCAGATTATTATTAATGGATTGTCGACTTATTATTAGTTAAATTTCACACTAAGAGTTGGGGACTTAGACTCTCCAAACTCTCCTTATGGTTTCTTAGAAAATCTTCCACTTGTGGAAGTTTTTATTTCAAATTATTATTATTATTATTAGTTAAAGTTTACACTTTATATATTTAAGATAAAAATCAAACTGAATTGAAAAAGGAGTTGTAGCTCACAGGTGAGTACTGCACCTGGAGACTGCACTCAAACAGAGAGAACACTTTGAGTTTACTCTACATCCATGAATGAGAAATTACATCATTAAGTACATCACTAAGAATCAGGAAGTTGCAAACAAACTCCTAAATTGTAGGAACTAATCCTAAAATAAGGAGATACGTTACAACTTGTGTAACCATTTTTCCATTAATATAAAATAATATTAATTATTTTCAACTCCCCCCCTTAATGGAGAAAGGATTACCCTGAACTCCTAGCATCCCTCTAAATAATTCAAACTTTACACACCCAAGAGGCTTAGTAAAAATATCAGCCATATTGTCACAAGTTTTACAATATTCAACACATATCTCCTTTGACTGTAGTTTCTCTCGAACAAAATGGAACTGAGTATCAATGTGCTTGGTATTTTTATGAAAGACTGGATTGTATGCAAGCTTGATGGTACTCTGGTTGTCAATTTTGATGATAGTTGATTCTTTTTGTTCTTCTCCTGCATCGTTGAGAAGTCTTCTCAACCAGATAGCTTCACATGTGGCTGCACACAATGCTTGGTACTCAACTTCACATGAAGATAAAGCTACAGTGCTTTGATTTTTGTTGCTCCATGCTATGACCCCAGATCCAATGTTGAATGCGTAACCTGTGATAGATCTTCGATCATCCAAGTTACCTGCCCAATCTGAATCTGAAAAACCTGCTAGAGTAACATCAGATGTGTCAGTGTACAAAATTCCATAATTACTAGTACCACTAAGATACCTCAACACACTTTTTGCTGCGACCCAGTGACTTTCGAGGGGTTTTGACATAAAATGGCTCAACATACTAACAGAGTATGCCAAATCTGGTCTAGTTGTAGTAAGATATATCAAACTCCCAACTAGCTGTCTGTACATAGTGGCATCCACCTCTTTAGTACCATCATCACTACTCAACTTTAAGTTCTGCTGCAATGGTGTTGCTGCTGATCTACACTGCTCCATTATGAACCTTTCCAGCAAGCTTCTGGCATACTTCCCTTGAGTAAGAAAAGTCTGTCCAGAATCTCTCCATACTTCCAATCCCAAGCAATAATGGAGATTTCTGAGATCTTTCATCTCAAACACTTGTGACATCTGCCGTTTGATTTCTTTGATCAGATTGTTAGCATTCCCTATTATGATCATATCATCTACATACAAAGAAATCAAAATAATTTACCTCTGTTTATTAAACTTGGTATACAGATTTGGATCATTCAAGCTCCTATGAAAGCCATGTTGTACAAAAAATGAATCAATCTTCTCATACCACGACCTGGGTGCCTGTTTTAAACCATAAAGTGCCTTTTTCAATTTATAAACAAGATGTTCATGCCCCTTTTTCACAAAACCTTCAGGCTAAACTAAATAAATTTCTTCTTTCAAGTCACCATTCAGAAATGAAGACTTAACATCTAGCTGGTGTAGCTCCCATTTATGTTTTGTTGCTAAGGAAATTAGCATTCTAATAGTGTTTTAATTTTGCTACAGGAGCAAAGGTGTCATCGAAATCTATTCCCTCTTGCTGTGAATAACCCTTTGCTACCAGTCTAGCTTTAAGTTTTTCCACACTCCCATCTGCATTTATTTTAGGTTTATACAGCCATTTGCATCCGATGGGGGTTTTATCTTCAGGCAGTTCAACCAAATCCCAAGTATGGTTTCTATTAATTGATTCAATTTCCTCATGCATTGTAGCCCTCCATGCATCAGATTTACTTGCTTCTTCATAATTTGTAGGTTCTACAATGTTTAAAATGTTTGTCATTAATGCATAGTCTTTCAATCTGGATGGTAATTGAGTCTTCCTAGTTGATCTCCTTGGTAGGGGACTTACCTCAAATCTGCCTGTTTCAGCCTTCTCCGGGCTTGCCTCATTACCTGTTACTTCTTCTTGTTTCTGCTCCAGTTCTTCATCATCCTCACTATTTTCTTCCATTAGCAATGGAATGTGCCAATCATTGTTACAGTCATCCTTTCCTTCTTCAACCTATTCATGAAATATGACATCTCTGCTTGCAAAAACTTTATGAGTCACAGGATTAAATAACTTATATGCTTTGAACTCAGTGCCATATCCAACAAATATACATTTCAAGGCTTTAGGATCTAACTTCTTCCTATCTGCCTTAGGTATATGAGCATAAGATTTTGACCCAAATATTCTTAAATGAATCACTGCTGGTTTGAATCCAAATAATGCTTCAAAAGGGGTTTTGAAGCCTAGACATTTAGTAGGACTCCTATTCTTTAAGTAGACAGCAGTGTTAATAGCTTCTGCCCAAAAACCATTTGATAGACCCTTACCTTGAAGCATGCTCCTTGCGCACTCCACAAGAGTTCTGTTCTTTCGTTCTACCACTCCATTTTGTTGTGGAGTGTGGGGCATTGTAAACTGTTGCACAATCCCATGATGCTTACAAAAATTCATGAACTCTCCCAACCTATATTCTCCCCTTGATCTGAGCGGAGAATTTTTATGCTTTTTCCCTTTTGGTTTTCTACCATGGATTTAAACTCTTTAAAATACTGAAAGGTCTGACTCTTTTTACTCAAAAAGTATATCCAAGAGAATCTAGTGCAATCATCTATAAATAAAATAAAGTAATATGCACCACCTAGTGACCTAGTCTGCATAGGTCCGCATATGTCTGTATGCACCAGTTCTAAGATATTTCTTTCCTTTCTATTAACATGCAAAGGGAACTCTTCTCTATGCATTTTTCCTAATGCACATCCATCACAATCCAACTGAACATTATGGAAAATAGGGAGTCCATCGACCATACCTTTTCTCTGAAGTAGGATGAGGTCTTGCAGATTAAGATGGCCGAATCTCTGGTGCCAGAGATTTTCAACTGTCGATCCAGTTGCGACCATGGCTTGCTGTGGCATACTTTTCACATCTAGTCTATACAGGCTCCCCACAAGCACTCCTGTTGCAACTGTTTCCATCTGGCTATCCTTTATGACACAATTAGTCTTAAAGAATTGAACTTTCATGTCCTGATCAATTATCATTGAGACAGAGATCAAATTTTTCTTAATTTTGGGCACATACAATACATTTTTAAGGCGTCTAATGTCACCTCTAGGTAACTTTACTGGAATATCACCATATCCTTTGATCTCATATCTGCTATCATCTCCTAAATAATTTTTCGACCCACATGAAGTCTCTTCAAGAAATTCAAACCATTCCTTCTTACCTGTCATATGTGAGGATGCACCAGAATCGACATACCATATGTCGTCCTCATCTCCCTTTGAAGCTGAAAGGGCACAATCGACTGTAAGTAGTCGCAGTTCGTGGCTATGGTCCTCATCTTCCTCAACAAAGTAACCTTTGTGCTTTCTCTGTTTATTTCTTGCTTCGTCTGCCTACCTCTTATAACATTTTTTAATCTGATGACCAGGTTTTCCACAGTAAAAACATTTCTTACTGGGAAAATTATTAGCAGACATACCTTTAAATGGTCTCTTTTGAAACGTGTTGGCTACTTTCTGCTGCTGCTGCGGTGGTTGTTGCTGCTGTGGCTGCTTCCCTCTATATTGTCGCCTTTTCGCCATCAGAGCAAGATCATTGCTCTGTGATTTCAAATTTTTTCGTCGCTCTTCTTCTTGTAGCAGAATCCCTGTCAGCTCTTCAAATGCAGGGGCTTTCTCCCTGGCTGCCAATCCTGTGATGAACATCTGATATTCATCTGTCATTCCGTTCAATGTGATTGTGACCAGATCGGAATCAGAAACTTTCTCTCCGATATCTCCCAATCTGTCCTTCGGGTCTTTGACTCTAGCAATGAATCCAACAGCGGATTCATTCTCCTCCATCTTCATCGCAAATATCTTGCCTTTGAGTGACAAGACACGGTTTGTATTCTATGTCTGGTATAGGTTCTTGATCGTCATCCAAATGTCAGTGGACGATTTGCAGTCTCTAATATGTGGGACAATATTTTCCTTGACGGACATCTTCAATATGACCTTTGCTTTGGTCTCCCTTTTATCCTAGTCTTGTTCTTGTGTAGCTGTTCTTGGTCTCAGCTCATTTCCTATAACAATCGACCACACATTTGCGCTTTCAAGTAATGTCTGTATCTTGAATTTCCAGTTGGTGAAATTAGATCCATTGAGTTTGCCACACTCATGGAGATACGATTCTAAACTGTTATTCATATTGGACTGATAAACTTTTTGATCCTCTAATGAATAATTCTACCCAACTGAACAATTGCAGGACACACTAAAAAAAAAAATTCACCACATACCAAATCCTGACCACTGTTTTGCTGAAAAAAAATTGTACCTTCAATGTGCCACCAATAGGCAATCCGATCTACTATCACCAAGAAAATCCAATACGCCACCACCGGGCAAGTCCGATCTGCCTCCTCCAGGCGAATCAGGAACTTCAATGCACCACCACCAGGCAAGTCCGATCTGCTGCCACCGAGCAAATTTGGAACTTCAATGCGCCACCACCGGGCAAGTCCGATCTGCTGCCACCAAGCAAATCAGGGACTTCAATGTGCCACCACCAGGCAAGTCCGATCTGCTGCCACCGAGCAAATCAGGAACTTCAATGCGCCACCATCGGGAAAGTCCAATCTGCTGCCATCGAGCAAATCAGGAACTTCAATGTGCCTACCACCAGGCAGGGGCGATCTGCAAAAAATTGCAGACCTTCCCAAAGAGAAAGAGGCTGGCGCTTCTCTAAGGCGAAAAATCCACACCCAAAACAAAATGCACGTAAGTCCCAAAATTGGCACGATTATGGCATGTATTTCCGCGCCAATAGGGTGTTTTGGTGTGCTGGCGCAGGTATCTCCCTGAAACTCGCGCCAATGGCGCGACTGTTCGTGACAAAACCGCGCCAATATTTTCTTCCGCTCAGAGATGATCAGTCATCTGAGACCTATGCTTCAGGTGTTACTGCAGTCCACCTGATTCTACGAAAGCTTTTGTATACTCCTCCGCCACTAAAGTTCTGTAATCAATGATGCATCCTAAAAAAGAAAAAATTAAGGCTCTCCCTACTCTGTGCTCTGATACCAAGATAAAAATCATACTGAATTGAAAAAGGAGTTGCAGCTCATAGGTGAGTACTGCACCTGGAGACTGCACTCAAACAAAGAGAACACTCTGAGTTTACTCTACATCCATGAATGAAAAATTACATCATTAAGTACATCACTAAGAATCAAGAAGTTGCAAACAAACTCCTAAATTGTAGGAACTAATCCTAAACTAAGGAGATACGTTACAACTTGTGTAACCATTTCTCCATTAATATAAAATAATATTAATTATTTTCAACTATTTATGGTACGAGTAAGAAACTTAGATTCACCAAAATTTTCTTATAGCAAATTGAATAGATATGACATTTAGAAAGTTTTTACTTGTGGAAGTTTTTATTTAAAAAAAGTCACATATTTAGAACTTCAAAATTTTCTTATCAATTATAGGAATCTATTTATACTAGTAAAAATTGGTTTTCAAATTAGTATTAATAGATTGTATTTTATTGATGTGGTTTTTAAGTTTTAAATTATTGCTTTATTTACAAAATTACTGTTTATTAATGTAAATTGAGTTATTGTTATTATTAAAAGAAAATTATTATCAATTATAGAAATCTATTCATATCAGTAAAAATTGGTTTTCAAATTAGTATTAATAGATTGTATTTTCTTGATGTGGTTTTTAAGTTTTAAATTGTAGTATTATTTACAAAGTTACTATTTATTAGTATTTATTAATGTAAATTGAGTTATTATTGTTATTAAAAGAAAATTATTATTTAAAATAATTTATGAGTTGATTTTTATCTATTTATCTTTTATAATAGCTAACAAATCAAATATTTCAACCAGCATAAATTTATTTTAAGTATGGATCTAACACGAGCTTAGAGAGATCAAATTTTTTTACATGCAAACTACAATGTGTTAATTTTCATTGTTTAAATTTTATTTTTGAATGCTAAATAAAGAATATATAAGACCAAATAAAAGTATTAACTATACAGCTTAATTTTTTATGATATATACAAATTTTTTTTTAAATGATATATAATGTATACTCAATTGACATTAAAATATTTTGCATAAACATTTTATGAAGCAAATTAAAATGAATTTTTATTATTAACATGATTTTAAAGTATTTGTCAATATTAATTTGTATTAAAATATTTTATCAATAACTAAATTATAAGATTTAAACATCTTACTCACACTTTTTTTTACTTCTACTTACTTTACAACATATTCATTTTGAACATTATAATAGACATTGTTTTTCTATTTAGAACATAATTTTTAGCATTTATTTTTATTTTAAAGGGAAATTCACAAACAGACAAACTTACACATCCCTTCATACTAAACTATAAAATAAGTTTTTAAATTCAATAACTTATAACTTAATTGAGAAATCAGAAAAATGACATCATCTACTCTTCATGCCTTGTCACAAAGAACCAAACATATCTTTTGGAACTGAATGGCAAATGAACAAGAAAACAAACAATACTCCAAACACTAAACAATCAGCGAACAATTCTAATAATAAATATTTAGATAAAATCAAATAATAAATCCATGCATTAAAATGGTACACACATCCTTCACTATGGCAAATCTTTAATGAAGATCAATAACAAATCCATGCATTGAAATGGTTAAAATGTTACACTATCATTGTTTGCACGGAATTGAAACACGCAATTGATAGGTGAGCAAGAAACTGTCATTAGTGAAGTTGTCACGAATCTATCTCTCCTCATCCACGCTTGGTAACGTGCACACAACACAACTGGGACTTGACACGTCGCCATCTAATCATTAATGACATCACTGAATACGTGCCACACTCAGCCACCAGTGATTGCTATTACTCTGTTTCTATCAGCGCCATGATACCATGAGCATGCAATGCTCTTCTAAGCTTGTGATCCACGAATTGTTGTGGTGCCAGAGAAAAATGAATAACAGCTGCAAGGAAACCTGCAAGGAGTCAGTCAGAAGTAACATTTCATTGATATGTTCTCTGCAACCATGTTACTTTTCTTCATCGTGCACGTTACTTTCGTGTGAACAATTGACCAGCTCACCTGCAAATTGGTTGATGATATTCCACAATCAGTTGCAACTGATAACTCAAGAAGCCTGTTAGAATGCCCCACTTTTCTTCCAGGGCCTTGACTTAGTTTCTCCTTTGAAAGACGGAATAGCGAAGGAATCATTCTCCTTTGAAGAGATCAATACCAACATCTTTTCAAATTCATGGGAAGTAGAGAAATCAACTTGTAAAAAAATCCAAAATGAATTAGTTCATAGATTTTTGCAGGTAATTGTGCATAACTTAATTTTATTGTAGATTTCAAAAATATTTTATAATTGAATATTTCTAAAATCTGTAATCAAGATAAAATTGGTAGCTTCTATATATTAGATTATAGAATATTTTTAAAATATGTAATTTATATGAGAATGGATTTCTATATACATATGTTTTTTTGTTTGTTAGGTTATGTGGGGGTGATTGGCACACGTTTAATCATTTGATTGAGCAGTCTGGACCTAAGGACATTTAATCATCAAAATCATTTGGGATTGCACTCGACCTAGGCCATCACAACCCTTAGCATTACTGGACTTTTGCTTGCAAAATTTCAATCCAATAAAATTGATTCTTGAGCTCTCCTAGAACTATCTATAAATTCACCACATATTTAAAAATAAATAAATAAATAATTCCAATAACCCACTTATATCTAAATCATCAAAATTACTTGCCTAAACCATCACAATCTTTAACATAACTAAACTTTCTCTCATAAAATTTCAATCCAAAAACAAAATACAATAGTTCAAAAACAACACAATCTTTCCCAATAATACTGAAAGCTCTAGTGATATACCACAAGGTGAATTAAATCGTAGGGAACATTACAAATTTAGTGAGTAATATTTCCCACTTAATATCCTTCATCTTTGATTTTCCGTTAATTATGTTTAGGCAATCTATGTTGATGAAAAATATTGCAAAATTGGACAAAGTGAGTGTGCAGAAGCTATGCCCATATAACTCCAAGGCACGAGCTTTAACTGCATTTAGAAGTACGACTTTACTTCTACCATTTGGTTCCCTCCAACATGGTAAAGGTTTCATTCAATAAGCTCCTTTTGTATTCAATTCATTTGTTTTGTTTTCTCCTCCATCTTACTTTTGTCTCATAAAATTGGGCTATGTTGGGGGATGAAGTTTCTCTTTTTCACATGAGTGGCATCGATTTTATCCCTTTTATTTGGTTTTTGGTTTGTTTGTTTTTTTTGTTATCAATATCTTAATTGTTTTGATACAGAGGCTATAATATATTGTTTTTATAATTATAAGTTTTGTGTTTAAATTTATGACACATTCAACATAATTTAGTAAGGGGTATATGAATTTTATTTTTTCACAATGTTTTTATTAAATTTTTTAGAATTGTTGTTTATATAACTATATCTTGAGATTTTATATGATATTTTGTGTCTATTTTTCATATAGTTATTTCTTACATATGTTTTACAATTTGTTGCTTTATGACCAAAATTCTTACATGAAAAACAATAATTATAGAAAATATTTTGATATCTAAATATAAACGAATTTTATGGGGAGTTGATCTTTTGAATTCATTCTGAGGATTCAGCTAGTATTCACTTCCTTGCCTAGTGCTACTTTATTTCTTTTAAAAATCAGATCTTTGTTGGTCTTTTACCTCCTTTTTAGTGTTGTATGTATTATGTTTGTGTTGATCCTCATCTTCATTTCCGACTTTGCTATATCCTTTAAGCACATTAGCATAATTTCTAGAATTTTCTTTGCATTTCTTTTCTGATTCGTTGAGCTTGATTCTACCTTGGCAGTTTCATGATAATCAAGACTTGTTTTACTAAAATAATTTCTCCAAAAACCAAACATATCATTTTAGATTTCAAAACTTTTTCCAAACTTCAAACTTTGATTCAATTGATCATTGGTTTTTTCTAAATCATTTCTCAAGAAAACAATCTCAACTTTTAGTTTCTCACAGCGTCCTTCCTTTTCTTGTGTTGGATTAGCAACATTTCTTATATATAACTTCATGAGAGAGACCACAAATTCATTGATGTCATTGACCTTGATTGTCCCTTCGAACTTTCATGAGAATCAATACCTATTTTGATAAAATGAGATCTCTAGCAACTGAAAATATCATCTAAGATTTGAGAAATTTTTCCAAAATTCAAACTTTGTTTTAGTTACTCATTGATTTTTATCTAAATAATTTCTCAAGGAAATCATCTCAGCTTCTAGTTTCACACAACATCCTTCCTTTTCTTTGAGTTGTCTTAGAAACATTTATTCTCTTTTATTTGTCTCTTCTAGCTCTAACTTCATGAAAGAGACTATTGATTCATCAAGATCATGATTATTTTCATTCTCATATTTCAGTGATAGATGTTTAGCTTTGTAATTTTTCTTCTAAGTCTTTATGTTCCTTCTAATGCACGAATAAGTTCTCCCTTAAGATCATCATCACATTTTTCATTTGAATCTGATTTCTCTTGATTAGGTATTGAATCTCCATGGCCATAAATAGGAATTCTTATTTGTCTTCATCAGATGCATATTCATCAAAGAGTGGGACTCTATTTGAGAAAGGATCATCCTGATTGATCATTTTATCCTTATTTTAGATCTACCTTCTAGTGGCTAGAATGCATATGAAGGAACATTAGAGAAATTTTGAGGTAAAAAATGGGCCTCAAAACAAAAATGTACAACCAAAATCAACTTTATAAGAACTAATAAGTTTCAAGATGACGATGTCAAGCATGAGGGATGATTCACCATTTTTGGAGTTGTTATCACCAGGCTGGAGCAAGTTGGGTTGTGTCAACCATCAACCTAGCATAACTATTTCAACCAAATTTTAAATGGAAGTTAGCCCTTCCAGTCTAAGAGGGCTCTCTCAAGGAAAACAATGGAATATTCAAGATAAAATTCAAATTTTCAAATGGCTAAGTCTGTTTATACTTCATTAGTTTTTTGGCAGGTAGAATAGTGTAATGAAGGTACCACTGGGCATGGAGTCAACTAAGGAAATTCAATTACACACAAACTATATTTAGGAAGCTAAGGCAAACTGGCTCAAACATAAATTAACTCTTACATCAAAAACACAACAAATGAAGGAAGTTGGAGCATTTAACGATGAATTCCAAGAAATCATATTTCCATGAAGCTGATAACAATATGAAAAATAAGGAAAAACAACACATAAGCCAAGGAGAATCTCAGGTTGTGAAACAGTCTACTGCAAAATGTATATTAGCTCAGAAAGAAAATTTGCATAAGTATCTCTCTGATAACATTCAACAAACCCTTCAAAGTGAAAAAGTCCCTCCTTTATAGAGTGGGGCCTCTTTTACAATAGTCTGCCACCTTGACTAGACTCGATGCTTTAGCTAAGAGACCTAGTTCAAACTGAATTACAAAACATAGATACTTTTTAGGGATATTTTCTGTTTTGCAGAGTTTGTATACAATAAGGATTTCATCACCATTAAAGAGCTTTAACAAACTTTGATAATGATCCTCATCGAACATAAAAAAATTGTTGAGATGTTAGCTAACTGATGAAACTGAAATATGAACTGGCGCGGCGAGCTGTCATGATAAGTTGGCTTGGTGAGTTGGCTTCCACGTGGAGATTAATATGCTGAGTTAGTCCCCTAAAAAAATAGGAGTTGATAAGTTGCTGATGTGCACATTTTTTTGACCTTTCGTTTACACATTTCTTTACTGTCTAATTCCCCAAAATTCATAAAAAATTCACTACGATGGAAAAGTAAAGTATAGGCAGTTTGGTAGCAAATGCCAAAAAAACTCTCCTGCAAGTTATCTGATACTGTTGACTATTCCAGGGTCTTCTCTAATGTCGATGAGCTAAACACATGCTTAGAAAACTTCCCTTTCTTAAATTTAAACTTATTTTTCTGCCCATTGAAAGCTACAAAAATTCGTAGCAAATTTCCGTCTTTAATATGGAGAGTTGCTACGAAACTACCTAGTTTTCTAAGATTTTTCCTTTTCAATATTTTTTTCACCTCCAAAACACTTCTAGTAGCCTATACAAGTCTGTATATAACTAACAATATTAATTTTCCACATCATAAGTAAAAAATTGTGATATGACCATGTTCATGGAGTGCCATCAACTTCAGCAATGATTTTAATATTTCTTTTTGCAAGCTCCGCCTTAATCATTTCAATTTGATTCTCTAAGGAACTGACTTGTTCCTGGAACCCTCTCCTATCTTCTTGTAAGCATTTTTTCCTCTTGCGCAGATGCTTCATCATCCTATGTAAGGGCATTGTTCTTTTTATCATTCTTCCAGATTCATCTACAACCTTGTTATAGAATTCAATTTGCTTTGATATGTCTTCTTTCAATTCTTCAAAAAGGGGTTTTGATTTTATTACCTCATTCCTAACATCTCTCAGTTGTTCTTACAACATCTCCAATTCACTTTTTTCTTGTACCGGCCCCTTACATCTCCCTTTTTTTACTAGTTCTACCTTTGCTAGAGGCACCTCTTCTTCTAAGGGAGACTCATGCATATTTCCTTTTAGTTTTTGTGATTTTCTGATAGGCTTTCTGGGCTTGAAAATAAAACCTGAATCTTCTTGAGTAAAATCCAGCTTCTTGGCTATTTTTCTCTTCTTTTTGGTTTTTGTCTCTTTGATTTCTACAAGTTGCACAATGGGGCTTTATTCAATGTTAAGCCTCTAGGATATATGACAATTTACCCTTCCCTTGGTTTTGGCTTCTAGTCATCCTTCTTGTATAATTTTTTATCTTAGTGCTTGTATAAATTTGTTCTACTACCACAGGCTCTTTTACATGTTCAACTTCAAGTTCCATTTCTATGTCTACTATAGGCTCTATCTCTATTTCAGACTCAACTACAAACTCTGCCTCAGATTGTTTCTCCACCCCTTGGGTTATAGGTTGGGACTTTGGAGTTCTCCTAAGGGTGGCAGTATCCACATCATAGCCACTTAAAAATAAAAATGGGGGCCAATATCTCTTCATCCTATTCAACTCTTCAACCATGAGCAACTTAATAATACCATGATGAAACACTGAAGTGTTGTTGGCATCAGGCGTGGTCTGAACCTTGTCATCCATCTTTCCCAAGATTCTAAACAAATAAAAAGGAATATCTAAGGTTTGATTACCTGTGAGGAGCAGAAAATATTTGAAATGGTATTGATAGACCCTGTGGAATCTACCCTCACAAGTGAAGTATTTCTAGATCACCATTAGGAACTTAGAAAAATATTCTTTAAGGCAAGTCTTGAGAATGCCTGTAGCCATATCAATGCCTCTGTGCTCTTCCTTCAAGAACCCATCACAATTCTGCACCTTGAACCATAATTTTCCTGACCTGGGGAATTTTGTATCTTGGGAAATGGTGTTAGGGGCCAATGCAAAATTTAACGTGCCCACCTTACACTCTATCTCTGTAATGTTTATGGAAAAATCTTTAGCAATTTTCCCATGAAATCCTTGCATCTTCTGACAGAACGGAAGACACCCCACGTTGGAAAATGCTTGGGTAATTGTATTGTATTCTTCAAACAATTCCATATCCACAAGCCCGTACCTCACTACTGACCCTCCTTATACTGCTTCCTTCAAGCTGCTATGGCTTCAACATGCAGTGAGCAGCTTCCTGACACCTGCAAATATCTTAAGAATGGCTAGACCATCTATGACACTCACAGACCTTTTCCTAAGGAAAAATAACCAACCCACAAGAAAAAAAAGCCTGAAACATAGACAACAAGAGAAGCTTGTAAGGAGATGGGAACGAGCTTGTGACAACAAAGCTATTCAAAAGTGGAAATAAAACTAAATGAGCATGCAACCACATGTTTTGGGAATGGTAGATAAAGACATAAAGGTGTAATCATGACTCAATAATCTCTGAACATAGCCATTTTAAATTTTTGAATCGTTTCCCTACTGTTAACAGAAAAACATACTTTTGTAGTGGAAATAGTGCTAGGGAAGGAATATTTTCTATGGAAGTATTAAGAACTTTCATAGCAAACCCGAAAATTTTTAAACTAGATTTGCTGCGAAAGTTGGGAAAATTGTCTAATGAATAGATAAGCTCGAGGTACATGAATTTCTATGATTTTCCCATTTATGATGACCCCTACTAGATTCATAATGACCCTACAAAATGAATAAAAAAAACATAAAGACCTTTATTCATGTGAAAAATAATTTCAAAACCCTAATTAACAAAACTTAATGACTCAAAGACAAACCTAGGTGTTATCTTGGATAACAGTGGCTCCAATGGGGATGTTGTGCCCCTGTGGTGCAGCAAAGAACCAACAACTCCAATTCCTTATTGAAAATTAAAAATTGAAACTTTGGTGATGTCATCCACAAGTATTTATGGCCTTCACCTTAGGCTCAAACTCGTTGAAAAGATCATCCACGCTTGCAAGCATAATAAGGAAAAATGGAATATATACAATGGTGCTTCTTCTAGATGATTGAGTTAAAAATAATAATGCTTCAGATACCTTCCATTGATAGGTCCTCCTTGACACAACTAACCATCCATCTCTTGCAGTAAAAAAGTGTTGTCTCCGTGGTAGGCTGAGATCTTGTATGGCCCTTTCCAAATATTTTCAAATTTCCCATGTTTCCCTTTGTCTTCTATCTTAGCCTCCGACCTCAAAACCACATCTTGGATATTGAAATTTTCCTCTTTTTCCTTTCTGTCAAATGTCCTTTTGACTCTATTTTGACATTGCTAATAATTGGTGTACATTTCTTCTGTCTTTTCCTGCAAAGCAATCAGTTGATTAATCCTCCTTTGGACTGCATTTGGTTCTTCCTCCAATCCCTGCAACAATCTCATCACTGGAACTCCAAGAGATCTAGGAAACACTACTTTAGCTCCATAAACCAGCTCATAAGGATAAGTCCCTATGGATCTTTTATTACAAATTCTACCATCCCTTAAGGCAAATTTAAGCTTCAAATGCCATGACCTTTTGTTCTCCTGCAAAATTTTCTTGATAATTATGACTAGGCTTTTGTTTGATGACTCAGACAAGCCATTACTTTGTGGGTATTGAGTTGTAGAGTGACCAAGGGTGATATTGTATTGATTTCAAAAACTTACTAGCTTTTTAGACTTGAAAGCTTGAGCATTGTCAGTGACGATATTCATGGGACAACTAAACCTTGATAAGATGTTATTTTCCAGAAAATGTATGATCACTGAATCTGTAGCTTGCTGTTAGGTCCCTGTATTTGATCTGAATGGAATTTATTAGTTTTTTTTGTGCTAAGTATCCAAACAGTAATTAAATTGTGTGCATAAGGTTTATTGAAGTATGCATGTGAAACAAATGGTTTTCTCTTAGTTAAATAGGTTTTTGTGTGATATTAAAGCATGTAAATTGCTTATAAAACAATATAAAGCAGTAAATAATAGAGAATTAAACATCACATGTAATAGTACTTAGCAAATTTCATGAAGCAATTCACCCCTCCTGGGCTACATCTACTAGTCCAGCACCCAATGACATGTCCCTCATATCTTATTTCTCAAAAATGGTAAGTACATGTGAATAAAAGCCTCAAATTGTTGTGATCTCTATAAAAATAGCTTCATAATTCTTGAATTAGCTAGGAATGACTATTCATTTGCAGAAAACAGAGAATGGATGCTCAATACATTGAAAACACCCTAGTGGCCCTAGTGGCTCCTTGAACTCTCCTGAAGCTAAACCTGCACAATATGCCTTCTAATGGCTCTAAAACCTCTACCAATGTGTTCATAATGTTGATAATACCCAAAATTGACTATTCATCCATCAAAATTGGTCTAATATCCAAGGAGTTATGGCCAAAACAAAAAAATTGCCCAATGTCCCTTAAAAAACTCCACTAAATGTGGAGAACTTGAGTGAACTGAAGTTAAATAGGTGGTTTCTGCCAACTTGGTGGTGTGCTCCAGATTAGCCGGCCCGTTAGTGTAACATTTATTGTGATGGCGGGCATGTGAGTGGAATCTCCGCAATAACTGTTTGAACCTCCCGCCATGAAGGCGTTGGAACCAAGAATGGTGGTGGTTCCAATACCCATGACATTTAATGTTTGAACCTCCACCATATGAATGCAAACAACCGTAATTGTGGATTTAACTGCCGATCTTACTGTCGGAACTCGGAGCTTTGTGGTTGCCTTAACTATAACTTTAACCACCCTGAAAACTGCGCATGTGAACGTCCACCAGTTTATTCACGCCATTTATGAAAATTGTTTGCATTAACCCTAACAATAAATGCCACCATGTGAACACTGCAATTCCCGTTGTCAAATTAAATTTTGGACCCATCTCATATGTTACAGAAACTGCCCATGTGATAGGCATCTAACTGTTAACACCACCGTTTTTTTTCCATCGTGGTTTGAATAGACTCTCAGTTCTGAGCCCGGGTCACATGGAGTGTTGTTTGAAATGGGGGCTAGCCCTTAGGGGCTATCCAACAGATTTCATATTAATGTTTAAATAAACATTAAACCCGTTGTGGGTTAAGAAGCATGGGCAGGCGGAGTGGTAACGCGGCCAAGTACTATTTGTGAAGTTGGCTGTTCGAATCCGGTGGCCTTTCAAAAAAAAATTAATATGCCATTCCTCCTTCGGCCTGGGGCCACGTGGCGGCCTCCGGGCCTGCCACGTGGCAACCCTTAATTGGCCAAAAATTCCAAAGTCAAACCTCCTTCAATCAAAATGCTGCCACATGTCAAACTGTAATTCGGCCAAATGGAATATTCTGGGGAATATTCCAAACAATATTTCAAGGAATATTCCCTGGAATATTCTCTTTTTAATTTTTAAAATTGACAAGTCAAACTTGGTCATAGTCATTTTTTTGGAGTTTACAGGACTTTTCAAACCTTCATAACTTATGCATACGACCTCTATTTTGCCAACCATTTGCGGCGCCAAAATCGTAGCGACGAGAACTTTCTGGTCGCTTAGGTTGCAAACACTTTTGAGTACTTTCATTTTTGAGCATTTTTTAACAATGGACATGATCTCCTAATCAATATTACTATTGTAGTCCCTTATTGTTGTTAGTTTAGCCCCCTTATTTTTATTTTTGTACCCTGGTAACCCCCATATTGTTATTATTGTGCTCTTACATTATTATTATTATGTCAGATAGGATTATATTGTGGCCCCATGGACTCCTATATATAGAAGGAGGTTTTGACATTTGTATCATCCAAGTATTTTTCATTTATGTAATGTAAAGGACGTTCCCCCCTCGAAGTGGCTTATTTATAAGATGTTGATCTCTCTTTTCTTCTATTTTTGGAGTTGGTTTCATTACATTTGGTATCAAAGCTTTGGATTTTAGGGTTTCACTACTCCAAAAAATTCATCGTGGAATTTTCGCTATAAATTTTTTTCTATGAAGGTCCAAAAGAAAAAATGTTTACCACGCAAAGCCGAAATCATGAGGAAATTCATGTAAAATTTTCAGATCTTGGTTCTAAATATTTTCGGAGATATGATCTATTGACATTAGGGTTTTTGCAGGCTCCCAAATTTCATCTAAAATAGGTGAACTTGGGAAAATCGTCATAAATCTCTCTCTCTGAGCATCAGATTAGAATTCTGTAAATATTGGTTGAAATAACATGGTTACTTTAGTTTCTTGTGTATCAATTTTATAGGCAAAGGAGGAAATAGTGACACGTGGCACGCCGTAAAAGTTCGATCTATTGAACTAGTCCATAATTAGGTCATTGTGGGAGATTGGGCATAACTTTGCCTTGAAGCATCCAAATCAGGTCATACCTATGGCATTCGAAAGAAGATTTAGAGGGATACTACATAACTAGATTTCAGATATTGAAGATCCAAAATCATAGAGATAATTCAGTTTCAATATCGAGCTCCTCAAAAGCAAGAAAAATGTGTGTATTTTTATTTCAAATTACATAAGTCTTGTTTGAAAAACCAGTTGGAAGTGATTCCAAGGGCATATTGAAGCATAGATATCAGTATTGGGTTCTAAAGTGCCCCTAAAAAATTCAAGAACCATTAAGCCCTCAAAATACTCTACTATGACTCATGAAGATGAAGAAGAGCAACATGATATATCAAAATTACAAGAGAAAGTGCACCAAATTTTGCTCTCGCAAAGAGAAACAAAAAATGAAATGGAATTTTTGAAGTAAGGGGTGGAAGATAAGATGGATGGTTTGAAGAAAGGCATGGAAGCTAAGATGGATGGTTTGAATAATGGCATGGAAGACATGGAAGCTAAGATCGAAGAAAAAATGAAAGTCAACACGAAGGACATGGAAGCTAAGATTAGAGAAAAAATGAAAGACAACATGGAAGACATGAAGAATTATCTAAAAGAAGATATGGAAGGTTTGAAGGGAGGCTCAACAAAGTTGATACAAGAAATTATTCCTAATGGTGAAAATATAGTAGAGGAAACTCATGATGAGAACAAAATAAATTTTAATCATGATTTCATAAACTCAAATGTTAGATGGAAGACCCACCATATTCCAAAGATTGATATGAAGAATTTTGATGGCAAGGATCCCGTAACATTGATGCTACAGATGGAGAAACATTTTTATCTCAATAATGTGTAAAACACACAAAAAGGTATGCATTGCAACTTTATATTTAGAAAAAAATACATTTGTATGGTATTGATGGCTTTGCTCCCGTAAAACTATTGTCACTTGGTCAATTTTTATGGAGGAAATGATAGCACATTATGAGGATACAAAAATCAACACCTTCTTTATCCAATTGATAAATCTCAAACAAAAGGGTTTAGTGGTGGATCACATTGAGGACTTCCAAAAATTGAATATAAGGGTAACCGATATTCCAGAGGAACAAATGATTGATGCCTTCATAGGGAATTTAAAGGATAACATCTGACATGAGGTTCACCTTTTGGAACCTGATTCATTGGAGAAGGCATTCAGGTTAGCAAGAAAAATTGAATGTAAAATTATGGTGACAAGGAAGCCTGCCACTTACATCTATAAATATGGAAGTGTTGTTACTCCTAGACTTCCAAAACCTACAAGGTTGACACCACAACAATTGGAAGAAAAAAGAGAAAAATGGCTTTGTTATAGTTGTTATAGAAAATACACTAAAGGTCATAAGTGTGCTGAGAAGAAATTTTTTTACATATATTGTGAAGAGGAGGAAGAAAATGAACAAGAAACTTCAAAAGAAGAGGATATACACTAGGAACCAACCCTAGAGAAAGAATAAATGAACCTGACCATATCATGTAATGCATTGGTAGGAATTACCACTCCTAAAACTCTCAAGATAGAAGGACATATCAAGAAGAAAAAGGTAATAGTGTTGACTGATTTGGGCAGTACCCATAATTTTATTCATTGTAAGGTAGCCAAGGAATTGAATTGCTTCCTATACCCGACACTGGAATGTCAAGTGATGGTTGCAAATGGAGTAACTATAAATTTCTCTAGAAAATTCCATAATATCAAGCTAACCATGGGAGAATATGTATTGAATAGTCCAATGATTTCCATTCCAAGGGGAGGTGTTGATGTTGTACTAGGAGTACAATGGTTACAATATTTGGGGACGGTAGCTTTTAATTTTCAAGAACTTTTCTTGAAATTTTTTTCGGAAGGAAAGGAATTCAAATTAGGGGGTATCGCAGGGAAGCCGAGAAAGATAATGAGCTCTAATTTCATGACAAAGATCTTGAAGAAATAACAACAGGGCGTAATTGCACAATTATGCTCACTAGAAGTTCCAACATCAAAATCATCTATTTCTCTAGATCTCCAAAGAGTCTTGGACAATCATTCCAAGGTGTTTGGAACTTCCAAAGGACTCCCACCTATTCATGATCATGATCATGCTATTCATTTGATTCCAAGAAGTGTTCCTCCAAACATCAGGCCTTGCAGATATCCTTATGTCCAAAAGAGAGAAATTAAATGTATGATTGGAGAAATGTTAGAGGCTGGTATAATTCAACCTAGTCAGAGTTATTTCTCTACTCAAGTAGTATCGGTACACAAGAAGGATATATTAGGCGCATGTGTCCGGATTATAAGGAGCTCAATAATCTCACTATTAAATATAAATTTCCCATTCTTGTGATTGATGAATTATTGGATGAATTAAATGGAGAAAATGATTTTACCAAGTTGGATCTTCATTCAAGATATCATCAAATTAGAATGAAGACTGAAGATATTCCAAAAACAACATTTCAAATTCATGGGGGTCATTATGAATTTTTGGTCATGCCTTTTGGCCTTACCAATGCACCTTCTACATTTCAAGGGTTGATGAATTCCATTTTCAAACCCTTCCTTAGGAAATTTGTGTTAGTACTTTTTGATGATAAACTAATCTACATCAGGTCTTGGAAGGATCATGTTCAACATGTTGACAGGGTGCTCAAACTACTGGAGGAGAAAAATTATATGAAAAAACCTCCAAATTTTTCTTTGGAGTACAAGTGGTGGAATATCTGGGTCATATTGTATATCACAAGGGTGTTAAGGTAGAACCTAACAAAATTAAATCCATTAAGGAATGGAAAGTCCCCACAACCATAAAGAAGTTGCGAATATTTCTCGAGTTAACAAGGTGTTATCGCAAGTTTGTTAAGAATTATGGGAGACTAGAAACACATCTAACAACATTATTGAAGAAAGATGCACTTTCGTGGACTTATTAAGAAACTAAGGCCTTTGAACATGTTAAAGAGGCAATGTGCCTAACGTCGATCTTAGCTACACCAGACTTCACAAAAACCTTTATTGTGGAATGTGATGCCTCAAGAAATGGAATTGGTGTTGTTTTAATGCAAGAAGGAAGACCCATTTATTTTCAAAGTCGTCCAATCAAAAGAAATTATTTATAGAAAGATATTTATGAGATGGAAATGTTGGCAATACTACATGCACTAAATAAACAGAAACCTTACCTAATGGGAAGACACAAGTAAAAATTGATCATGATAGTCTTAAACACTTTTTGGAACAAATACTATCTTCAAAAGAGTGGCAAAAATGGGTCACAAAGATGTTGGGTTATGACTTTGAAATAATCTACAAAAAATTGTTATGACTTTGAAATCAGAAATTGTTATGATTATCGCCACTCTCATTTATAGCTCTGACCTAGGGCCACTAAACTACCATAATCAGTTATGACCATATCTCGTCATCTTCCCTAGTTAACCCATAAAATCGCTCCCTGCCACATCAGAAAACTTGGTCCCTTGCATCAATACTCATTTCGATCAGTTGATGCTTCCTTCTTATCGACTACAACAACCATTTTTCCAGGAAGAAGGTAGTACCTTGGATGACTCCTCACCTCAATAAGGGCATCCCCAGATGGAACTATGAGAATCATCATTTCCCACTGATGTCATCGATCCTCTTGAAATTCGACTTCAAAATAAACTTTCATGTCAAGATGGTATTGTACTTCATAACCATTGCACTCTGTCAGAATTTGTCGAAGACCCTTGACCGAATAAGCATCTCTTTCAAAAATGCTTACACGGGAAGGTCCCCAATAGTCAAAGACCCATGCATACAATGAGCACTTTTTCTAAAAATGTGCCATATCAAGATTATGCATGTGGGTGCCATATTCAACCTTCTTTCAAATAAAAATTCCCCCCAGGGTGTGAGCAACCGTCATCATCAACCAGCAGCAAAACACTACCAAAAGTGACATAAACAGAACCATTATCTATCAAATAAGCTTAACTAGTCAAAAACATCATGAGCATGGGACATGCCCATCTCATAGAAATATTTTATTCATTCTATCTCTTGCAGGTTTCGAACAAAGCATGGTGTATTTTTTACTTAAGACAAGGGGTCTCCCAACTCAGTTCCAAAGAAAGTTACCCTCTTTCTCTCTCTCAAAAGGATCACATAGAAAAGAAATCATAATGTATTTCTGCTATACATTTCTTCCTAGACCTCATACATTAGGGGGAAACTATTAACACCAGAAAATCGTACAGGAAAAAGACATTAAAAATTTCAAGCATAAGGTACAGATGAATATTTTCAAAGAAGATATACATTAGAGCAGACTAAAAAATGATTTTCCTAAGGTTTAGAAGGAAAATTAAATGACAACGAGCTTGCATCAAAGGAATTTTTCACACAGCGTGTCTATTCCTTCGATAGCAGTGCGGTCTTGAAGTTGGCGAAATGTCACCATCCGGGACCACTTGGAACGCTTGGTTAAGATGATTCTCTGCCCAGTAATGTCAAGGATAGCTAGATTTGAGCCACCTTAAAGAGTAAATGCAGCCTGCAAAGGAATCCCTCCTCCACTCTTGTGTCACAATCCATATTGGGCCAAGAGAAGAGGAGGGAATTCAAAAAATGTCTACATAAGCCAACCTTTGGAAGAAGAATTGGAGACACATAGTTATGTTGGCCAAATTTCTTCATAGCAAACCAGTTTGCATAGTCCAGCAACAGAGGGATTGGAAGGACTCATATGTTGGCCAACCAACATCTCAATCCAAGAGAGAGAGTTTCACCATTTGTTCTTGATCTACCATCCTTTGAGAGAGGGAAGAGACACTTGCAGGAACTCGAGGGAAAGATACCTCCTTGTTTTGGGTATTTGAGCTCCATAGCTCAAAGGACCCTCTTCAAGTGTTTAGAATTGTATCTTTTTTACCACCAACACTTAATAAAGGGAGAACTCACCACTTGTTTTATTAGGTTGTTTGCTCTATCGATATTTTGTATTTTGTATCTTGTGTTTTGATTTGTTTTTAGTGTTGTATGCTCAGTTTTCCCTCAAACTTAGTTTACCTTGTGTCGAATCTATTCCACTAACAATTGGAAATATTTTTTCTCTGTGAGCTTGCGTAGGTAGAAACCAACTTGATAAAGAAGTTTATTTCGTACACCCTTGCGCCAAATACACTACCACAATATGGTTATTTTTTTTAGTTTACATATTTCCTATTTTGACAATTGTTCAATATTTCACACGAACCAACACATTCATGGATATTGGTCCAGTATTTGGATGGATTACTCATTATAAATAATGTGAGGTATAATTAGGACCTCATACTAGGGAGAACCCCTTATAACTGCTATTGGGTCACTTATGCTCGTCAACCCTGCAAAAAAAGTAATATTAAAAAAATAGGAACAAAACTCCCATGAACTTCACAATGAAATTAGATGTTGGACAAGCCCTAAAACACCTTTTCATGAAATAATTTGTAAAATATTTGAGAGAAATGAAGTTACAAGGATGAAATAAAAACTCTTTTAGAATGTATAATCATTTTT
This sequence comes from Pinus albicaulis, assembly GCA_034641835.2. Classification (NCBI taxonomy): domain Eukaryota; kingdom Viridiplantae; phylum Streptophyta; class Pinopsida; order Pinales; family Pinaceae; genus Pinus; species Pinus albicaulis. The sequence continues at coordinate 583,999,071 of CM076575.1, forward strand.
TTCCCAAGGAAAAGCTTGCGAGATCCCCATATCAACCCTAGAATATCTAAATGTTGGGTGGCTCAACTAATAATCACAATATTGGTTCATAAATTCTAGGGTTTCGACTAAATTTGAAAATTTGACTTATAGAATTCCCTTCCACAACATGCACTGTGTAGATGGTTCAACTGATTGAGTCAAACTTAAGGGCTTGGAATACCTAAAATCTAATAATATTTAATATAATTTTAAAGACATTTGAAGTAAAATCTAGCAACATAACTTACTAACTCATAAAAATCAAAGGAAACTCAAAAAATTCATTTCCAAGTTGTTTGATTAGAAAAACATTCCAAATAAAAGTAATTAATTTTATTGTATAGTGTAGGTTTTAACTATGTACAAATAATACATGCAAATGAATTCTTAAAGAAACATAAAATATACAATGGCGAGAACATAAAATATACATAGATATTTTTCTCTTGGAACTCATAACCAAGAAAACCAAATTGATTTTCATTATATTCCTTTGAATGTTACAATATATTATATATATGCAGAAGCATTCATGAATCCCCAATCCATTAGCCCTAAATTAGAACACAAGCGTAGTTACTTTGACTGGATCTATAAAAACATGGGAAAAACTATCATGCCTAAAATCATGTGCGAAACTATGAGTGGTTTCGCCAAAAAAAAAATCGTGGTATTTACTCAAAACCTTTGCAGGAGAACCACTGCTCCCTCTACAACCAACTCACCAAATTGCACATGGAACTATTCATGCAAAAAAATATCACATACCCAACATACAAGTCTTATAAAGGATAATTTAAATGAGTGAATATTCTTCTTCTTCGTTATGAATTAAAACAAAAATAAAAATAAAATACAATAAAAAATATATAAATATAATAATAAATAAAATCAATATAAATTTATTAAAAAAACCTTTAAATTTGTGTTTTGATTTCGTTTTAACATTCCTCATGTTTAATAAAACTTAATTAAAATGAATCTACGTTAACTAAATAAAGTATCTTAAAACTTAAAATGATTTAATTAATTCCTATATTCATGGCAACAAAGGTATATATCCTATATTTCAAAGGTAACACATATGTATATGTTATGGAACTATATGTATGAGACAAATAATATGATATTTTATAAATATAATATAAAATTGAGATAGATAAAAATGTGGAGAGGATAATTTAGAATAATAATTTAAATGAGTATAAATTTTATCTTATATCATTATTTTTAATTGAAAGAATTTTATTAAAAAAATTATATATTAAAATTTTGTTTTTGAATATTCTTTTAGTATGGGTGAGAGCATGGAGCTAGGTTATACTTTTTGGTGAAAGAGGGGCATGTTTGGGTGGAAAAAATAATGTCTTTATTGAGTCATTTAAGCGCTCAATCGAGCCTTTTTAAGTGTTCGATCGAGCCTTTTTTAAGCGCTTGATCGAGCTCCTTGGGTGCTAAAAAGGTACCTTGATCAAGTGTTAAAAAATAACCCTGGATCGAGCTATAATGCTTGATCAAGGGTTAAAAAATAACCCTTGATCGAGCTATAATGCTCGATCGAGGGTTAAAATCTAACCCTTGATCGAACTATAATGATTTTCCGTGCCATATATATATATATATATATATATATATATATATATATATATATATATACCACTCTCGTGGTCTGTGCGTACTATTTGCACAAATCACGAAAGCTTGACCGAGAGTGTGACAGTACTTTGACTGAGAGTATTGGAGCTTGATCTAGCAATGGAGCGTTCATATCAATCTCGCCAACCACCCTACCAACGTCTTAGAGGCTCAAACGAAAGTAGTAATTCTATCATTTTCCTTTCTTATTTTATTTTATTTTATCAAATTGTAACATATTAATTTAAAAAAAAAAACAAGCATGTACAAAAACCATGAAAACCAATTAATTAAAAAAAACCCATACAAAAACCACAAAAACACTCTTCCGAAAAACATAGAATATCACAAAACCAACCAAGAAAATCATAAAAAAAACACTTCAAAACAAAATAAAAAACCAAAAAACCAAGCTAGAAAACCATTAAAAAAAAAACACTTCAAAACAACCTAGAAAACACTTTGAAACCACCAAAAAAAACTATAATTTAGGTTTCATATTTGTTTCTTACTTGCAATGTTTTTCTTATTAAATGCATATTTTCTAATTTTGAATGGTAAAAACTTTTTTTTCCTAATAATTTTAGGTTTTAAAGTTTTTCTTTCCAAATTTTGTGAAATAAATTTTCAAAATTTTTAAGTTTTTGTTATTTAAAATGCATTTTAAATTTCTAGCAAATTTGACTGAAAATATACCTTAAAAAATTCCAAAACAAAAAACAACTAAACTATAGCAAATAGATAAGTAAAGTAGAAGTTTGAGATTGACATGATGAACATGGTTGCTCATAGTGAACCTTTATTTATAAGATAAGAAATTTTATTTGACTTTACTATTTTAAAGATAAATTAATTTATATTTTAATTTTTTTTCAATAATAAATATAGTACGATTCATTTCACTCTCCATAGAGAGTGGTTCTGCGAGTATGAGAAATATGATGGAGGTGATGTCTTCTTAGGTGATGATAAGAAGGCCAGAATCGTCGAACTTGGAAAAGTCGAGCTGAAGCTACGAGGTGGAAGGATTAGAACACTTCCTGGTGTTCTGCACATTCCTACATTGGCCAGAAATCTGATTTCTGTAAGCAAGATGGATGATGCAAGTGTAAAAACGGTGTTCGAGAAAGATACCTGCAAGATGGTTCGAGGAGAACTGGTATCAATGCGGGGAGTTCAGATTGGAACTTTGTACAAGCTTCAGGGTAGCACTATTATTGCAGGGTGCAACAGTTCTGTTGTTCCCGAAAGTGGAGCGGAAAGCCTAGAGGTCTCTGGAGAAAAGGCCATGCTATCGCATCAAAGTCTTGGACATATTAGAGAGAAGGGCCTTCAGATACTGCATGGAAATGGTATGGTAGAAGGTATGTCTAATAGCTCTCTGGATTTCGATTTCTGTGAACATTGTGTATATGGGAAGCAGAATCGTGTGAGTTTTCCTTCTGGTGCTAAGAGGGCGAACAAGATATTAGAGCTTGTGCGCAATGATGTGTTTGGACCTGTGTCAGTTCCATCACTGGGTAAGTCTATGTACTATGTTTCATTCATAGATGACTTCTCAAGGAATACATGGATATATTTATTGAGGAAGAAATCTAAAGTCTTTGACAGATTTAAAGAATTTAAGGCTCTGGTGGAAAACCAGACAAAGAAGAAGATAAAGGTGCTGAGGGAAGATAATGGTGGGGATTTCTGCAAGAAGGAATTTGAAGAGTTCTGTAAGAAGTGTGGTATAGCACGACAGAAGACTACTCCATACACACCTCAGCAAAACGGAGTTGCAGAAAGAATGAAAAAAATGTTGATGGAAAAGGCAAGAAACATGCTCAGTGGTACCGGGTTAGGACAAGAATTCTGGGCAGAGGCAGTGGAGATTTCATGTTACTTGGTTAACAGATCACCTTCATCAATGTTGGAGGATAAGACTCCACATGAGGTATGGACAGGTAAGAAACCCTCTCTTTCACATATGAGGGTATTTGGATGTGATGCATATGCACATGCTCCAAAGGAGAAAAGGACCAAGTTGGATAATAAATCTAAAAGGTGCATCTTTATTGGGTATAAGGATGGTTTAAAGGGTTACAAGCTTTGGAACCCAGAAACAAGGAAGGTTTTTTACAGTCGAGATGTGGTGTTTAGAGAGGCGAAATATGTTGTTAAACATGAAGTCCTACCAAAGGAACCTAAGAAGATAATGTTTGAGCTAAAGGAGGATGAATCAGACTCTACAATAGAAGAAGACTCAGAAGAGGAAGAGTCACAAACTCCAGCTATGAGAAGTTCAGCTCGGGAAAGAAGACAACCAGAAAGGTATAGTCCATCTACTTTCTGTTCATATTTTGCTTTAACTATAACTGATGATGATCCTAGAACTGTCAGGGAGGCAGTAGATTCAGAGGATGGAAAACTCTAGAAGGAGGCCATGGTTGATGAAATGGCATCCTTGCATAAAAATGAGGCATGGGATCTGGTGGAATTGTTGGCTGAAAGGAGGCCCATCAGGAAAAAATGGGTGTTTAAGAAGAAGATGAATGTAAAAGGCAAGGTGGAGAAATGCAAAGCTCGGTTGGTAGCAAAAGGTTATTCCCAGGTGTCGGGAATTGATTTTGGTGATATTTTTTCTCCTATTGCCAAAGTTACTTCTATTAGATTACTTTTATCTGTTGCTGCTACATTTGATTTTGAGGTAGAACAGATGGATGTGAAGACAACATTTATTCATGGGGATCTGGAAGAGGAGATCTACATGAAACAACCTGAAGGCTTTATGGTGAAGGGGAAGAAATAAATAGTATGCATGTTAAAGAAGTCTCTGTATGGGTTAAAACATTCACCAAGGACGTGGTATCAAAAATTTTATACCTACATACAGGGACTTGGCTTCACCAGAAGCAAGGAGGATCAATGTGTTTATTTTAAATTAATTGGTGATTGTGTTATTTATTTGGTCTTGTATGTGGATGATATGTTGTTGATTGGAAATGACAAAGAAACTATCCAAGATTTGAATACCCAACTGTTCTCCAAATTTGACATGAAGGATCTTGGTGCTGCGAACTATATTTTGGGCATGGAAATTAAGAGAGATCGGGCAAAGAGGAAGCTTTGGTTAAACTAGAGGAAGTATGTCGAGACTATATTGTAGAGGTTCAATATGCAGGATAGTAAACCGGTGAATGTTCTGATTCCTGTAGGTACAAAGTTGTCTGCTGAACAGTGTCCCAAGACACAAGAAGAAGAGGAGGATATGTCCCGTGTTCCATATGCAAGTGCAGTGGGCAGCCTGATGTATGCAATGGTCTGTACTAGACCATAAATTGCACATGCAGTGGGAGTATTGAGCAGGTTTATGTTAAATGCAGGGAAGGAGCATTGGACAACAATGAAGCAAGTTTTCATATATTTACATGGCACTAGTGATTATGGCTTGTGCTACTAGGGAAGACCAGGATTGGAAAGAGTGTTGGACATTTGTGGTTTTGTTGATGCAAACTGGGCTGGAGATCTAGACCAAAGAAGATCTACAAGTGGGTATGTGTTTAGCCTATTTGGAGGTGCAATCAGTTGGCTGAGTAAAAGACAGTCTGTAGTGGCTCTTTCAACTACAGGGGCTGAATACATAGCAACCACTCATGCAAGCAAGGAAGTAGTTTGGTTGCATAGATTGTGTTCAAGTATGGGGTTGGTGCAGCAAGCTATAAGGATAGATTGTGATATCCAAAGTGCAATTTTCTTGGCTAAGAACCCTGATTATCATTCAAAGACAAAGCACATTGATGTTCAATATCACTTTGTGAGAGATATGGTTAAGGCTAAAAGGGTGTTGTTGGTAAAGGTGGACACTTTGAAGAATGTTGCAGATGCATTGACGAAGTCTGTAAGCACTCAGAAGTTCTCTTGGTGTAGAGAAACAATGGGTGTTGCAGAACTGGGCTAATGACTAAGCTCTCATGTGGCCCCTTGCGGAAAGAAAACAACAAGTGGGAGAATGTTGGGTATGTGTTATATTCTTTCCACGACTAATCACATGTGGGGGGGTGGTAGCCCCCCCTATCAGGGTTTGGGGTAGTGTCCTAGAAAAAAAAATTGGTCCTTATTTTCCTGTGGGCAGATCTGCCCATGGTTTTGTGAATGGTTTTGCACATGGTTTTGGGGTATGATGGTTTTCGGCCCCTGGTATTTTGTAGATCTGGTCAAGGGAACTACGGTTATGTTTTAATCCAGGGTTAATGGATTGGGGTTTATGTATGATTCGGCATGTATATATATGTGTTGTAACACTAAAAGGAATATAATGAAAAATCAAGTTGGTCGTCCCAATTTGGGATCCAGGGGAATATCTCTTTGTTTATCTGTTTTATGTTTTATGCTCTCGCTACTGTTTATTTTCTGTCTTTAAGATTCATTTGCAAATAATTTCCATACAGGGTTAAAACCTACAGGTGTCAGTCAATGATTAGAAGTGTTAGGGTGAATGTCATTCGAGATTAAATCAAGGTACAATGGTCATGGCTGGGGTCATTATTACTATTTTTAGCATGTATGAGTCATGATTAATCCATGGGATGTCATCGAAACTTTAAAACATTACCCAATTGAGTCATTTTTCATTATCTGCTCCATCTTTGCATGCTACTGAGTTCTGGAGAGTTGTTTCACCAAGCCAAGCTGGTTGCTGGCATTTTCAAAATTTGCAGGTGTCACTGATCAAGCAAGGTAGCGAAGGTATAAAATAATCATGGTTGTAAAGAGGAAGACCAAAAAAGGTGGACATTGCCTCAGATATGAGCCATCATACATGAATTTGATAAATGAAGATCCAACTGATTTAGAAGTTTTCAGAAGAACAGGGTGTTTGCAGTTCTGCCAAAGGTTGCAAGGGTGCTATGTGCAAGTTTCTAAGGATAATTCCATCAGTTTCAGTGAGACATCTTCAAAGGTGGGAATGTTGAACCTCACTGTAACACCAGAGACCATTGTAGCAGCAACAGGAATCCCTAGAGGAGGAGAAAAATGGTTCAAAGGCTTCAAGTTCACCATGCAAGAATGTAAGGAATTTATCAAGCCGAAGCATAGTGAGATTGATCTCACAAATGCCATCCCAAGGAGCTACATGAAAGAAAACTTCTTAAAGTTGTTGCTAATCATTCAGAAGTACTTCAGCTATGAAGGGAGGTATCATATGGTTTATTCCTACCACCTCAAACTTCTGCTACATTTTGTTGGTAAGAGGTCTCTTGATTTACCTTTTTTCTTATACAGAATCTTAGCTAAAATGTCAAACAAAGTTCAAGCTAAATCTAAATGAAATGAAACCTCACTCTTTCATCATGATTTAATCAAATTGTTGGTTTTAGAAGAGTTAAAGAGATTAGGCAGAGACTAGTCATATTTTCAGTTTGTCAGTGGTTTTGAAGTAGATTCCAACACTCCTAAAAGAACTCCTCAACCTAGAGATATACCATCACCTTCAGTGATAGAGAAAATTGAGCCAGTGATCATGGAGACATAGCCATTGTAGAAAGCTGACACACCCAAAGTTACACCTACAAAACAAAAGCCAACAGTGAGCAGACATGGAAGAAAGAGGGTTTCAAGAAGCCAAATAGTGGCTAAGGATAAATTAGAATACATTATACATGCTATTGATATTGAAGAGACTCCCATAGTCCAAGCTGAAGATATAGATGAGGGAGGAAAGAAGCTCAAGAAAGCCAAAACAGCCAAAAATTTAGAGTTTGTAGGTGAAGATGTAGGATTCATGTTTCAAGCTAGGAAACCAATGACAAGACATGCCAGAAAGGTCTTGGAAAGCAGTAAGCAAGCTCAGAAGGTCACTGAAACTGTCCAGCCACCACCAAGCATCATTGACCTTTCCTCACCTGCAAAAGAAGAAATAGTCATTAAACAAAGGAGAGGAAAAGAGAAAATCATCGAAAAAATAGAGATTGAGGTCCTTAAGGAGCAGTTGAAGCTGGAAAATGATGAAATATCAGTCTTGAAGAAAGAGGCAAGGAAGCACAAGGTTTAGAAGGTACAGTTTGAGAAAATGAAAGAAGTTTGGGAAGAATAGGTCATAAGTGTGTCAAAGACCTTAGAAAACACACAATAATTGATCAAATGGAATTAGCCATTGAGAAGAGAGGTGAATCATATTAGAAAAATGAACCTGCACTTGAAATCTAAGAATAGGAAATTGAAAGACCAAGTCAAAGACCTTCAAGATCAATTGGAACTTATTCATGAAGAACTGGAGAAAAAAGGTTTGAAGATGACTGTGGTTGAGGAGCTCATTTCTCAACTGATCATTAATGAAGAAGAAACACCACAGGGGTCCTAAGTTGAGTTTGAATGTGTTTTAGAAGGTTCATGGCATGCTGATGACCAATTTTTTACATTTGGAGGTCACCTTTTTTAGACAGTGTTGAAATCTAGAAATTCTGCAGTTTTTCACAGTTTCGTAGCGTCTCCTAGGCTTAAAGCCAGGAAAACGCTACAAAAAATTTTGTAGCGGCCTATTTGCTTCCAAAATCACTTTTGTTAGTTTTCAAGGAGGGAGTTTAATGGTGGTGAGGTGTCAGGTCTTGGTTGATACCATGGAGCAGCAAAGGAGCAAAAATGGTGGGTGTAGAAGCTTTATTTTCAACGCAACGAAAGCTCGCTATGAAAATGTCATGTTTTTGTAGCAAGTTACTTTGAAGGTTTTGAAGCATCCTAATGGCATTTTTTGGACAGCTGGACTCCTCCAACAGGTCAAGGGACCTTAACAGCAAACATTTATAACTTAAAGAAGGTGTTGTAGAGACAGCTCATCAGCTAAAGCTCTCGTTAAATATAAGGGTCTTGCATTCCTGAAAAATAGGGCTTTGTTCCATATGTTTGTGAGGGTTTTTAATGTGTAAAGTGGTGATGAACTATGTCATATCCTTTTCGAGCATGTGATGCTTATGTGTAACTGATATGTAATTGTTTCACAAATATAAGGTAGAATATGTAATAAATAGGAGTTTGAGTCTTATTAGGAAATATCATCCTTAGGGTGTAGTTACCATTTTCTTGTTAAAAGACATGTTTTTATATTATATGAGGTGTCGTAGGAAGAATTCGATGAATCTAGCCAAGAGGCAGATAATCCCTACTATAAGAATGTCTATTTAAAGGCAAATCATCGAAGTAGTAAAGGGTTGGAGATTTTTTGCACCAAACTGCTGCTTTATGTAATTTGACTTATATTAGTAATACAAAGTGACTTTCTTCTTGAAAAACATGAGATTCTCATGGGGTTTTTAATGTCTTTCTGATCTATATCATTATACTTACCACTTGTAGTAGATTTCATCTTCATGACTCAGAATTCATATGTTTATGATCTGACTTCCTTTATTGATGAAATGATTGTGTTGCCCTATGTTCTATGTGTGATTTGCCTTTGTTAAAGACCCCTATCTCCCTCAGCTTCCATGTCAAGAAACCTTGCCACTGAAACTACTGATTTTTTACTCCATAAGCCCAATGGTAGCAAGCCTGCATTATTTTCAACCTACATACATAAAAATCAAGTTACTTGTCAAATAGAGTTAGCCATCTAGTATTATCATTATCTAATATCATAAACCCCTTTGAGAGAGCCCTCTTAGACTGAAGAGGCTAAGCTTCAGTCAAAAGTTGGTTTGAAATAGTTACATAGAGTTGTCTGATCAATAGCCAATCAAGTACAATTTTGTGATAATAGTACAAAGATCACTTATATCTTTGTAAGAATTCCCAACTAAAACAAAAGATTATTTTGGAATTGCACACTTCTCCTTTAGAAGGATACTCGAGATTTTTAAAAACTTACCATGGGGTGAAGAAATTTTTTTTTTGGGATGGCATTAAACCTGATATTCAAAATTTTGTGGCAGAATGTTTGGTTTTCTAGCAAAATAAAGTTGATACAATTAAGACCCTGGGTCTTCCACAGCCTTTATCCATTCCAAGTCAACGTTGGGAGGAGATTTCAATGGATTTTATCACAGGTTCACCTAAGTCCAAAGGAAAGAGTGTCATCGTGGTGGTATTTGATAGACTCACCAAGTATGCACACTTTTGTGCATTATCTCATCCATTTAAAGAAAGTACAGTTGCTACTGCATTTATGGAAACAATTCAAAAGCTACATGGAAACCCAAATTTTATTGTAAGAGACATAGATCCCACTTTTATTGGAAATTTTTGGATGAAATTATTTTCTTTTTTGGGTACTCAACTAGCTCATAGCTCATCTTATCATCCTCAATTCGATGGTCAAACTGAGATAGTGAACAAATTTTTGGAAGGATATCTTCGTTGTTTTGTATCTGATAAACAAACACAATGATTCAAGTGGTTACCTCTGGTTGAATGGTGGTATAACACTTCCTTCCATACCAGAGAAAAGATGACCCCATTTATGGCACTTTATGGATGTCATCCACCATCCATCACATCCTATTTAAGAGAAAATTCTAAGGTTAAAGCAGTGGAATATCACATCGAGCATCAACAATAAGTTCTCCAACTCTTAAATGATAACCTAAATTTGGCGCAAAATCGAATGAAACAACAGGCAGATCAACATCGCAATGACATAAGTTTTTATTTAGGTGACTGGGTATTTTTATGGCTACAACCATACAAACAAATGTCCCTCAAGCAAGCTAATAAGGATAATAAATTATTGCCAAAGTACTATGGTCCTTAGAAGGTGTTGCAAAAGATTGGTACTATGGCATACAAATTGGAGCTTCCTACTTCTTCGCGAGTGCATCCATTTTTCCATGATTCATGCTTAAAGAAGGTTATAGGTGACAAAATTCTAGTTCAAACAATATTGCCAGAACTTGATGAGGAAGGAAAAATCATATTGGAACCTGAAGCAGTCACAGAAACAAGAATTCGACAGCTACTAAATCGATCAATTTCATAATATCTCATCAAGTGGAAGAACTTACCCATTGAAGATTCTACATGGGAGGATGAGAATTTTTTACAGAAGCATCCAGAGCTACTCAAGCGTTGAGGACAACAATTTTTTGAAGTAGAGGGGCATGTTAGGTCCTTATATTACTAGTGTAGTCCCTTATTGTTGTTAATGTGGGCTCCTTATTGTTATTGTTGTACCTCTATAACCCCCATATTGTTATTATTGTGCTCTTACATTATTAGTGTTAGGTCGGCTAGGATTATATTGTAACCCCATGGACTCCTATATATAGAAGGAGGTTCTGTCATTTCTATCATCCAAGAATTTTTCATTTATGTAATGTAAAGGAGGTTTCCCCCATGAAGTGGCTTATTTCTAAAGTGTTGATCTCTCTTTTCTTCTATTTTTGGAGCTGGTTTCATAACACTTGTCTAGTAGGAACTTCTTCAATCCATTTTGTGAAGTAATCAATGGCTGTTAAGATCCATCGATGTTGGCATGAAGATGCAGGATGTATCTCACCAATAAACTCCAATCCCCATTTATGCAAAAGATCTTCTACAAATATGGGTTTAAAGGGTAATGGGATCAACTTTCTCTTTTCGTCAAAGATTTGAAATTCATGACAAGCAACAATTTTGTTATAAACATCTTTGAGAATTGAAGTCCAATAGAAGCCTACTCTGAGTATCTTATTCATTGTCGCTTTCCAATAATGATGACCTCCACAATCACCCATATGAAACTCTTCAATCAACTTTTCAATTTCATCTTCCAATAGGCAGTTAAGAATTATCCCACCTGTGTCCTTCCAATACAAATTTTTGTTTAAGATACAATACCTCATAGATTGCAGCTTAACAAACCTAGACTTTGACTTTGTTATTTTAGGAGGAGCTCTATGATGTTGTAAAACAAAAATTACATCCTTATAACAGTCTGTGATAGTGAATTTTTCTTCCACGGGGATTAGTTCTTCATCTGCAATCACATCTGAAATTTATGCTATAAAATTCATATCTAGACAATCAAAATTGGATTTAGTCATCAAATTTTCCAGTCCTTGTCCTTTCACATATTTTTTAGGCCTGATCTCCAAATCATACTCTAGAAAAGTGGAAATCCACTTCCTCATTTTACCATCTGGGTCAACTTGGGTTAATATATCCTTCACCACAACATTAGGTACAAAAGAAACAATGTGTGAATGGATGATATAAACTCTGAAATATTTGAGTGCCTTCATGAAATCATAAGATTTCTTATCCATAATTTTGTACTTTAATTCAGAACCTCCAAGTGTCCTACTGAAAAAAAGAATTAGGATGTTCATTACCTTGTTGTTTCCTTTGCAACAATACTCCTGCAATTGTATGTTCAGAAGCAAAAGTAAAAACCATAAATTCTTTTGAAAAATCATGGTTTGTGAGTACTGGAGATTGAGTAAGAGACTTCTTGATCTCTTCAAAAGAATTTTCAGCCTCTATTGTCCATTTAATATCACAGTATTTCCTAATCATATTGGTGATGTGATTCACAATTTCTACAAAGTTAGGAATAAACCTTCTAACAAAATTCACCTTACCCAAAAAGGTTTGGATTTATTTTCTGTTTCTGGGTAGATATATCTTCTGAATAGCAGCTACCCTACTATTGAGGCCCCGAAAATCGGTGCAACAACATCGGGGAAAACCACCCAATCGGGGACTTAAAAACCGTCCCTCTTCTGTTTGGAATGGTGGCTCCGACTGGATTGATGGGACCAGTTTCCCAATTTGATATAGTTGGGTTGAATGGATGATTTTATCTCTAAGTGGAACTTGATAGATGTAAAAATAGGCAATCTTGTAATAAACAATAAATCTATCTATTTATGTATCCCGAGATGAAATCTATTATCTGTGTGATCTATAAAATAACCTTTTAGTGGATGCAAATAAAGATCATACATTCACTTAGAGATATGAAAATGTTTGAGATAATTTATTTAATTAAAAATTTAATTAAATCAGTTTAATAAATCTTATATCACAACTTTAAAAATGCATGTATTGCATATATATAAAATGATAACAGCATAACATGTTCAGAAGTGAATTAAGGTCAAATTGTATTCAAACAAATATATAAGACAAAACATCATAATATAAATGAACTATTCCTCATTTGAATATCAAATATAACACATAAGATAAAAGTACCATATATATGTTTACTCTACTCATCTATGAAATAATACTTATTCCAACGTTTTCTATTCAGAAAAATTTAAGAGTACAGAAGTTCAACATTAGTAAAGCCTACTTTTCAAAATTTCAGGACCCCTTCTTCAAATACATGAAGGGGTTTAAATATAAAAATAATAAGTCTTAAAATAGTTATTACAATAAGCACTGAGGATTTTTCAAACAAACTTCCTTAAAGTAAGTAAAAGTAAAACAGAAATGAAATTAAAGGGATGATTTGTTGGAGGACTATCCTGTTGTACCCTCTTCCATTTTTTCTTTGAGTTGAAGAATATTAAGCATAGGCTTAACCTTTGGAGGTTGACTTGGCCTAATGCGTAGGTGTCTAGTGAAAAAAACATCAGATAGTGGAGGTAGCATGTATGAAGACGTATCTGTGAGACAACGCAGCATAAGCCATTGGCTGTGAGGTTTTACTAAATATCTCCATTATTTTTCCCAATCCAACATTTAAATCTTCATAATATTCTCCTCTTTTACTTTTGACACTTCTTGCCATTGTCTTATTAAGTCCTTTACTAAAGGAAATTCACCAGGAGGAAATTTTTCAATAAGATTTGCTGCGATAAGACTCTGGCTTATAGTTTCCACAATGTTAGTGTCAATGTCCTTCGCTCTGTATATTAATTCTTCAATTGTATATCCTAGTCTATGAATAATATTTATTTCTTTGAATCCTCAATTCTGGGCAGGTTGGCCTTTCGAACATCAGCGAAATTCTGCCAAGTGACAAACTGGGAGACCTTATCATCTATGTCATCAAAACTAATCCTCATATCAGCAATGTGATTCACAAGTGAATCACTCTATTCGCATAATTCAAAGATACTTGTTAATTTCTAACAAAAAACAACTTGTTGATGTGCCAATAAAGTGTTTAATTCTAAGGCTTCTTTCCTGAAATCATCAATCTTTGGGTTATCTTTTACTTGCTCAATAGAAAGTTGTAATTGGTGAATTAGAGTATCCTTAGAATTAATTTCACTTTGATGTTGAATTTTCAGTTGGTCCATGCTCTCCTAAAGTTGTGCGGTCTGTACCTGTAACTGCTGACTAATACTTTTATTTTTTTCTTGTAAATCTAATTGAAGTTGGATGATCTTCTCATCCTTTTGTTACATCAGTTGATGAACTTCTGATTCTTTGTCAATGGTTGAAGAAGCATAAGCTCCTGCAAACTGAGATAAGCAAGTTAGATCCCATGAAGGATCTCACTGTGTGTCTTTCTAGACAATGTCCATTGACATATATTCTTGAATAAGAGTATGGGATTGCTCTGTTCTTCTTCTTTTCTTCTGCCTACTAACAACTGCCTTGTGCCTAGGAATATAAAAAATGTCCAAGGGAGGAATTTCTTGAATCTAAAGAATGATATCAAAGGTTGGGAAGGCCGAGATGAATTTTACTCTTTTGGTGCTTACTATTTTGTTAGAGGGCATAGCAGTTAATGATTCATGACTTGTAGTAGGAGGAATTTGTATAGTTTTTTGTTGGTCAATAATCATAGCTCTTTTTTCTTCCTGGAGTTTTAGGTCAAACTCCTTCCAAAGGCCCTTTAGATTGCTAGGTAAATCCAGATCTATTGTTTGAACTTCAACTGATTTATCCTGGTTTGTTGTATTAAGGACTTTAGTATCCTTAATTGCTTACTCACTTTCCTTCTGAGCTATTGGTTGAGAAACATCCAAAATTTTTAGTGGAATTGTTTCCAGTCTCTTATTTCTATACTGTTGAAACTTTAGTAATTGTTTGGGGTGGAGGTTCTTGAGGTATAAAAGGTATCTTTTTAACACCTATTTATCCTACATTAATTATCAATCTGGGAATGACTTTTTGTTTCAAGAGTGTACTCTATTTGAGATTGCAATTTAGCTAAGAGTAATGCTATGAGAGATGTAGTATAGTATTCTAAATACAAGAGTAAACGGATTCTTGTAAAGAAATCTAATTACAATAACATGAATGAAAATACTCTGAAATCTTAACTACTCTCTCTGCAAAGCATCAATCAAGGATACAGTAGCAATAACTCATTCCCTTAGAAATCGATGCAACTGAAATCACACTGAGACAAGGCAATAAATCTGGGAACTTGGAGGCAATAACCAATGTTCTCTATAGTTGACAGTCTTACTCTTTAAGCAATCAACGTGAAATCGTAACTGAACTACTTGCTGTTGAAAATAAACTAAGAAAGACTTCTTTTAAAAGCAAGAATTGGAAAGGAATGACAATTCGTAATCTATATGAATGAACAGCAACTATAAATAAACAATCTCTCTGCAATATGAAACTAACTAATTAGAAATGAACAGCAAATAGTAATTGAACAACAACCAGAATATCAAATACGAACTTAACAAAATCAGACAACAAGTCTTCTTAAACTCCAACCCTATCGACAACAAACACTATTAAGTAGTCAATCGAAATGAACAATAATCCAATGGAACAGCAAACGATGTTAAGTATGGAATAGCAAAGCTTTATAAGAGATAGCAAGATGAATAAGACAGTAATCACGATCCTTGCTAAAATAGAATAGAAATGCAATCCATTAGTGCACACAACAATCCAGTACTCAATTCAACAGTAGTTAAATAACTTTGTAATCGTAATGAGACCAAACACAATTATCACATGACAGTAATCAAAAGGATAGAAATAAAAACAGCAGAGCAATTCCACCAGGGCCGGGCCCTTAGCACCAGTGAAACACTGTTGAGTTACTTCAGAGCTTGAAAGATGAAATGAAACACGCCTTTGTATTAATCGAACATAAAAGTGTTACAGTGACTGCTCTCTGATCATGAGAGTCAATAAAATGAAATATTACAAAAGAAATTTTTTTAATCAACTGATCCCACTCTCCACAATTGCTAAAGGCGTTGCCTTATATAACAAACTCGACGGACAAGACAAGGAATGAGATAAGGTTTGAACAGTGATCCCTCAGGATCAAAGGATCCTAAGGGATTCGCTTCCCTTCTTTCTTTAGCTGTCACTTGATTTCCTTTGACCAAAGCCGAGTTGTCCCCTGCCTTTTCTTAGCAATGCGTTCGGATTTCCTTGTCTTTGGCAGGATTTGGTCTAACACTGGAGGAACAGCAGTTTCTCTTGATTTAGCCTCGCCTCTAGTATAGCTATTCACCTCGCCTGATTCCTGTTTTTAGTAATAAAAGGTAGATTTTAGTTACATTTTACAATAAACATAAATCTTCACAATTCTTGTAATAAGTCACCTTTCTAAAGTAAAAAGAATTATGTTTAAAATAAAATAATGGGAAAACACATAGTGAATTCATACCTTTTCCACTGCTCAACATACCCCCCTGCTTACCCTTTTTCATGACCTCATGAAGACCATAGTTTACATGCAAAGCAGTTAAAGAATAAGCTGGAGAAGGTTTTTCATCAAAAGGCCTAAAAACATGCATTGCAGCTAATGCTTCGAGGACATGCCCTGTATGTCCTTCGGGTATTTCATAAATGGCTTTATAATCTATAGTAGGATACCATGCAATGGAGCTTCGAAACCTACACCCTAGCCATAATGGGCCTTCCCTCAAAATGAGGTTTCTATAGAGAACCAAGCAGTTTGCAGCTAATCCAAAATTTTTATTTTTAAATGGTTCTCTATTTTGAACATTCCGATTGGAAATTCCCCATCGGACCTTAGCTGCTATGTAGGCCTGGTTTCTAATAGATAGGGAATAGTCTATCCCATTCAAGACAATTGCTTTATGGACAGGCCCCAATGCCTAGATAACACCTTCTCTTGTCATCAAATTCTTTTTCCTAGCCCATAATTGTAACGGGTGCTTAGGTTCACTCCTAACCCACAAATCTAACTCATTTTCCTGCCTTTGAAAAACATTATAGGCTTTGAGCCATTTTAACTGATTAACAGCAAAGGAAATAAATGCTTGGTATTAGATGTCACACAAAAAAGGGCTAGGATTTGTCTCACTATCATTTTCCAATATGAGATTATGCAAATAGAAATCACACTGGAGACGTTGTACCTTTACCCCATAGAGTTTGCAGCATGTTACAAAATCATCTATAGTGTTTAACTCTATAGATTTTCCTACCCTAACTGCTTTAATATTTAACTGTAAATATCTCCTTAATAAAAATAAATCATAATTCTTGGCAGGGCATCTACAAGCTAAAACATCTGTGTATAATGAGCAGAGAGTGTCCATTCGATTCTGGGCTAATTTTAATTGATTCATTACCTTTTCAGCCTTCTCCTCTGCCTTTCAAAATTTCTCATGGGCTTAAGCCTCTGCTGCATGCATGATCTTCATCTGCTGCTACAACTCCTGATATTTCCTTCTAGGAACAGTGTCTTCTTCCAATTTTTCCCTTTCCTGTCGAGCCTGTGCCAACTCCTCTTGGAGTTTGGCTAATGTAGGGTCACTAAAAGTGTTTTGACTACTGGCTTGCACATTTTCACTTGAATTTTCTCCATCTGGAATAGCTGCCTGTTGTTCCATATCTTCATGATTAGGCTCAGCCATAGTTTCTGCAACTTGGGGCTTTATTTTAGTGGCCACTTTCCTCTTTTTCGAGGCTCGTTTGGTGACTATGCTTCTTTTCTTTGGGGCTCGTTTGGCCATTTGTTTCATTTTAAGAACCCTAATGGTCTTCCTGAGTTGTTCCACTACTCTCTGAAGCTTCAGTCATTCCTTCCGAAGTTTTTCAAGCTCAGTTACTTTCTTCCTTTTCCTTGATGGAACGGTTGTTCCTTTTTCTAGACCCAATTTCTCAACAGGGTTTTGCTCCTCATCAGTCGTGCCTTCAGTTGGGCTTGCTTCTCTATTTTCTTCTTGGGGTTCTTCTTTAGTGTTCATATTCCCCTGGTTGAATTCTACAGGGGTTATACCCTCAATTGACTCTGCAATTCCCTGAGAATTTTCAACTTGGGACACTACTTCAGTGTTCTCCTTTTCCTGTCCATACTTCTCAGGGGAAGCAACCTCAGCTGATTCTACCATTTCATTAGGGTTTACTCCTTCTGTTTCATCTAGCATTCCCTCAGCCGTTTCTTTATTGACAACATATTGCTCCTGTAATTGGCTGATATCAACATTAAGGTCTAGTGGGATGTGAGGCTGCACATATTCACTCATATTGGCCAAAATTTGGGCCAATTGGTCTTCTTGCAAAGGGCTTCGTGGTGAACTTGCAGTAGTGTTTTTGGGAGGCTTTGTTCCTTCTCTTTCACTGCTGTGATTATCTTCTTCCTCCTCGCAGGTATGGTAACTACCTTCTTCCTCATCAGAGTAGCGAATTTCTCCCTCTATACTAGTTGAGGGCTTCCCTCTTCTCCCTCAATTTCCTCTTCTTCATTATTTCATTCTTCTGCGCTGGTTTGTTTCTCACCACTAGTGTGGTGACTCATTTCTTCTTCATCCTCATCAGTATGAGGACTCCCTCCTTCCAATTGTTGAGGCTGTTCATCCTCCGAGCTGGGAAATTCCAAGGGCTGGCTACTGCTACCTAGAAGGCCTTCTATCATTCCCCTACTTCTTTTTGAATGGGAGGACTGTCTACGTTTTGATGGCTCAGCTGCCGAGCTAGCCATTCTCTTTCGTTTTGGGGTAGGTAAGGCTAATCCTCCATCAATCTAAAATATCAATTCTTCCCAACTAGTCTATTGTTGGGTGAGACTGTGACTTACTATTAATCTAATTAGGCAATGGTGGCTTACCACCATGTCTGTGTGCCGAGCTTTTCTTATACTACAGGCAACATCATGCAGTAAGGAATTTAAAAATGCAGGAAAATTTACTGTACATTTTTGCTTTAATACTGCAAATAACTTAAGGTGGCAAGGTCTTACAACGTCTTTCCTTCCATCACATGTTATATAGGCCTGCACTACCTTTTCCAATTCCAGCCATGGTTTTCCCAATGATGCCAGCTAAACTCCTTTGCCTTTGAAGACCAATGTATGTCCTCCTTCCTGGAAAATATTCATGGCTTCTTGAAGCCTGACCTTCTTGTGAGTCCATACGATTCCTTGCGCTGGTAGACCAGACACCTCTGCAATTATTTCATCTGTTACTTCTATCTGTCTTCCTCTAACCATGGAGTATCCTTCCTGCAAATTATGTAGAAACTTGGTAGCCACTGTTTCATGGGGTTGTTGCAGCCTTGTGAAGTATGTAATCCATCCCAATTTTTCCAGAGTCTCTCATGCAGCATCAGAAACAACTAACACTTGTAGCTCACTACGAATTGGTCGACCTCCCATCTTCTCTGCACACTGTTACTTCCTTCCAAACACACAGTAATGTAATGGAACAACACAACATGGTGAATTGGAATAATATCGTTAAGTTTTTGTTATTCCCTAGAATGTAGGGATTTGATTCACATACAGGTAAAAAAAATATAGGGATTTGATCTGCATGCAGTGATTAAGAGGCATTCGCACCCCCCCTGGAGGATGATAGGTCATCCTCGATCATCAAATAAGAGATGAAAGTACTGCACAGCAGTTTGTATAGCAGGAAAAAACATGCATACTTATGATACAATCAATCAAATTATTGCATTTACTGAAATCGATGTGTGTGATTAAATTGTAAATAGATATAGAAACGTTTGTAATGATTTAAAGATAAGGAAAAGGGACAGCTAAGGTGAACACAAGTACTAATGCGCTTATTACCCACTCAAACTAATGTGATCAATTTATGATGATTTTCATGTATAATAGGTTCGAAATCAAGGGTTTAGGATTCATACTTTCATTTGATATTTAGATAGAGATATAGGAAAAAGGGTTTAATATTACTATTGATTTGTAAAAATGTGACTCCAATACCATCAGCAGAGCTCTGTTTCCCATAGGTGTCCATAACCTTGACAAAGTTGCTTTCTCACCCTTGGAACCATTTCCCTTTATTTATGCCTAGGGAAGTGTTGTTTAATGTCATAATGGAGGCCATTGTGCTGGCTTGGGGACCAAATGAATCACAATGCCATTCACCGGGAAGAAGTGAAAAGTGGGTAGGCCGGCTTGTGATGAGACCTCCTGTTCCAAGGAATTTTTAGTTTTTTTTTTCAATTGTCCATTAGACCATATCCCTGGTGTGGTGGCCATGATGGGAATGCCACTTCACTTGCTTCCTTATGATCATGGTAGGCTGGCTCTTGATGAGACCCCCTTTCCTCCATCTACCATATCATAAAATTGTTAGTGAAATATATAAAATTTTTCTTCTTTTTCATATAGCACTTTCCTATTTATATATAAAGGATGGCTCAGCACTCCTTAAGAGTAGGGATGGTGGAAGAAGTCTAAACATATCAATAGAAAAGAATATGCCCTTATTCCTATTCAACAAGTAAAAATCAAAGAAAGTTATAAAGATTTGGGGAAGAACCAACATGATAAAGATAATCGATCATAGTAATTTTAGTGATAGTAAGACAACAAAGTCATATTATTGATTATGTCCTTTTTTCCTTTTTCTTATCATCACCAAAAAAATTCTTTAAAAAAAATGACAATTTATTTTGATTTGTTGATTCCAGAAAGCTTTAATTTGTGTGATTTTGTATAATTAGTATGTTTTCCTTTAGAAGAGTCATCAGGAATCCTCAAAATGTTGGTCTAAAACAAGAAAAATAATACACTCAAAAAGTGTTTTTCCTTTGGAAAGGAACAGCAGAAACAATCTGCGGAAATGATGTTCCTCTGGAAAGGAACAACAAAAACAATCTGCGAAAAGTGATGTTCCTTTCGAAAGGAACAACAGAAAGAATCTGCGAAACTATTGTTCCTTTCGAAAGGAACAACAAAACAATATGCAAAACAGCGAAAATAAACAACACAACTACTGTTCCTTTCAAAATGAATACCAAAAACACTCTTCAGCAAAGCTATTGTTCCTTTCGAAAGGAACAGCAAAAATGTTGTTCCTTTGGAAAGGAACAGCAAAAACTCAAAATAAGTGAAATAAACAGAGTTTGAAGAAACAGAATTCCATAAAAAAACAAACAAAATAAATGACCAATATTTATGTACAAATTTCAAAGGAAAGAAATGATCTAATGAATGGGTGTCGAGGAGGAATTATCCCCTTCAGCCAGAATTTGCATGGTAGAATCTTCCCGTAATTGTTGGTAGAAGGATTCTCGAATAAGCGGTTTATGGTACAATAGTACTCGAAGACCGTTTACTTTGGAGGAATGTCCAGATCCATCAATGGTGGTTAATGTAATGGTTCCATTATCATGCACTTTTTGTATCTCGTAAGGTCCAAGCCATCGTGTCTAGAGTTTCCCTGGAAAATCCTGAAACCTGGAGTCATATAGGAGTGCCCAATCTCCTTCGTGGAAGATATTTTCTTTGATGAGGGCGTTGTGCCATTTTTCTCTCTGTTGTTGAATTAACGCAGTCTACTGAAGAGCAGAGAGCCTAATTTCATCTAACTCATTGATTTGCTGCAATCTTTTGGCCTGGGCTTCATTTAAATCTAAACCCACCTTTTGGGTTGTTCTTAGAGTCTGAATTTCAAACTCTATTGGAAATATGCGCTCTTTTCCAAATACCAATTGATATGGTGAATATCTCGTAGTAGCTCTCTATGTTGTTTGGTATGCCCACAAGGCTTCTGGCAATCTGGAGGCCCAGTCACGTCTGTGTGAGGCAACAGTTTTTGTCAATATAGACCCGATCACCTTATTCATGCTCTCTACTTGGCCATTTGCCTGTGGGTGGTATGGGGTTGTAATCTTGTGTTGAATGTGGTAATTCTGTAATGTTTCAGTGAGTTTATTACCTACAAACTACGGTCCTCCATCTGTGATTATGTCCCTTGGGAGGCCATATCTCACAAATATTTGGAAAAGGAATTGTATTACATAGTCCTATGTAGTTTTCGAAAGTGCCTCTGCTTCAACCCATTTAGTAACATACTCGATTGCAACTAGGATGTATGTTTTTTGGTTTGATGGGGGGTTAATGGGGCCAAAAAAATCGAGCGCCCAGCATTTAAATGGTTCAATTACTAGTTTTGGGTTTAAAGGCATTTCGTCAGACTGTCCAGGGTGACCTGCACTTTGGCAGCTATCACAGGCCTGCACGAATTTTTTGGCATCTTTAAAAATGGTAGGCAAATAATAGCCTGTCTATAAAACCTTATGGGCGATTCTCCGATCTGCAAAATTTCTGCCACACGGCCCATCATGGCATGCTTTCAGAATATCAAATACTTCGTCCTCCCGGACACATCTCCTAATTTGCATATTTGACCCTGTATGAAACAGGTAGCCCCCAATCCAAGATAATTGGGTACCACGCTGTATTATCTGCTTTCATTCATTAAGGGTTAGATGTTTAGGTAATTTACCTATTGCCAAATAATTTTCTATATCAGCATACCAGGGGGTTCTAACAGTAACAACGAACAAATGTTCATCTGGGAAGTGGTATTCGACTGCTGCTCCATCTGTTGGCTTTGGCATTCTTGATAGAAAATCAGCTACAGGGTTCTCTTTTCCAAGTCGATCTTTGATTGTAATGTCAAATTCCTGCAATAAAATCAACCATCTTGTCACTCTTCCATTTCTAACAGGTTTATTTGCTAAAAATTTAATGGCAGAGTGATCAGTATATAGAACTACAGGATACCCAGTTATATAATGTCTAAACTTATTTACAGCATGTACTACAACTAAAAATTCCTTCTGAGTCACAGTATAGTTTAGTTCAACATGAGATATATTTTTGCTAATATAATAGATTGCATATGGTTTTCTATCTTCTTCATGCCCAAGCACTGCTCCAATCGCTGTGTCTAAGGCATCAAATGAAATTTGGAATGAAAATTTCCAATTTGGGCCCCTCAGCGCTGGGGTTATTGATACAAGATTTTTCAGATCATTGAAGGCATTGTCACATTTATCTATCCAAATAAAATCAACATTTCCTGTAAGTGCATATAAAGGTGCAGCTATTCGAGAATAATGTTCTATAAATCTCCTATAATAACCAGAAAATCCAAGAAAGCTACGTACCTCTGTTTGTGTGGTGGGTGTGGGTATTAACAAAATTATCTGAATTTTGGTTGGATCCACCTGAATTCCAGCTGCTGAAATATAATGTTCTAAGATAAGTCATCCGGTCATCATCATATGACACTTTTCATGGCTTAAACAAAACCTAGTGTCAATACATCTTTGCAACACCTTTTCTAAATTTTCTAATGCTGGCTCAAAATCATCTCCGTAAGGTGTGAAGTCATCCATATATACTTCGAGCCCTTCATTTATTAAATCTGAAAAGATGCTGAGAATGGCCCTTTTAAATGTAGCGGGGGCATTGCATAGGCCAAAGGGTAAGACTCGGTAGGCAAATGTCCCCCAAGGACAGATAAAAGTAGTTTTGTCTTGGTCTTCAGGGGCAATCTGGATTTGATTTTACCCACTGAATCCATCAAGGAAAGAAAATAATTTCTTTCCTACCAATGTTTCTAATACCTGGTCAATGAAAGGGAGGGGAAAGTGGTCTTTCTAGGTTGCCTTGTTGAGTTCTCAGTAATCTACACATATTCTCCACTTCTCGTTCTTCTTTGGTACCACTACTAATGGAGAGACCCAATTGCTAGCAGATATTGGGTAAATGAAATTAACATCCAATAGCTTTTGTAATTCAGCTTTCACAATATTTTTAAGGTGAGGGTTTAGTCTTCTTTGGGTTTGGCGAATGGGTATCGCATCCTTTTCGGTATAGATGTGGTGTGTACATAATTGGGGGTCAATTCCCTTCATCTCTGGATAATCCCATGCAAAGGCTGATTTATATTTCCGTAGTAATTGGACCAACTTCTCTTCTTGTTCAGCAGTAAGATTTTTGTTAATGTTTAGAGTTTTTCCCAGCTCAATTTCTACAATCTTACTATTGTACCAAGAAGTAGTGGGTATTACTTGATCAGGGATGTTTTTCAGAGGATCTTCTTCTTCTTTATTATCAAATGCTGCCTTGATCATGTGACATTGTAGATGGGATCTGATTTGTGGTTTGTTAATAAAACTATTAATGATATCATCCTCTGTTTGGTCTTTAAAATCGAGGGCATCTTCTATAGTTAGAGGTGATCTCATATTTTCCATAAGATATGATACAGGTTTCTTTCTTGTTTTGATTATTGATAGGCTTGGTTGGGTTGGGGGATATAAAGCTAAATTCTTGACATAGTTTCCCCTTGTTATTTTCATGTTGCCTTGTCGGCAGCCAATATAAGCATCGGCAGTTGCCAACCAAGGTCTACCTAGGATTAATGGGTGTCCATCTAGCCAGTTCTTTGGGTTGATAATCAGGAAGTCAGCAGGGTATTCCCAGGAGTCTACGAATACCATTACATCTTTTAGTGTACTTTCTGGTTTGACTACCGATTGGTTAGCCAACTCTAATAAGGTTGTTGTTGGTTCTAATGATGTAATGCCAAGTTTTTGACAGGTGGTGGTTGTTAAGATATTGATTGCAGCTCCTAAATCAACTAAGGCGTTTGGGAACAATTGCCCATTGATTTGCACCGTCACTATAGGATTTCCTGGGTCTTCATATTTTACAAGTGTTTCCATTCCTGATAATAAGTCAGATAGAGTACCGACTATTTGGACAGTTGGGTTGATGGTTGTTCTCCTCTTTGGCTTCTTTATACACAGTTCCTTAATGGTTTTTGCATAAATAGGAATGTCTTGTATAGCTTGGAGGAGAGGGATTTTTATACACAGATTTTTTAATTCTCCCAGAAGATCAAAACCAGGATATTCTAATGGGTGAGGTATGATTAATCATTCTAGGAATGGTGGAGAAGAGGTTGTTGCTTGTTGTGGGATTTGATGTTGATCTTGTTGTTGAACCACCTTCTCTTCTTGCAATTTTTGTTCTACAAGTAATGGATCTTCAGTATGAACATTTTTGTCTCTCTCTATTTCTACTATATGCCCATACCTCAATTGAAGGTCATTACACTCCCTCAGTTCAGTTTCTAATTCTGGTGGTTCCATTATTTGGACAGACTGAACTGGCCTATTGTTTGGGTTTGGGTTGGGCTAGGCTGGGAGTTGTGGTCTTAAGTTGGTCTAGGGGTTTTGTGGTAATGTATAGGGAGCTAACAGTGTAGGTTGAGAGAGGGGAATTGTTCCAGCTGGCTGATTTGTAGGTCTTTTCTAGTTTGACTGCCAGGCCTGAATCTGCAAAGTAGAGGGGGACCATTGTGTTGGATAAGCATTGTTTTGCCAAAACGTTGGGCAGAAAGGAAAATTTGGCCAATTAGTTTGGTTTGTTTGATTTGGCCATGATGATGTAGGAAATGGTTGTTGTGACCAATTGGGGAAAGGTGGTTGATTTTTCCACATTCCATTATATTGCTGAGCATTATATTGAGGAGGCTGAAAAGAAGAAAATGGATCAGTTGGCATACCTGATTGTCGTGGCTGCCATTGTCGGTGCTGATTAAGTAAGCATACCACTTCTGATTCTTATTATGCCTCTTTATAGACTACTTTTAGGCCAGGAAGCAAGGGAAATCCTTCTGTGGGGTGGTCTTTCGTGAAAATGGCACAAATTTTGATTATATCCAGCAGGCAGTCTTTGTGGCTGTGTTTCTTCCTGCATTTGGGATAGAATACTGCCAAATTTTGTTCTGCTTCTGCTTGCTTTTGTTTGGCTTGCATAATGTCAAACTGTGTTGTTAGAGTCCCTAGAATATTTGTTTTAAAATCAACAGATTGCCAATCTCTGCACGAGTTACACCTTCACTGGAGGTCTTATTATCTCTTGTGATCATGTCACGTTCTGCTGATTTTAGCCTTGTATTGCCCCTCGAACTCCTGATACACAAATCAATAATGTTAGCATAGCTTTCCTGACATATATCACCTTTTCCCATAATATTCAATGTTTCAACCCATTGATCCTTCATCCCCCTAATTAATTTAGTCTTCAGCACATTATCAGGTAAGGGTAAAGATGTATAAGTAGATCTCTGAAGATTTTATTGAAACCGTTCCACATATTCTTCCAGAGTTTCATTTGGGTCTGCTGTCATTTGAAATATTTCGTCTTTTAGTTCCCGAGACCTGCAATAATCCTGATATTTCTTTAGAAACGTAGCTTTCATCTAATCCCAATCAGTTATGACACGCCCACCTAGCCCCATAAACCATCGTAAGGCTGCTCCTTTTAATGTGGAAGGAAATAGTTTTAGTTTTTGGGGATCGATGGTATAGTCATACCCCCTGCATAACACATCGAATTCAAATAGAAATGCATCTAGATCTTCCGATTTCAAGCCATGAAATGTAGGAATATGTTGAAGAGGAATGGCTTTCATAGGTGCATTAAATGCAGTATCCACTATAGGATATTGCAGTGTGGAAGTTTGCTGGGGTGTTTGCTGGTTCTGGTTTTGGTTCTAGTTCTAGACCATTTGATCAAATATGTGCCAATATCCTTCTGGGATCTCAAGGGAATTCCTAGGCTGACTGGAAGGAGTAGGAAAGGCCTTGACAGCACTCCCTTGATCTGGAACAATAAGTATTCCTTGCTAGCCTACTATTTGAGGAGATTCAGGTCCTTTGTTTTGAATGAGTTTGACAGCACTTCCCATATCTGGACTGCTCACTGTTTGGACTATTTCAAAAGGATATTTTGGTTCTTCTGCTTCTCCTGTTTCCCCTTCTCCTTCACAGAGATTACTAGATTTCCCTTCTTGTGGAGAAATTAGGCAGGGATTCTCAATTTCTTGGGAATCTTTCTCAATTCCCACTGTTTGACTATGTATCTCAGCAAAGGCTTCAGATGGTGACTCTGTGGCCTGAAGGGAACTAGTAAGTTGTCTAGAGATAACTTTCCTAGGTCCTATTGATGGCTAAGATTCAGTCTTATTAAGGATTTCATCAATGAAAGTTTTTCGCCCAAGGGTCATTGGTCCCTTCGGTTTTTCAGGTTTAGGAGGAATTTTGTTTTGTTTAGCTGGTTTATTCATTCAAGAAAACAAGCCTTCATTCCTACCTAAAGAAATAATTTTACCTAATTCTGCAGTGAAGCAGGCTGTGAGAAAGTATGTGCCTTGCCCAGTGCATAGGTTCTTACCTTCCGTCTTTAATACCCAATTCTTCGCAAGCAGAAAAAATCAAATGTGCATCACTCCTTCGTAATGGCATACACCCTCCCCGGCAACGGCGCCAAAATGTTGAGGTATAAAACGTATCTTTTTAACACCTATTTATCCTACGTTAATTATCAATCCGGGAACGACTTTTTGTTTCAAGAGTGTACTTTATTTGAGACTGCAATTTAGCTAAGAGTAATGCTATGAGAGATGTAGTATAGTATTCTAAATACAAGAGTAAACGAATGCTTGTAAAGAAATCTAATTACAATAACATGAATGAAAATACTCTAAAATCTTAACTACTCTCTCTGCAAAGCATCAATCAAGGATATAGTAGCAATAACTCATTCCCTTAGAAATCGATGCAACTGAAATCACACTGAGACAAGGCAATCAATCTGGGAACTTGGAGGCAATAACCAATGTTCTCTACAGTTGACAGTCTTGCTCTTTAAGAAATCAATGTGAAATCGGAATTGAACTACTTGTTGTTGAAAATAAACTAAGAAGAACTTCTTTTAAAAGCAAGAATTGGAAAGGAATGGAAATTCATAATCTATATGAATACACAGCAACTGTAAATAAACAATATCTCTACAATCTGAAACTAACTAATCAGAATGAACAGCAAACAGTAATTGAATAGCAACTAGAACAGTAAATATGAACTTAACAAAATCAGACAACAAGTCTTCTTAAACTCCAACTCTGTTGACAGCAAACGCTATTAAGTAGTCAATCGAAATGAACAATAATCCAATGGAATAGCAAACGAAGTTATGGAATAGCAAAGCTTTATAAGAGATAGCAAGATGATTAAGACAATAATCATGATCCTTGCTAAAATAGAACAACAATGCAATCCATTAGTGCACACAGAAATCCAGTACTCAATTCAACAGTAATCAAATAACTCTGTAATCGTAATGAAACCAAACGCAATTATCACATGACAGTAATCAAAAGGATATAAATACAAATAGCAGAGCAATTCCACCAGGGCCAAGCCCTGAGCACTAGTGAAACATTGATGGGTTACTTCAGAGCTTGAAAGATGAAATGAAACGCGCCTTTGTATTAATCGAACATAAAAGTGTTACAGTGACCGCTCTTTGATCACGAGAGTCAATAAAACGCGATATCACAAAAGGAATGTTTTTAATCAACTAATCCCACTCTCCACAATCGCTAAAGGCGTTGCCTTATATAACAAACTCAACGGACAAGACAAGGAACGAGATAAGGTTTGAACAATGATCCCTCAAGATCGAAGGATCCTGAGGGATTTCCTTCCCTTCTTTCTTTAGCTATCACTTGATTTCCTTTGACCGAAGTCGAGCTGTCCCCTGCCTTTTCTTAGCAATGCATTCAGATTTCCTTTTCTTTAGCAGGATTTGGTCTAACGCTGGAGGAACAGCAGTTGCTCTTGCTTTAGCCTTGCCTCTGGTATAGTTGTTCACCTCGCCTGATTCCTGTTTTTAGCAATAGAAGACATTTTTTAGCTACATTTTACAATAAACATAAATCTTCACAATTCTACCACAATTATTGTAATAAGTCACCTTTCTAAAGTAAAAAGAATTATGTTTAAAGTAAAAGAATGGTAAAACACATAGTGAATTCATACCTTTTCCACTACTCAACAGAGGTGTAAAGTTGTTGACTTTTTAACTGTAGCATAATTGTTGATACTCTCAAATAAGTCATCAAAACCATCATCTTCGTGAACAAAGGGTTTGATTTTCACTTATGTAGTGAAATTATTAGAAATTTTAATTGGATCGTACTACCTATTTGGAATTGTAAATAACTTCAAACACTCAATCTAACCAATCTCCAAAATAGCATGTTTGTATTTGTCAAGTCCATAAACATTGCAACTAATTGGAAAATAAGGCCATAATTCTTTCTTGGAATATTTTAGAAATCTAGTTAGGCCATTTCCAACAGTCTGATATGCAACTTCTCTTGCAAGAAACTTTCCAGGAACATATAGGGGTAAGACATGTGGTCGAGCTAAGCTCCCAAATAATCGTACGTAGGTGAATAACTCTTCACCAAACCATTTTCCTATAGAATAAAATTCAGCTTGGGCCTCTTTCAAAATTCTAGGGGCTTTCTCAATAAAAACAACTTGAAAAATGGGAAGAATGACTCCATGACAAATTTTGTAAAAATGATTTTCATATTTATATTCCCACAAAATACTATGAAATATATGAATAGGGACAGGATCTTGGGCAGTCCATTTCCAGCCCATGGCTAGAAAATCTTAGATAAAACACACATCATCCATAATATAGCTGCTCATATAGAATGGGGGAAAATTTAGAATATATGGATTGGTTCTTTCTATATTCTAAAATCTGAGTGGCAATATTATTTGATATAATATTTCCTTAATCCATAACATAAGCATCTATATCTTCTTCCATAAGGGGAACCCATATATTGAAAATCAGGTTGTGTATGGCTGACCAAAAATTATAAACATCATAGAAGAGACATAGAAATAGGAACTTACAAGAGATTCAATAGAATATAGTGCCCTTTTCATCATTCTTGTGCTTGTTAGGATTTATCCTCCATTGATTTATTGGCGTTGATTTGAGTTCATTTTCTTTGGCGAACTGTGCAAGGAATTATTTATCATAGACCTTATCAGGGTCTAGAATATGGTACATTTGTTTCAGGTCATCAGCTTTAAAGGAACCAATCATTGTTCCTCTGCTAGTAAGGAATGTAATATCCCCCATATTGAGATTGTCGATAATCCACCTTACCATATCAATATTATATTTTGGGCCATGTTGCAATTTGGTGTAGAAAATAATTATCTATGCCTCCAATTGTAGCTTTGGAAGAATTTGGGGCATCAGCAGTTGCTTTTCTTTGGATTTTGTGAGGTTTTTCGTCTTCAAGCAGCTTATACGTAGATTCCCATAAAGAGGATCCACTTTCAGGTCCACAAGTCATATCTATAAATAGAGGCAACATCTCTATTCTCTCAGATGTAGTAGGCACAGGGTTAACAAGAGCCATATGCTTCTTTGCTTTATTTAGAGCCTTATACATTTCCAGAGAATTCTGCTTACTCAGACTTGCATGTAAATAAGTAAGAAAGAATAAGCAGAAAGAGGGAACCTTTTATTTTTACAATATGCACAAATACCATAGTAATAGAAACATTCAAAACGGATGAGACTTCACATTTCGATGGGATATAAATGTAATTCTTGTTACAGGAGAATGATTATGGAGGTATGAGAGAGAAAATCATTAATTTATGACATTAATAGCTGATATGGCTTATCGTGCCTATATAATTATTTCTAAATTAAAACCAGATTTGTCGTGTTACAGCATGGCTCGTGTGCATTATCTTCATTAAATACTGATGAGATTTTCTTTTCTGCTGATTGCGATATCGAAATCGTAATATCACCTAAATTTGGTGGAGTGAAAAATGCGTGAGTTAACAATAATGCGATGCATGATGTGCGATATGATATATTACATCGGTGAATATGATCGGAAGTAAAAGAATGATTAATCTTGTGAGAGTGTTATGTGATATGCCATATCACATCGGGGAATATGAGGGGTAACAATGAGACTATCAAGGAAAAATGTGATTTGCGAAATGTGATAGCTTACGTGACAGAAGTAGGTCCCACGGGCATTCCCTATAGAATTTACTTGAAAATATGGCCTTTTCCATTTTAAAAAGATTTTTTTATTATATACATCAGATCACAAAATGCTTCAAGTAACTTTTAGGAATTATATACACTTTGATATGGTTTTGCGATTGTGATGAGGCGATGTATCTTTGCTTAAGTACCTAAACAACCAAATTTAAGGTTCCATCCCTTTTTTTATCCCTATTTCTATCAAAATAAATACTCTAATGGTTTTATTTGCTTTAACTCTAAAAATTAAAAAGGGTCCCCATTATTTTCTAAGGTAACTATTGCTTAAAGTAATGGGGGTTGTTGACTTACACAATAATTGGTGATTCACTAGAAGAACTAGTTATCTCTGAAAAACAATTTCTTAGTATCTTCAAATAAGTAAAAATAATTTAAGGAAACAAGAAATATTTTTCAAAATATTTAAATGAATAAAATTACTCTAAATATAAAAACTCATCTCTATTGTTAATATTTCAAAAACCTTTCATAAATAAATATTTTCATTACTCTATATCAATTAGTATATGGTTTTCAAACTTCTGTGGTTTTCATTGATTGCAGAATCTGGATTATCCATGGTATCATAAAACAATGGTAGACGTTTCGAATCCCAACGGGGATCCATTGAACAAAATTTTGGGATTCGAAACGTCGACCATTGTTTTATGGTACTATGGATAATCTGGATTTTGAAATCAATCAGTATATGGTTTAAAATATAAAGTAAGTGTCCTTTTGTAACTTAGATTTTTAATTTTCTCATTCCACTGCTACTAGTAAATATTAATAGCTCAAGCAAGGTTACATTTTAACCATCAATGATTCAATATCCCATCCATTTATTTACAATTCTTAGAGATAAATACTTTATATTATAAAAATTATTTTTCTTCTTTTACTTAAAAGTCATTGTCGTGGCTTGATGACCAGAAAGTGACAATGTCATTCACTGGCTATAATTAAATTGAACAAGTTAGCTCTTGATAAGACCCCTTGTCTTATGATTTTAATAATCATGAGCCATTACACTGATTTGGTATGAAGTTGTGGTAACATCAGTTAATCATTAACTTATGATCATGGTAAGAAAGCTCGTAATGAGACCTCTTATCCTTCTTCTTTTTTTTGTATTACACTCTAAAAAAGGTATTTTCAATGGATGGGGAGAATCATTGACTCCTTAAGAGTTTTGGATTACAATTTAGAGTTGAAGATGCTTAGTTACAGAAAGTATTTGTTTTGTAAAGATGAACCTTTTTTATTAATGCTAAAGTAAAAAAACTTTATAAATTTCAAGTTTACAAAATTTACAATTTTGATGGAAAAACATTTCAGATTTGTATAGTATTCATTAAATTTTCTAGTTTGGTAGTTATTTTCTCAAAAATTTATATTCTTCAAAAATAAAAACATAAAATAATTTAGAAGTGTTGTGAACAACCAAAAGTATGCAATTGAGCATTATTTTCCTAAAAAAAAATTGCAGATATAGTACATTTAGAAGATCATTTTCTTCTAAGAAAAGAATTTTTTCAGAATCAGCCCATTAACAGGGAGTAAATATTTTCTCTCTTGAAGGTCTTGTAACATAAAGGTTGATGGGCCAATTTGTTCAATGATTTGGAATTGTCCAAGCCACATTCTTTGGAATTTTGTATGCTTACCTTTTTCCTCATGTGCCTTGTCACATTTGAGTACGAGATCTCCAACTTGGAAGTTCTTAGGGGAAACAAAATTTGCATCAAAAGAAATTTTTACTAGTTGTTGATGATGAGCATGAGTTATCTTAGCAGTTTCTCTTTCCTTTTCCATTTTAAGGATCTGAGATATTCTTAATTGTATGGAAGAAGAAGGTACTTCGTCAATGTATTGAACTAGGGCTAATGAGAGAAGAGCTATATTTGATGGAATTACAACTTCTTTCCCATAAACCAGATTAAATGGAAGATTTTTGAGTAATCATATCTGCCCATAGTGAAAATGTTAAAGACTTAATGTCAATTTTTCTGATTCTGATCAATAGTTCTTTTGATGATTCTTATGAGATTTTTGTTTGTTGATTCTTCTAGACCATTCCCTTGGGGATAGTAGTAAGCAGAGTATTTAATATTAAAATATATTTTAAGAGTGAAGTTTGTCATGCTATTTACCAAAAAATAATATGCATTATCAAACATAAGTACATTGGGTAGGCCAAATTTGGAAATAATGAATTGATCAATAAATTTAATAATGGCTTCAGAGTTAGCTACCTTTAGTGGAATTGCCTCCACCCACTTAGTAAAATAATATGTTGCAATGAAAATATATTGATGTTTCTTGGATGAGTTAGGAACAATCTCAACTATGATATCTAATCCCAATTTCTCAAAAGGTTGTTCAATGTTGACTGGTTGCAAAGGCAAGGCTGGTTTCTTTGTCTTCCAACAGTAGTTTGGCATGTTTTGCACTTTCTCGCATATGCATGAGCTTATTTGAATAGATTGGGATAGTAATAACCTGCATGAAGGATCTTATGTGTAGTGGTGTCTCCACCAAAGTGTCCACCTGCAGGTCCATCATGGAGTTCCTGCAAAAACCTCTGTGCTTCATATTTCTCAAGGCATATTAGTAGTACAGATTCATAGTTTTTTCTAAACAAGACATTTTTTATGAGTTGATATTGATTAGCTTTCAATCTTAAAGCTCTTTTAATTTTATGATTGAGTTCTATTGGAGCATATCCATTTTTCAAGTAAAATATTAAATTAGTGTATTGTGATTCTGAATCATTTAAGCTTACCTCAAAAATATGTACAGTATTATCTAACTCTTCATCATTTTATATATTGGATGCTCCATATAGAAGTTTGCAGAGACCTAGTCCTCTAATGATTTTGGTTGGTCTTATCTCAATGTCATATTCCTGCAAAGTAGTTACCCAACTTGCTCTCTTTCCTCCTAGTTCCTTCTGAATAAGTAGTTACCTTACAACTGAGAATGGAACTATTACCTTAGTGTGCATTTTAAGGAGAAAAGGTCTAAAATGCTTCAACTATTTGAAGACAACAAATGCTTTTTTCCACTTCGGAATAATTTAGTTCAACACCTTGAAGGTTTTAACTAAAGAATGAAATTGGTGCTTCAATCTTTTGATGATTAATCTATGTCAATACAGTAGTGTAAGATGTTTCTCATGCAAAAGTATATAAAATAAAATGTTTAGAAAAATCTGGGGTAGTCAAAGAAGGTGTGTTAATGATAGCTTCTTTGATCAAATAAAAATATTCTCTTTCATCATGTCCCCATTTAAAAAGTGATTTTTTCTTACTCACCACTTGCAAAGGTAAAACAATTTGAAAAAAAATTGGAACAAATATTTTGACAAAATTTATCTATCCTAAAAAGGACTACATGGATTTCTTATTATGGGGATGTGAAGTTCAAAAATTGCCTTAATTATTTCAGGATCAATACAAATGCCCTGTTTTGAAACGATAAATCCTAAGAGTTTTCCTTCACTTAAAGCGAAATAATACTTTTTGGGATTTAAGAAATTCCATATTTCAAACAGCGTTCAAGGATTTGCTTAAGATCATGATAGTGGTCTTCCTTTTCTTGGAGAAAACATTTATATCATCTATATAAACAACCATATTTTTATTGATTAGTCCCCTAAAAGCAATATCCATTGCTCTTTGAAAGGTTT
Organism: Pinus albicaulis; assembly: GCA_034641835.2. Taxonomy (NCBI): domain Eukaryota; kingdom Viridiplantae; phylum Streptophyta; class Pinopsida; order Pinales; family Pinaceae; genus Pinus; species Pinus albicaulis. The sequence continues at coordinate 584,033,450 of CM076575.1, forward strand.
CTCCTGCATTGATTAATTCGAAGGGAATTTTTTATAGGCATAAGTGCCCCATTTTTTTCTAATGTACTTTTTAATCTATCTTCAGGATGAGCCAAAACTTGATTATATCATGAAAATACATAAAGAAAAGACATTAATTCAAAACAAGAAACTGATTGCAAAATTTGTTCCATCGGTGGTAATGGGAAATGATCTTTCAAGAAAGATTTGTTTAAGTTTCTAAAATCAATCCCCAGATGCGGGTGACAGAAGTTGAACGAATGAAAATCATCTCTCCTACGCCCTTGAGGACAAAGATATACTATGCAGGGCCTCACCCGATGTGGATCCTCAAACTGTTAACCATCCGCACACAAGAAATGGGGTAAGGCATGATGAAGAGACGTCTGGTACCGCGTTACCCCCTCCAGGGTACCCCTCTGCAGCAATCATCATTAATGATTAACAAGAATGATATGACAAACAACCATAACTCTTCCCTCGAGCCTGCTAAAGGAATTGGGTATGGCACGCAGCTACGTGCTAGGCTCACTCATGACCCTCCCCCTCGTATGTGTCCCAGACCTTATAAGAGGATGGACCCTCAACCCAAAAAGACTCACAGTAGGTTCCTTTACTCTTTTCTTATGATTCTTTTTTTTCCCTCCTACGCCACCAGTTTTCCGCACAGCCCTCCTCCTAGAGTCCTGCTACCCAGTCCCCTCTGGGCTACAACTATCCAGCCTGCACAACTTAGCCCTGCCCCTTGTACTACTCTAGTCTCTGAGATTGTTTTTCCCCTTGTTGCACATCTTTCCAGTGAAGCCATTCCTTGGTTTCTATGGGTAATGGCTCCCATATTTTTCCAAAGAACCATTCGAGGAGGTCAGAGAGGGGCTCTCCCTAGACATTACCACTGTAGAATGTAAAATCATCTGGAGTTTGTTGAAGGCCCCTCCTCTGGAAACGATGCCAGATAGAGCCCCGATCCTAAGAAGGAGGAATAAGCTCCTGTCCAAACTACGCAGAGAGGTGGATGTGGTCCCTGAAAGTCTACCATCGTGCACCAAGCACAACCCCTACCTCACAAGATTGATCCCCTGTTGGCTCAGGAGGATGAAGACGATGAAATAGATGTATGGATTATGGACTCTGAAGGCATTTGGATGCGCGTCCCTGATGCGGAATATCCGGTGTCCCCCATCCTGTGTCCACCGGTACCCAAACCTGCATGTCCAGAAGTAGATTCAAAGGAAGCAGCTACGCAGTCATACTCCTGCCCCATAGAGGAGGAAGTACCCAATACTAATGATGATGAAGAATATTAATGACTAAAAAGCTACTCAGTTCTTCCTTTGTTTTTTTCATGCAGACTATGACCAAGGAATCTCAAGCTATACTTATTCTTTTGCACATTTTGTAATATCTAGATACATCAATGTTGTTGCGCATTTTGTAATTTCTTGTCTCAAGTATTTTCTAGGCTAGTTTCCTCCACGGAGGCAACCCCAAAATGGAGCAGCTATGGCTAGTATTGGTTAAGTGCAGCTTACCAACCCAACCTGTAGCATATGTAATGTTTCTCTTTTCAAATTAATATAGAGTAGCCTAATTTACCAAAAAAAAAAAGTTTCTAAAATCAATACAATTACGAATATCGACATTCTTCTTCCTAACATGAACTAAATTTGATACCCACTTATAATTCCTAATAGGAAATATAATATTGGCTTTAAGGAGTTTTTTGAGTTCACTTTTGATTTAACTTTCGAGATCAGGGTGAATTTTCCTTAAATTTTGTTGTATAGGCTTTTCAATGGATATCATTGGGATAGTATGTTGAATAATTGAAGTATCATAAGTTTTTAGACTTTATATTTCCATGCGAAGACATTCTTATATTTTTTCAATAAATGTATGAAGGTTAACCTTTCATAAGAGGAAAGACTAAGTCCTAAGTTGATGTTCTAGGATTTAGATTTGTTCCAAGATTTACTAGTTCAAACCTCAAAGTTGAACTTTGTAATTTAGAATTAGTGACATTCTTGAATCTATCTTTAAGATCATAAATATCTTCAATTTTGACCACATACTTAGTTAGATCATTTTCTTCAGACTTATGTTGCAATTTCCTTTTGTGTTAATCCTCTTCAATTAATTGATTATCATATGATTCTTCTAATGTAAGAAAAGTGATAGCATCATCTTCATCATCGTTGAATACTCTCCAATTAGTAATATTATTAGGAATAGATGGGCAAAAAATAAATTCTATGGAAAATCTATCTGTGCTATAATATTTTGAACGAATAAGCTTGGATTACATTTGCTAGAAGGTCTTCACTTGCTTTCTGAATTATTGGAACAGATTAGATATTAAATGCTAAAAAATGAGATGTAAGAGATGGTACTAATCACTGGTAATGTTTAAGATTACCATAAATAAAATGTATTGTATTTCTTACCTGCTTAACAATTATTTCATAATCACCATATACCTTGAGATACTTAACACCAAGATCAATCGCTTTAGTTAAGCCTTGGACCAGTGCCTCATATTCTGCAGTGTTCTTTGTACATTCAAATTCAAGTCTGCATGTCAACATAGTCTTTTCGCCTTCTGGATTGATTAATATAAAACCAGCTCCTGCTCCTTCACTGGATTTTGACCCATCAAAATATAATGTCCAAAATAAAGTATTAATAAAAGGATTATCTATAGTACTTACACACTTAGAAGAATCAGGCTAAGAAAAATTTTCAATCTGAGAATTTAATAAATTGGTAAGAAATGGAGACTTTTGAACGTTGAAATTCCCTAAGAAGGATTCAGTAGAGTAATTTCTGAGAATGTTATTAGTAAAGGATATGGGTTAATTCTCTTCCTCAAATTTAGTTACTAAGTATTTCAAATGTTTTTCACGGTATACTCTGATTTGATTTGGCTTACCATTATGGGGAACCCACATGAGACCATTTAGTAGCAAAATAGCCATGAAGCTTTTCTAACCAATCTCTACTTAGTATTAGACCATAAAAATCAGGAATATCAGCAACTAAGATATCAAATACTTGATGAAATTTTTGATTGGATGCTAATCTGATAAGGACTAAATTCAATTCCCCTAATACCTTAACTTTTTCAAGTCTAATTGCACAATATGTACTGCTGACTTCTGAGAAGATATATTCAATTTTAGACAAACATAATATGCCATAATGTTTGATGAGGCTCCAGAGTCAATTAAACAATTATGTATGTTTTTTTTAACACTTCAAAAGTTAATGGGAAAGGAGTGTGTCAATTAGATCTGCCACCAATCAAAATAGCATCACTTGCATCAATTTTCTCAAGTGAATCATTAGGAGGCTTACATATTCCTTTAGCCACTTTCTAAGTTACAGGAGCAAGCAAGGGTGTAGCGGGAACTGCATTCAATTATTTAAGCAAAATTTGTTGTTGTTGTTTCAATTTGCTCAGCTCATGTAGAGAGATATTTATTTATTTTTCTTCATATCTTCCACTATATTGTATTCATTAGTATCATAAACTAATAGTGTTTTAGAGGTATATGGAAGAGTAGAAGAAGTAAGATTTGTTTGAGAAGACGAAGTCTTTTTATTAACTATTTTATCCTTAGTAACAGAGGATGAAGATTTTTGTTTTTGAGGTGACAGAGGTAAGTCAGCAAAATCTTTACTTCTAGTATATACTGAAAGTGCCTCATGTTCATTTTAATCATCAGAGGTTGGAAGGATAAATTCCCATAGTCCATGAACTTCAACTATCTCTTCTTCTTGATATTCTTCTGCAGATGATATTGTTTCATCATGTTCTTCATTTTGACCTGATTCAACATTTGAGATTACATTTGGAGGTTGGGAAGCATGGTTCTTCTTAAAAGTTCTAAAAGTTTTCTTTGAAGAATATTCAACTACTTGTTTCTTTATCTCAACCATATCAATTGACATGGTTTTGAGGACTTTTTGTAATCCTTCAAGATCATAAAGATCTTTAGATGATTTCTTTTTAGGTTCATCCTTAAATGAAAATTTCTTAGTTTTCCTATCTTCTTGAGCAGTTTTATTCTCTAAAGCAAGTATTATTTTTTCAACTGAAAAAGCTTCTTTCATGTTCTCCAACAATGTAGACTTATTGGCTCTATCTACAAAAATAGCAACATTAGAAGGAAGAGATGATATATACCATTCTATTTGCGCAACTACTCCAGGCTTAAATGTGGTTTGGATTTTGATGAGAAATTTATAAAATCTGGAATAGAAGTCTTTGATGTTTTCCCCTGTATTTTCTTTCAGATTGGAAAGATCATTGATAAGGGTAGCAGTAGTACCATCATCCCCAAATTTAGTAGGGAATTGTTCTTCAAAAATGTCCCAACTAGTAATTGTGCCTTATGGTAGTGAGAAATACCATGATATAGTTGATCCTTGAAAAGTATAAGGAAATAATCTAACTACACAATCTTATTGTGTAACTTCATTAAGATTTATGGCAAGCATGAAATTATGGATATGCTCTTCTCCAGGTAATCCATTATTCAGATTATACTTAGGCAACCATCTTTTAGTATGCTTAGGTAAATGATGAAGAGGCCCTGGTAATTGGAGAGCTCCAAGATTTTGTGAAGTTTTGTTTTCCATTTGTGAAGTGGAGGATTGGGTGGTCCTAAAGGGGGAGTTGAAGTAGAAGTAGTTCCAGTAGTGGTTGAAGGTGAAGAAGACAAAAATATGGAACTAATACTACTTGAAGTAGGAGTTGTAGACTAAGAAGAAGAATAAGAAATATTAAGCAAAGAAGAATTTGTTTGAGAATATGTGAAAGACGGAAGAATAATTGATGTTGTTTTAGAGCTAGAAACAGATTGAAACTCACTAGTTGATGATTTTGTTTCAGAAATAGAAGTTTTCATTCAATGAGAATGAAGAGGAAATTCAAAAGGGATTACTCCATTTTTTTCACTCTTAGATAAAGATAATACACCAGTGCCTTCAAAAATCGAAGTGACATTTCCTTCTGAGGCTTCATAATGTACAGGTTTTTTGGCTGAAATTGAAATTTCTTCTAATTTATTTATCAATGTTTGTACTTCAAGTGACTCTAGACTATATTCTGAAGATATTTATTTATGAACAAAACTAGGAGATTTTGGGGGACAATGGACAACTTCTTATTTATGAGTAGGAGATTTTGAACCAGGCCTAGAAGTTGTGGGTTCAAAGGGAGAATGAATCTTGTGATGGTATTTTCATTTTGGATTAAGATTTGGTACCATTCATAGTCAGATGACCCTCCTTCTAGCACCAAAAATGTTGAGGCCCCGAAAATTGGTGCAACAACATCGGGGAAAACCACCCAGTCGGGGACTTAACAACCATCCCTTTTCCATTTGGAATGGTGGCTCCGACTAGATTTATGGGACCAGTTTCCCAATTTGATATAGTTGGGGTGAATGGATGATTTTATCACTAAGTGGAACTTGATAGATGGAAAAATAGGCAAACTTGCAATAAACAATAAATCTATCTTTTTATGTATCCCGGGATGGAATATATTCTTTGTGTAATCTATAAAATAAACTTTCAGTGGATGAAAATAAAGATCATACATTCACTTAGAGATAGCAAAACAATTGAGATAACTGATTTAATTAAAAATTTAATTAAATCAATTTAATAAAGCTTATATCACAACATTAAAAATGCATGTATTGCATATATATAAAATGATAACAACATAACATGTTCATAAGTGAATAATTTCAAACTGTATTAAAAAAATATGTAATACAAAACATCATAAGATAAATGAACTATTCCTCATTTGAAGCTAAAATATAACACATAAAATAAAAGTACTATATATATGTTTACTCTGCTCATCTGAGAAATAGTACTTGGTCGAGTCTTTTCTATTCAGAAAAATTTAAGAGTACAAAATTGCAATATTAGTAAAGTCTTTTTTTTCAAAATTTCAGGACCCCTTCTTCAAAGACGTGAAGGGGTTTAAATATAAAAATAATAAGTCTTAAAATAGTTATTACAATAAAAACTGAGGAGGTTTCAAATAACCTTCTTTAAAGTAAGTAAAAGTAAAACAAAAATAGAAATTAAATGGATGATTTGTTGGAGGATTGTCCTGTTGTCCCCTCTTCCATTTGTTCTTTGACTTGAAGAATATTAAGCATAGGCTTAACCTCTAGAGGTTGACCTTGCCTAATGTGTAGGTGTCTAGTGAAAACAACATCAGATAGTTGAGGTAGCATGTATGAAGACGTATCTGTGAGACAATGCAACATAAGCCACTGGTTGTGAGGCTTTACTAAATATCTCCAGTATTTTTCCCAATCTAGTTATTAGGTCCCTATATTACTAGTGTTGTCTCTTATTTTTGTTAGTGTAGCCCCCTTATTGTTATTGTTGTACCCATGTAGCCCCCATATTGTTATTATTGTGCCCTTATATTATTATTGTTAGGTCGGCTAGGATTATATTATGGCCCCATGGACTCCTATATATATAAAGGAGGCTTTTTCATTTGTATCATCCAAGAATTTTTCATTTATGTAATGTAAAGGAGGTTTCCCCCTCGAAGTGGCTTATTTATAAGGCATTGATCTCTCTTTTCTTCTATTTTTGGAGTTGGTTTCATAACATTTGGTATCTGAGCTTTTGGTTCTAGGGTTTTGCTACTTCAAATGGGCCATCGTGGAATTTTATCTATAACTCATTTTCTATGTAGGTTCAGAAACTAGAATTTTTACCATGCGAAGCCAAAATCCTGAGGAGCTTCGTGTAAAAATTTTAGATCTTGGTTCGCAATATTTTTAGAGATATGATCTGTGGAAGTTAGGGTTTTTTCAGGCTCCCGAATTTCATCTAAAATAGGTGACCTTGGGAAAATCATCATAACTCTCTCTCTAAGCATTAGATTGGAATTCATAATATTTCATAGTATTTTGTGGAAATGTACTGCCCAAAAACTTTTGAAGAAATGTGTGGAAGCTAAGATGGATGGTTTGAAGAATGGCATGGAAGACATGGAAGAAAAAATTGAAGGTTTGAAGGAATACATGGAAGGTTTGAAGGAAGGTTTGACAAAATTTATACAAGAAATGATTTCTAATGGTGAAAAGATAGTAGAGGAAACTCATGATGAGAAAAAAATAAATGTTAATCGTGATTTCATAAACTAGAATGTTGGATGGAAGACCCACCATATTCCAAAGCTCGATATGACAAACTTTGATGGCAAGGATACAATAACATGGCTAGAAGTAGGCCCCGCGGGCATTTCAGAAGTAGGTCCCACGGGCATTCCCTATAGAATTTACTTGAAAATATGGCCTTTTCCATTTTAAAAAATGTTTTTGATTATATACATCGGATCACAAAATGCTTTAAGTGACTTTTAGGAATTATATATGCTTTTCTATGGTTTTGCGATTGTGATGAGGCAATTTATCTGCTCTTAAGTACCTAAAAATCCAAATTTTAAGGTTTCATCCCTTATTTTATCCCTATTTCTATCAAAAGAAATACTCTAAGGTTTTTATTTGCTTTAACTCTAAAAATTAAAAATGGTCCCCATTATTTTCTACGGTAATTATTGCTTAAAATATTGGGGTTTTTATTTACACAGCAATCGGAAATTCACTCGAAGAACTAGTTATCTCTGGAAAACAATTTCTTAGTATCTTCAAATAAGTAAAAATAATTTAAGGAAACGAGAAATTTTTTTCGAAATATTTAAATGAATAAAATTACTCTGAATATAAAAACTTATCTCTATAGTTAATATTTCAAAAACCTTTCATAAATAAATATCTTCATTGCTATATATCAATCAGAATATGGTTTAAAATATAAAGTAAGCGTCCTTTTGTAACTTAGCTTTTTAATTTGCTCATTTTGTCATAGGTAGAGCCACTAGTGCTAGTAAATATTAATAGCTCAAGCAAGGTTACCTTTTAACCATCAATGATTCAGCATCCCATCCATTTATTTACAATTCTTCGAGATAAATACTTTTTATTATAAAAATTATTTTTCTTCTTTTTCTTAAAAGGTCATTGTCCTGGCTTGATGACCAGAAAGTGACAATGTCATTCACTGGTTCTAATTAAACTAAACAAGTTGGCTTGTCATGAGACCCCTTGTCTTATGATTTTAATAATCATGAGACATTTCCCTGATTTGGTATGAAGTTGTGGTAATGTCAGTTAATCATTAACTTATGATCATAGTAAGAAAGCTCGTAATGAGACCTCTTATCCTTTTAAGTTTTTTTACATTTTTGAATTACAATCTAAAAAAGGTATTTTCAATTGATGGGGAGAATCACTGACTCCATAAGAGTTTTGGATGAAAATTTAGAGTTGAAGATGCTTAGTTACAGAAAGAATTTTCTTTTTGAACAACCAAAAATTATGCAATTGAACATTATTTTCCTAAAAAAAATTGCAAGTATAGTACATTTAGAAGACAATTTTCTTCTAAGAAAAGAATTTTTTCAGAATTAGCCCATTAACAGGGAGTAAATATTTTCTCCCTTGAAGGTCGTGTAACATAAAGGTTGATGGGCCAATTAGTTCAATGATTTGGAATGGTCCAAGCCACATTCTTTGGAATTTGGTATGCTTACCTTTTTCCTCATGTGCTTCGTCCCATTTGAGTTGAGATCTCCAACTTGGAAGTTTTTAAGGGAAATAAATATTGCATAAAAATATTTTTCTACTATTTGCTGATGATGAGCACGAGTTATCTTGGCCTTTTCTCTTTCCTCTTCCATTTTAAGGATCTGAGATATTCTAAATTGTAGGAAGAAGAAGGTACTTCATCAATGAATTGAACTAGGGCTAATGAGGGAAGAGCTATATTTGATGGAATTACAACTTCTTCCCCATAAACCAGATTAAATGGAGAAGTTCCTATGGAGGATTTTTGAGTAATCTTATCTGCCCATAGTGAAAATGTTAAAGACTTATGTCAATTTTTATGATTATGATCAATAGTTATTTTGATGATTTTTATGAGATTTTTGTTTTTTTATGCTGCCAGACCATTCCCTTGGGGATAGTAGTTAGCATAGTATTTGTTCTTAAAATATCTTTTAATAGCGAAGTCTTTCATGCTATTTCCCAAAAAATAAGATGCATTATAAAAAAATAAGTGCATTGGGTGAGCCAAATTTGGTAATAATGAGTTGATCAATAAATTAAATAATGGCTTCCAAGTTAGCTACCTTTAGTGGAATTTCCTCCACCCACTTAGTAAAATAATATGTTGCAATGAGAATATATTTATGCTACTTGGATGAGTTAGGAACAATATCACCTATGATATCTAATTCACATTTCTCAAAAGGTTTTTCAATGTTGATTGGTTGTTGTTGGGGCCCTTGTTTTGAAAATTCAATAGATTTTGAGTTGTGGCTAGTATGTGGTGGAACGCAACCACGATAGGTAGAAATATTTCAAGGTTGCGAAGGAGCAAAGGATAGGTGTCGCGACTGTTGCAGGAGCAAGCACAAATGGCAGAAGAGCACGGAAGGAAACGAGCAGTGGAACTCCCGATGAACAGAAAGAAACAGAAGATAGCCGAGCGAAAAGAAAGGAGGAACTGTCAGTCGCGCTAGCAGCAGAACAAATAGGAAACTAGCCAGCGGATCGAGAGGTTGGTGCATACGAGAATAGGCAACAGGGAGCCGTAGGAGAGCTCTGTATGTGTTGTACTGTTCTCCATTCCTTTGTGTTTCTGTATTTCTCTCTATCCAATAGGACATCTTGTATTCTTCTTTATTCATGCTCATGTAATTGAGCCTTGTAATAGTTTGTCACTGATAACCGACATTTAATACAATCAGAAGTGTTGTTCCAAGTATTTGTTATGTTTTTCAATGAATGGTTTTGCGAGCACTTTTAAAATTTTATTTATTGCAAGTCTAAATGCATTTCTGAGAGATGTATGTTATGGAACATTGTGTTCCGGCTGTTTTAGAATTTCAATGTAACTTTGATTCAACCTTATCAATGGTGTTGTTGTTGTGATACCAATCGACTCCCTACCATAGTAAGGTTACGGCACGCCTCAGGTGAGACTCTCGGCTCTTCAGAGCTGGGTGCAAATGCTGGCGTGAAACTAGACTACGGTAGAAAACCTTGTTGGCCCTTAACCTGAACCCAATTCTTCTCTGCTAGACCTGTCTCTCCCCAACAAATGGTTCCGTTGCCGGGACCCAAAAATTCATTTGGGAGCTAGATCATGGTATCTCGGATCTTCGAAAGAGAAATACGAAGCTGGTGGAATAACCACCTAGATCAGTTCAGTGCTCAGCAAGCTGAGCTTAGACGACAGAAGGAGAAAATGATTAAAAACCTGGTTCTATTCTTTGACTCTGCTAGTGATACCTACGAAATATTTTGGGGAAATTTCCCAGAAGAACTCTGTAACTGGTTGCAGAGGCTGCATACCAAGACTATCAAGGATAAGTCACAGAAGATCAATCACAAGTGGGCGCACGAGGATCTAGTGGCCCTTCATCGGTTAAACACTGATTTAACCCGAGCAGTAGATTTTTGGGTGGAATCTACCTTGGATGGATATATAGTAGAGTTTGTAGCCGAGTGTTACCAGTCTTTATCAAGAGCAGAAGATACCTTCAGATCCGAATTAAGGGGGAAGTTGCTGAAAGAGATTCCTTTGTGGATTAAGGCATTGATGGTAGAAGAAGGACTGATGGGATTCCAAAAAGCAGAGATGGAAGCGCAAACCCTCTGGTGTCGGGGGAAGGGATTAAGGGAGAGATGCTACAAGAACCGTGAGAAATGGGAGTAGGAGTATGGATGTCGAGACCGCCAACAGGCTCAGGGAGCGATGAGCACATCGGAGGGCGCAGATTGTAGAAAGGTGGTGAGAGAGGGTGATGAAGGAGTTGAAAAGACAGGAAAGCGGTCGGAAGAAAAAAGAGGAGGCGCCTCAGATTAAAAAGGGAATGGAAGGTCAGGTGGGTCCCCATGATATAGGAGGGGTCGTGAAAGAAGTGTGGTAGCTATATAGGAGTCCAACCCAGATGGAGAAAGGAAAGAAGTCTGACGGAGAAGGTACAGACGTGTGCCTAGAGGAGGTGTCCAATGTGGAGATGCACGTTGCAATGGAGCAACTATTTCATGAAAGGTCGGCGTCCATATCTTAAGGTATTCCTAGTCCCCACAGTTCAAGTAGCTCTAATCCCAACCTTCCCCTGGTGCTCTATAAACCCATAAGTGAAATTTTTATTAAGTTGCATGAATAAGTAAGTTGAACAGTATTCAATCTCCAACAGTAACACATACTAGTAGTAGGATTGCTAGTGGCACAATCTCACAACCAGGATCCAACGACTTCATTTTAGTAATGCTTATTCAAGTGAACATGGCGGGATCACTTACCCGGTATCCATAATTCTCTTGGAAGGGTAACGATGACGTCAAATAGCACTGGTACCTCTGCGAGGTCATATGGAGGGCACGACAGACACCAGATGTTGGAAAGTTGATAGAATTTCATACCACCCTTGGGGAGAGAGCCCTATGCTAGTTTATGAAATGGTCAGAAGCTCACCCGAATCCAGTGATGGCAGATGTAAAGAGGGATTTCATTAAGGAATTCAAACTGCCCCAAACAGACCAACAAGGCCTATCAGAGATGTGGGAAATCAAGCAGTGAGAAGGAGAAACTGCTTGGGATTTGATGCCGAGATTCAAGGACGTTATCAGAAAACTCGGCTATCCAATTAATCCAAACCATCAGAGGGATTGGTTCATTAAAGCTCTACTACCTTTGACCCGAACTCCATTAACTCAACAAAGGATCGACACATTGCAGGATGCACTAGAGCAGGCAATGAAGATAGAAGCCATGGCGGGTTACCCGCAAGAGTTTAAGGGAGGAGCAACGGTACATGACCCCTCTATAATGGGTCTACAACATCAAATAGCCAATCTGATAGAAAAAATCAATGAGATGCAACCAATGCGACCAGTGAGACCGAATGTATGGTGCACGTATTATCTCATGGAGGGGCATGTGGCAACTGAATGTCCCCAGTTGCGGGGCCAAAATGTGGGGACATTGGCTGCAGGGGCACAGGGGGCTCCACCACTACGGGGGTTGCGCAAATAAACACCTAGGGGATATATCCACTGCATCAGCAATACACAGGGTTCCCTGCACAACAAAGTCCAGCCACCAATGAGTACTGTGAAATATGAAAAAATATGGGCCATCAACCTCTCTTGTGTCCGATCTTACAGAAATATTCCAATGTTCCAAATAATATATACATTGAGTTATGTGCCTCAAAAACACATAGCACAGAGCAATGCCGAGCACTGGATGTACTGGTGGAGCGGCTAGACCGGCCTTCATACAGAGTAAACGAGGCTCCTTAAGGAAGAGGAGGAAGCATGAGGGGAGGCCAAGAAGGAGGGAGAGGCCCAGTAAGATGCTAAAACTATGACCAGGAAGGACATGTAGCTATAGAATTTCCACTCCCTAGAATACTCTGGTGTTCTCAGTGCCAGGTTAACACACACGCAATAGAAGATTGCCCGGATCTTATCAAAATATGGGAGGAAAGAGCTAGACAGAGGGGGGGGAATTTGGTGAATGCAGAACCCAGGTTAATGGGAACTCAGACGATGCAAAATGTGGCCATAGTGACATGAGGAGGAAAAATAATGGGGGAAGATGCGCATACTATGGACCCAATAAAATTGATCAGGCCAGCATCCCCAAAGCTCTTGATCAAACCAGAACGACAGAAACAATTCTTTCAGGAAGCAGCAAAAACATTTTCCCAATTGGGGGGAAACAAAGGAATTGAGTTACAAAAAACTCAGGAAGACAATGAAACCCAAAGTAGTTCTGAAGCATTGATCTAGGAGTGGTTCCATCTATTTCTGAAAAATGTTAACAACGCGCCAATGCTAGAACGACTAAAGCAGAACCTGGAAGGGGTGCTGAAGAAGAACACCGGAGCAAGAGAATCAGTAGAGGTGGACCAGAAGTATGTACAGAGAATCAAGAGAAATAAACGAAGGACGGGAAAGGAATTTCGAGTGAACACACAAGTTGCGGGGTTCCATATTAAATACACCATGCTTGATGTGGGATCTGATGTCAACATCCTACCAAGAAAAACTTGGGAGGCATTAGGGAAGCCAAGATTGAAATATTCCCCGATTCAACTTCAGATGGTGAACCAGTATTGCATTATTCCCATCGGCTGACTGGAGGAGGTTGAAGTTGACATTGCGGGAGTAAAGACATTTACGGACTTTGAAGTCATCGACATCATGGGGGATAAATATCTGTACCCTGCACTATTAGGAATTTATTGGGCCTTTGAAAATTATGCAATAATCGATCTCAAGAAAGAACTGATGATCTTCGAGGATGGGGAGATCAGAGTCACTCAGCCACTCGACCCATACCAAGGACCAAGATATACAAAGACTGTAGATAACATAGAAGATGCTCAGCTTCTAGACCATCTCTACCAAATGACCGCAGGAAGAAGGGAAGATTACATTAAACCGATAGCAGAAGGCTCTGTAAGCTGGAGAAGCATCCAAAGCTCAGAATTGGGATCAGAAATAGCTTGGGATGATTGGCAGCAAGGAGGGTATGAAACAAATACAAGGAGATGCGCCAATATTGGAAGAGTCAATTGGATCAGGGCCGAGATTCAAGAATACCCGATCTTATCTGATATGAAGGTTGTAAACCTTTTCACAGCCAATATAGAAACTACAATACCAAAAAGCCACAAAGTACCATTGATGGACATGGCATTACAATCCACATTTGCAATATGGTGGAGTAATCATCGCAACTCATTAACGCAATGGGACGAAGTTGCAGCAGCACTGAAAGCCAAATTTAAGGAGGAGGAAGGAACCAGAAGTAAGGACAAGTACCAAGGGGACTCAGAACCTAGACACCATCTAGAGAAATGTGAAGCCCAATGGAAAACCGATGGATATCCATAAGAACTATGGGTCCACCAGTTTATCCACTCTCTAGATGTAATTCCAAAGGCTTGGTACCAAATGGAGGAAAAAAGGAGAGAGACCCACAAATGGCAGGAAGTTGCAGACAACTTCACGCAGTGTTTCTTGTTTGAAGGAAAGACCGAGCCTGTTACAAAAATGTTGCAGGCTATAAAGAAGGTATTGTTCTTCCCAGATATTCGACAGATGGACAAGCAGTCGTTTCAATACCAGGGTATCCAACAAAAGGTGGCATGTCAAAAAATTAATAGTGAGATGGACAATGACAATCTGGAGGATCTCAGGCACCTGTATTTTGAAGAAACGGAAGGGGAGAGGGACATCAAAGAAGAACCGATGACAAAAGGGATCCATCTGTTACCTCTCAAAACCAAGAAAGTAAATATTGGAACGGAAGACAAACCTAAATTGGTGACAATTGGAGGCTACTAGGATGAACAAACAACTAAGGAAATATTCAGTCTACTCAAGGAATATGAGGACTTGTTTCCTTCATCAATAGAAAATCTAAAGGGCATAAAAGGAGAGATAGGGGAAATGCAGATAATACTAAAGCCCAATGCAAGGCCTGTGAAACATAGACCATATCATTTGAACCCAAGAGTAAAGGAAAAGGTGAAATCAGAGATCGACAAAATGTTGAAGGCCAGATTAATATTCCCAGTAGAAGAAGCAGAATGGGTAAGTCCCATAGTTATACAGAGCGAAAAGGATAAATCGGAGATACGAGTCTGTGTAGATTATAGAAGCTTAAACAATGCTTGTATCCATGATCTGTTTCCTACTCCATTCAGTGACGAAGTCTTCGACAACGTTGTAAGGAACGAGGCATACTCATTCACCGATGGGTTCTCAGGATACCATCAGGTAAGAATAGCGGAGGAATACAAGAGAAAGACAACATTCACCACCAAATGGGGCTCTTTCGCATACAATGTGATGCCATTCGGATTGAAGAATGCACCTGCAGTCTTCTCTCGCATTGTGATAACCGCATTCCGGGAATATATCCACAAGTTCTTAGAATTCTATATGGAAAACTGGACTATTTATAGCATACTAATAGATCATGTGAGCCTGTTGAGAGTAATGTTTGATAGATGTCGACAACTACAGATCTCTTTGAACCTGAAGAAGTGTATATTTGTCGTATCGTTTGGAACACTGCTAGGGCACGTGGTATGTAATTAAGGTGTCTACGTAGACCCAGCCAAAGTAGCAGTGATTGTCAATATGGAGGCACCGAAAATAGTAAAACAGCTAAGGTCACTGCTGGGCCACACAGGTTACTACCGATGTTTCATTCGCAACTACGCCAAGATAACAATGCCATTAGAAAAGTTATTGAAGAAGTCGGAATAGTTCCAGTGGACGGACAGCTGCAGAACAATCCTGGACACCCTAAAGGAAAATATGGCGAGTGCGCCAATACTATTCCACCCAAACTAGGACAAACAGTTTCATGTACACATCGATGCTTCCAGCATTGTGCTCAGAGCAGTCTTGGCTCAACCTGGAGACACTTCAATCGATCATCCAGTATACTTCTCCAGTCGCAAGCTGTCCACAACAAAACGGAACTAGACAACAACAAAGCGGGAGGCATAATTTGGCCATGGTGTACTCTCTTCAGAAATTCCGCCACTACCTGCTGGGAGGTAAGTTCAAATTTTTCACAGATCACTCAGCATTGAAATACTTAGTAAACAAGCCAGTCTTAGAAGGGAGAATCTGCAGATGGCTCCTACTTTTCTAGGAGTTCACCTTTGAGGTAATTGTAAAGCCTGAAAGACTTAACGTAGGGCCTAATCACCTATCCCAACTAGAGAACGGAGAAAATGGAGGATCTCTAGATAAACAGTTGCCAGATGCTAATCTTTTTAGAGTAGAAGCCATCCCAGACTACCTGAACGAGATAGCAGCCTACCTCACAATAGGATAGTGTCTGCAAGAGTATACTTCAATACATAAGAGGCACCTGGTAGTTCAATTTGCGGAGTATCAGCTAATAGCGAGACATCTATACAAGATGGGACTAGACTACATTCTTTGAAGATGTGTCCTAGACCACAAAAGGGAAGTTGTACTCTAGGAAAGCCATAGTGGTGTTGCGGGAGGACACGTGGGAGCTAAACCGACGGCACGCAAGGTACTACAAGCAGGCTTATGGTGGCCAACAGTACACAAGGACATCAAAGCATTTGTTCAGAAATGTGACATTTGTCCGCAGACAGGACGACCATCTCACAAAGATGAGCTTCTGCTTCATCTGATAAAAGTACTGCAGCCATTCGAAAAATGGGCAGTCAATTTTGTAGGACCAACTACACCAGTTGCAAGGTACTCAAAGGCAAGGTACATAATAACGGCGACCAACTACCTGACGCGCTGGGCAGAAGCAGCGCCAGTGAGGAACTGCACAATAGAGACTGCTGCTAGGTTCATATTTGAAAATATAATCAGCCAATTTGGATGTCGAAAAATCTTGACCAGCGACTAGGGTAACCACTTCATCAATGACACCATTAAGTCCCTCCTATAGAGCTTCATGATACAACACCATAAAATCAGTCTGTATCATTCGAAAGCAAACGGTACAGTGGAAGCATTCAACAAGATACTAGAGAAAGGCCTGACTAAGATATGCAATGCACAGTGCGATAACTGGGATGAATGGATACGAGCAACACTATGGGCATACCGAACAACGTAAAACGATTAAACAACCAGATGCCATTCTAGCTAGTTTACGAAAGAGAAGCGGTAGTCCCAGTGGAATTCATCGTACCAAGCCTTCTAATCGCAACAACCCTTCAGTTATCTGAAGAGGAATCCCTAAAGGAGTGATGCAGGAGCTGCAAGAACTTGAATAAGGACGATTTCTTGTGGAATTTCACCAGACGGTACAGAAGGAGAGGCAGAAAGCTTGGCACGACCACCATATTAAGCACAAGACTTTTCAAGTCAGGGAGAAAGTTCTACTCTATGACAGTAAATACCAGAAGTTCCTAGGAAAATTGTAGATGCATTGGCTAGGACCATTTCATGTCATAGAAATTAAAGAGACAGGAGCAGTTCAGTTGGCACAACTGAACGGCCAAGTTCTACAGGGATGGGTCAATGGCGCACGCCTGAAGCCCTACCATGAGTAAGTTAACCATTTCAATTCCAATAAATCTTGCAACCAAGAGGAATTAGTAGGGTAGAATAGATTCAATAACTCTCTTGCACCCGAGATGAGCATCAATAGGATTCAGCATAATAAAAGAAATTACAGTTGTGTTGCGGAGACTGCAATGCAACCAATAGTGGTCGAGGAGGGGTAGTGTCCAGTGTGTCATCCACATCAGAAAGAAAAGCGTGTAGAACATCAGTCCATCATCATTAAGCGTAGTACCAGTGTCAATCCGTAGGATTACCAAGATTTGGAAATAATTGCCATAATTAGCATCACCCATACTGTAATAAATTTTCCATAATTAGACATAACCACCAGCCGTCACGTCTGCCCAAATCCCAAAACCACGGTCAGCAATGTCAGAACCCACCTTAGCAGCTAACTAATCGCATGATTGTAGCCACGGGAGAAGCCAAGGAAAAATTAATTAGTTATGGGGTCTCATCAACCTCACCCGTGCCAGTTACTTACGTAACCCACATGCAGATAAGCGCGAGAATGCCGGAAAAATCTAAGTTAGAGTTAGAAACCTCTAAGAGAGCAAGGGAAGCTGAACCAAAACCAGAACAGAGAAGGCGTCTGGAAGAAGGAATTGAGGAGAAAAGAGAAAGAACTATTCTACAAATATACCAGCGATGAGCCAGAATGACAAGAGTAAGCCCAATGGTTGTGAAATAGGAGATGGACAATAGAATTCAATAAATGGAGTCCCTGGTGGGAAAATACGACAGTGCGACCCTGATCGACACTCATCTTATGGATTCTTTTGAATTTCCTGCACTAAAAAGGCAGGTGTACATCGAGAATTATGCAACAGAGGCAGGGTGGGCAGCAGCGAGAGTTCTACCAGAGTTTAGGGGCATCCAAAAATCCATGATAACGAACTTGAGGAACTTACCAGTGTTCGAGATTACAGGAGCTGCGATGCAGTGCACAAAATTTTTGTTAAGCAGGATTCAGAATAGCTCTCTTTGGCTGGGAAAGGAAATCCCAATTCATGCCGAAGACATCCATAGATTAACTGGACTGTTGCAAGAGGGGAGGGACATATCATTAGCATTCCAAGTTGTATCTAAGAGGGCGAGGAAGTCTGGAGACATGGATTATTACGCCAAGTATGGCACTCGGAGAGGAGGGAAGGGAGAAAAGATTGAGTTGATTAATAGACCAGAGGTCAAATTATCTTGCTACCCAATCGCTAGCAAGATAATGAGGCATTATAAAAAAGGGGAGTGCACATTAGACACAATTTCGGTTGCAGAGCACTGTGTCCAAGGGATAAGGCTCAATTGGTGCTCTTTCCTGCTAAAAGAATTGTTCGAAGCTTGCGAGGAAAATTACAAGAGAGCAACTGGGTTTATCTATGGATATTTGATCGTGGCGCTGGCCATGTGGAAATTGACCTTCCCCAGCATCAGGATACCAGTAGAGATAGCAGAAGACCAACCTGTGGCCATGAAGTTTGTGCCGTGGAATGTGTCTAGAGACCCAAGCACAAAGGAAGTGAATGCAGAAGCCTTTAGAGTTTGGTATCGTCAGATGGTTGACGTCGTAATGAGTCAACAAAGGATCTGGTTCGGAATCACACATAAACATAATTTTCTCAGGCCTACATGTGTACCAGAAATAATGTTCCAGATGAGGCCTTTGAAGTTTCAGATTGATGAAGCAGCCTTCCACACAGAGTTATGTTCATGGCCAGGAGTGGTGATGGAGATTAGGGATGGAGTGTACACGTACTTCTTTGACGGAATGCTGCCAAACCTGCTACCGGGAGAAACTTTGAAGGAAGCAATGTCCAGGATGTCAAACCTATAGCTCTTCCTAATTATTCAGCAACTGAACACCAAGGTAAAAAGCTTTAATAAAGTATTTCAAGTACTAGCAAGTGATGCAACTCCATTTCCAACATTTTCAAAATTTCAGGCATCCCAGTCTAACCCATCTCCTAGCACGGCCTCCATATTTGCGCCCATCCCCAATTTCTTGTTCAATTCTCCACCCCTAACAACTACAACGCTGGTTGGAAAGAGTAAAGCTGTGAAACCAGCGGCGGCACCAAAGGCCAAAAGGGCCAAGGTTGCAGAATCTAGCCCGGTGGTCGACCTCACAGGGGAGGATCCACCTCGACAGTTGAGCGTAGGGCTACCAATCCGAGAAGAGCAGATAGTTGAGCCCGAAGATGTGAGAGGATTACCACCCCACAACCCCATATACCCCCTTGATTTCTTAAACATCTGCATGTCACCACCCCACTCAAACCAACTACCACCCACCACCTCATCCATCTCCCGAGAACCCCATAGCTCCACACCATCCACTTCATCAACCACCGTGTCTGATCCAATCATTAGTAGAATAAACAATGGGGACCACAGAATGGAGGTTAACTTGGGTATGGAATTGGTGCCCCCAATTAACCCAACCATGATCCTGTAAACTACTTTTACCAACCTCATTAATCAGATAGACCAGTCAATAGAAGAAATAGCTGGGCCACTCCCCAAGCAGACTCTGCTCCAACCACCTGACCTAGCAGGTCAAGAAGGGAAACAAGATCTACAGATGGCGGACTCCAGCAACCGGCTACAACACCAAACACTGCCACAATCACCTCAGGACCAGTCAGCGAGATCCGTTTCTAGCGGACAACCACTCCGTGTGTGAATTCCAGATCAGGGTACCTCCGATGCTGAAAGCATGGAGACATGGGGGACAGCTCAACTGTACCATTTCATTCAGAGAGTAGCACAACAAGCCAAGAGACTCCACTCGGAGCTCCATCAGAAATGCGAGCAGTAGCAACAACATATAATCATGCTTACTGAACAGCGTGAACAGCTAACGATGGAAAAGGAGCAGTTACAGGAACAATTGGAAACAGTAACTAGAGTATTCAGGGAAGTGTGGCCTACAGTAACAGCTAGCAGCAGCCAAATACCAGAAGAAATGTAGGAGACTGATGTAGTCAGGCGGGCGATCCACCTCAAGGTGGCATATTCAAACCTCCACCAGGAAAATGTGGAACTCAAAGCGACATTGGTAGCCTGACCCGCATTACCCAACCCAGCGGTTTTGTACTCAGCACAGATATCAGAAAGACAGGGCCAAGTAACAAAAATGCAGGAAGTTTTGAGTACTACAGTAAGAGAAGCATATTACCTACTGAAGGGTCTACAGGAATGCTCGATAGCCCTCACTCTAAAGGCAAAACTAGTCTCGCTACAACTCCAACAGATATCCAAAGAAATCCAGGAAGCAACGGACCCAACCGAACTGGACCAACTCTACGCCCAGGAAAATGTGTTAGAGGTCTAGATACAGCAAATAGAGGAGACCTCAACGGCATCCAAGCAAGCCATCTAGGAGCCTCGGCAGCCTGTAAAGCTTAGTGCACATACAATGCAGTAATTGGCCACTGAGGCCAACACTCAAATCAATACCGTTTTTAATGCCCTGCCGCCGAATGTAGGGGAAGAAGTCGTCACAAAAATCATGGCCGAAACTGAAGAGCTAATGCAAAGGTGGCAGCAAGCCATAGCAGCCCTCCAAGAACTCAAGGCATTAGCGCTAAACAAATTCCCAGATTTGGGGCCCTTGTTTGGACAACTAGGAGAAGGGAGGCAGGCAGACTAGGGCACAGGGTCGAGCGGACCCATGGAAGTAGAGATAGTGTAGGACGATTGACTCAGGGCGAGTCAATAGGATGTGGTCGGGGCCTGTTGGGGCCCTTGTTTTTAAAATTCAATAGAATTTGAGTTGTGACTAGTACATGGCGAAACGCAACCACAATAGGAAAAAATATTTCAAGGTTGCGAAGGAGCAAAGGACAGGTGTCGCGGTTGTTGCGGGAGCAAGCACAGATGCTAGAAGAGCGCGGAAGGAAACGAGTAGTGGAACTCCCGATGAATAGAAAGAAACAGAAGACAGTCGAGCAAGAAGAAAGGAGGAACTTTCAGTCGTGCTGGCAGCAGAACAAATAGGCAGCCAACCAGCGGATCGATAGGTTGGTGCAGACGGGAATAGGAAACAGGGAGCCGCAGGAGAGCTCTTTCTGTGTTGTACTATTCTCCATTCCTCTGTGTTTCTGTATTTCTCTCTGTCCAATAGGACTTCTTGTATTCTTCTCTGTTCATGCTCACATAGTTGAGCCTTGTAATAGTTTTTCATTGATAGCATATGCTTAATACCATCAGAAGTGTTGTTCCGAGTATCTGTTATGGTTTTGAATGAATGATTTTGCGAGCACTTTTAAAATTTTATTTATTGCAAGTCTGAATGCATTTCTAAGAGATAAATGTTATGGAACATTGTATTTCGGCTATTTTAGAATTTCAACGTAACTTAGATTCAACCGTATCAATGGTGTTGTTGTTGTGATACCGATCAACTCCCTACCATAGTAAGGTCGCGGCACGCCTCGGGTGATACTCTCGGCTCTTTGGAGCTGGGTGCAAATGCCGGCGTGAAACTAGACTACGACAGAAAACCTTGTTGGCCCTTAACCTGAACCCAGGTCTTCTTTGCGAGACCTATTCTCTCACCAACAGTTGCAATGGCAAGGCTGCTTTTCTTTGTCTTCTGGCAGCATTTTGGCATGTTTTTCACTTTCTCACATATGCATGACCATATTTGAACAAAGTGGGCTAATAATAACCTGCATGAAGGATCTTATTCATAGTGGTGTCTCCACCAAAGTGTCCACCTACAGGTCCATCATGGAGTTCTTGCAAAACCCTCTGTGCTTCATATTTCTCAAGGCATCTTAGTAGTACAGAGTCATATTTTTTTCTACACAAATATTGTTTGAGTTGATATTGATTAGATTTCAATCTTAAAGCTCTTTTACTTTAATGATTGAGTTCTATTGGAGCATATCCATTTTTCAAGTAAGATATTAAATCAGTATATTGTTATCCTGAATCATTTAAGCTTACCTCAATAATATGTACATTATTACCTGACTCTTCATCATTTGATATATTGGATACTCTAGTTAGAATTTTGCAGAGACCTTGTCCTCTAATGATTTTGGCTGGTCTTATCTCAATGTCATATTCCTGCAAAGTAGCTATTCAATTTTCTCTCTTTTCTCCAAGTTCCTTTTGAATAAGTAGTTTCCTTACAACCGAGAACGGAACTATTACCTTAGTGTTTGTTTTAAGGAGAAAAGGTAAAAAATGCTTCAAATATTTAAAGACAATGAATGCTTGTTTTCCACTTCGGAATAATTTAGTTCATCACCTTGAAGGTTTGAACTAAATAATGAAATGGGTGCCTCGATCTTTTGATCATAAATCTGTGTCAATACAACAGCGTAAGATGTTTCTGATACAAAAGTATATAAAATAAAATGTTTAGAAAACTCTAGAGTAGTGTAATATTCCTAAATTAGCTATGAGCTAGTTGGAATATTAATTTTTGTTTTACTGCTTTGTTTAAAGAATAAGAGGGCAAAGGAGGTCCAAATTTCTCCTTAACAATGAATAAATCAATGCCAAATGTGAAAGAGACAAATCTTGGTAGCTTAATTAAAGCAACCTTGGTGTGAAAGGGGTTGGATCACTTTGACTGGGTCAAACTTGACCAAATCAACAACATTGTCATGGAGGAGTGGTCATCAATGAGGGACAACGCAGTTTTAGATGGAGATGCTTTGTGTGAATGTAGTGATCTTTTTGGATGGGGCTTAGGGTTTGCAAGCTTATATTTTGTTTAAGGAAGAGGATGCCAGCCATATTGATTATGTATGGGTTTATTATATTTCTGAATATATGTTCTGTTTAGAAATATATCTTTCTCTTGTTGTTTAGCTGAGATAGAGTGTTGTTTAGCATAGGCTGTTCCTAATCGGGAATCCCACCTCTTCCATTGAGGAGCTCTTAGAGGAATCTTGTACTACAATGTCCACTATCAGGCTTAAGGCCAAGCTTCATCTTTCTTTTACAACACAGATCATGTTGAGGGTTTGGTTTTTTTTGCAAGTTGCAGCAAGTGGTGATTAGATCTCTAGGTCTAGGCCATCTCATTGCTTATTTTCAATGGAGGAGGCTTCCTTTCCATTGGGAGGATAGTATTGAAGGCCATTGAGATTATTTTTAGATCTTGGCATCATCCCAACCATATTTTGATCCCTACAACGCATTTTACTTCCAGATCTGCGTTATTTCTGTAGGAGAAGTTGCAGGGTAGTTTAGCACATCATTTGGAGAGCTAATTTTCTAGTGAAGGGGATCTGCCTTTCACTTTGAGGATCTATTGGAGGAGGATATTTTATTGATCATATCAGATCAGCCACACTTTCCAGATCTGTATTTTTTAGTAGATCTGAAGCCGTAGATCTCGGATCTACAACTTGTACTTGGTGTTTTGCTAAAAACCCTTAAGGTGTTCTTTAAAGGAGCTTGTATAGTGCTCAGATCTGATATAGATCTATATTTTGAGGCACATATCAGCCCTAGATCTGATGTATAATATTTTTCTATAGCAGAGCCAATAAAATAATGTTGTAAGGGTTTTACAACTTTTCTATATAGTTGCAGCACCTCATATTGAGGGATTTTGTTCATTCGAGGATTGTATTTCTTGTTATGCATCTTATGGCCCATTTCTTATGTACATTTTGCTACTCTAATAACATATGAAAGGTATCCATCTTGGCCTCTTTCTTTCTAAATGATGATCTGCAAAATTGTTTCAACTTTTGCACTATATTCCTTCTTTTCCCATTTGGGAATATTACAGTGGTATCATAACATAATCTTGGCACAGCCTGTGCACCTTGAAAAGCCAGTATGTCATCTGAAGAAGGAGAGCCTCTTACTGATAAATAGAGGAGGTATCAAAGAATAAGACACAAAACATTTGATTATACAAATGAAAAAGAAGACAAGGGTAAAACCCCTCTATCTGGAGGAATGAAAGGGAAGGATTTCTCAACACTTCTTTTCCAAACTATTCAGGGCATTAACAAAGAAATCATAGAAATGAGAAGGGAAAGACATGAAGGTCCCTCAAGAAGATTTGAACATGAAGAAAGCCCCAATTCTTCATATTAGGTGTGTGAGCATTCAGCCACACAATCAAATCTACAACGTTGTACCATACCTACATTCTTGGCAAGAGAAGAAGTAGAAGGAGAAACACAAAAGGAGGAGACTCTTGGTGACTATCTCCAAGAATATGAATCTCAATCTAGAAGATTCAAGGAGCATCTAAACTTCCAAGGATTTTTTCAACTCAAAGAATAGAGAATACCCAGTAATTACAATAGAAGAAGAGGGTGTAGATTCTTTCTACCTACTTTTGATGGGTTGTTAGGTCCCTATATTACTATTATAGTCCCTTATTGTTGCTAGTGTAACCCCGTTATTGTTATTGTTGTACCCCTGTAACCCCTATATTGTTATTATTGTTCCCTTACATTATTATTGTTAGGTCGGCTAGGATTACATTATGGCCCCATGGACTCCTATATATAGAAAGGATTTTTTGGTCATTTGAATCATCCAAGAATTGTTCATTTATGTAATGTATTGGAGGTTTCCCCCTCGAAGTGGCTATTTCTAAGGTGCTTATCTCTCTGTTATTCTATTTGTGGAGTTGGTTTCATAAAATTTGGTATCAGAGATTTGGATTCTATGGTTTCGCTGCTCCAAACAAGTCATCGTGGTGAAGCTAAAATCCTGAGGAAGGTCATGGTAAAATTTTAGATCTTGGTTCGCAATATTTTCGGAGATATGATCTGTGCAAGTTAGAGATTTTTGCAGGCTCCTAAATTTAACCTAAACATGTCATCGTGGAATTTTTGCAATAAATTTGTTTCTACAAGGGTTCAAAAGCTGAAATTTTCACAGAGCAAAACCACAATCTTGAGGAACGTTGTGGAAAAATTTCAGAGCTTTATTCGCAATATTTTCTAAGAAAGGGTCTTTGGAAGTTAGGGATTTTTCAGGCTCCCGAATTTCATCTCAAGGAGGTGACCATGGGAAAATCATCATAACTCTCTCTCTGAGCATTGGATTAATTTTGTAAAAAGTAGATCCAATTACATGAACTGTAGTTTCTTCAGTATCAATTTCAAAGCCAAAATAAGAAACAATGACACATGGCATGTTGTACAAGTTCGCTCTACTGAATTAGTCCATAATTAGGTCATCATAGGAGATTGGGCATAACTTTGCCTTCAAGAATCCAAATCAGGTCAGACCTATGGCATTCGAAAGAAGATTCAGAGGGCTAGTTCAGGGCTGAATTTTAGATATTGAAGATCCGAAATCACAGAGATAATTCTATTTCAATATCGAGCTCCTCAAAATCAAGAAAAAGGTGTGTATTTTTTTCAAATTGCATAAGTCTTGTTTGAAAAATTAGTTTTAAGTGATTCCAAAAGCCTATTGGGTTCTAAAATGCCTCCTAAAAATAATTCACACCCATTAAGCCCTCAAAGTACTCTACTATGACTCATGAAGATGAATAATTGCAACATGATATTTCAAAATTACAAGAGCAAGTGCAAAAAATTTCGCTCTCGCAAAGAGAAACAAAAAATGAAATGGAAGTTTTGAAAAAAGGCGTGGAAGTGAAGATGGATGGTTTGAAGAAAGGTGTGGAAGCTAAGATGGATGGCATGGAAGCTGGCATGGAAGCTAAGATGGATAACATGGAAGAAAAAATGAAAGACAACATGGAAAACATGAAGAATTATCTAAAATCAGACATGGAAGGTTTAAAAAAGTTTATACAAGAAATGTTTCCTAATGACGAAAATATAGTAGAGGAAACTCATGATGAGAACAAAATAAATGTTAATCGTGATTTCCTAAACTCTAATATTCGATGGAAGAACCACCATATTTCAAAGATGGATATGAGGAAGTTTGATGGCAAGGATATCGTAACATGGATACTACAAATAGAGCAATATTTTGATCTCAATAATGTGCAAAACACACAAAAGGTATGCATTGCAACTTTAAATTTAAAACAAAATACATTTGTATGGTATCGATGGCTTTGCTCTCGTAAAAAAATTGTCACTTGGTCAATTTTTTACGAAGGAAATGACAGCATATTATGAGGATTCAAAGAGCAACACCTTCTTTAGCCAATTGATAAATCTCAAACAAAAAGGTTCAGTGGGGGAGCACATTGAGGACTTCCAAAAATTGAATATAAGGGTAACTGATATTCCAGAGGAACACAAGATTGATGTCTTCATAGGGACTTTAAAGGATAGCATCCAACATTAAGTTCGTTTTTGGGAACTTAATTCATTGGAGAAGGCATTCAGGTTGGAAAGAAAAATTGAATGTAAAATTATGGGGAAAAGGAAGCCTACCACTCACATCTATAAAGATGGAAGTGTTGCTACTATTAGACTTCCACAACCTACAAGGTTGACACCACAAAAATTGGAAGAAAAAAAAGCAAAAGGGCTTTGCTAAAGTTGTGATAGCAAATACTATTGGAAACCAGCTCCAAAAAGAGAAGAAAGGAGATATCAACGCCTTAGAATAAGCCACTTCGAGGGGACAACCTCCAATACATTACATGAATGAAAAATTATTGGATGATACAATTTACAAAACCTCCTTTCTATATATAGGAGTCCATGGGGCCATAATGTAATCCTAGTGGGCCATAATGTAATCCTAGCCGACCTAACAATAATAATTTAAGGGCACAACAATAACAAAATGGGGGTTACAAGGGTACAATAATAACAATAAGGGGTTTACACTAACAATAATAAGGGGCTATACTAGTGATATAGGGACCTAACATGCCCCTCTCCTTCAAAAAAGTGTTGTCCTCAACACTTGAGTAGCTCCGGGTGCTTCTGTATAAAATTCTCATCCTCCCATGTAGAATCTTCAGTGGGTAAGTTCTTACACTTGATGAGATACTCTGAAATTGATCGATTCCGTAGTTGTCGAGTTCTTGTTTCCGTGACCACTTCCGGTTCCAATATGATTTTTCCTTCCTCATCAAGTTCTGGCAATATTGTTTGAACTGGAAGATTTTTACCTATAACCTTCTTTAAGCACGAAACATGGAAAACTGGATGTACTCGCGAAGAAGCAGGAAGCTCCAATTTGTATGCCATAGTACCAATCTTTTGCAACACCTTGTAAGGACCATAGTACTTTGGCGATAATTTATTATCCTTCTTAGCTTGCTTGAGGGACATTTGTTTATATGGTTGTAGCCGTAAAAATACCCAATCTCCTACATGAAAACTTCTCTCGCTGCGATGTTGATCTGCCTGTTGTTTCATTCGATTTTGTGCCAAATTCAGGTTATCCTTTAAGAGTTGGAGAACTTCTTGTTGATGCTCGATGTGATCTTCCACTGCTTGAACCTTCAAATTTTCCCTTAAATATGATGTGATTGATGGTGGATGATATCCATAAAGTGCCATAAATGGGGTCATTTTTGCTGCAGTATGGAAGGAAGTGTTATACCACCATTCAGCGAGAGGTAACCACTTGACCCATTGTGTTTGTTTATCGGATACAAAACAACGAAGATATCCTTGCAAACATTTATTTACTATCTCAGTTTGACCATCAGATTGAGGATGATAAGATGAGCTATGAGCTAATTGAGTACCCAAACAAGAAAATAACTCCGTCCAAAAATTTCAGTAAAAATGGGATCTCTGTCGCTCACAATAACCCTTGGGCTTCCATGTAGCTTTTGAATTTTGTCCATAAATGTAGTAGCAACTGTACTTGCTTTAAATGGATGAGATAATGCACAAAAGTGTGCATACTTGGTAAGTCTATCAACTGCCACCATGATGACACTCTTTCCTTCGGACTTAGGTAAACCTATGATAAAATCCATTGAAATCTCCTCCCAACGTTGACTTGGAATGGATAAAGGTTGTAGAAGTCCCGGGGTCTTAATTGACTCAACTTTATTCTGCTGGAAAACCAAACATTCGGTCACAAACTTTTGAATATCATATTTAAGGCCATCCCAAAAAAATTCTTTCTTCACCCTATGGTAAGTTTTTAAAAATCCTGAGTGTCTTCCTAAAGGAGAAGTGTGCAATTCCAGAAGAATCTTTTGTTTTAGTTGGGAATTATTACAAAGATATAAGCGATCTTTGTACCATAAGGAATCATTTTTCCAACTAAATGTATCAGATGTACTAGGATCTTGCTGCAACTTTTGAATGAGTGTCCATACATCTTTTCCCTTCTTCCATTCATCTCTTGCTTCGGTTATCCAATCTGGTTGGATAATAGAAATGGCACAAAGCAATGCTTCCACCTCTTCATTCTTTCTTGAGAGTGCATCCGCAACAACATTAAGCTTTCCTTTTTTGTAGATTATTTCAAAGTCATAACCCAACATCTTTGTGACCCATTTTTGCTGCTCTTCTGAAGATAGTCTTTGTTCCAAAAAGTTTTTAAGACTATCATGATCAGTTTTTACCTTGAAGTGTCTTCCCATTAAGTAAGTTCGCCATTTCTTTAGTGCATGCAGTATTGCTAACATTTCCTTCTCATAAATAGGTTTATGTAAATACTTTCCTTTGATTGGACGACTTTCAAAAGAAATGGGTCTTCCTTCCTACATTAAAATAGCACCAATTCCATTTCCTGAGGCATCACATTCCACAATAAAGGTTTTTGTGAAGTCTGGCATAGCTAAGACCGGTGCTAGGCACATTGCCTCTTTAAGATGTTCAAAGGCCTTAGTTGCTTGAGGAGTCCATGAAAATGCATCTTTCTTCAATAATGTTGTTAGAGGTGCTGCTATTCTCCCATAATTCTTAACAAACTTGCGATAATACCCTGTTAAACCGAGAAATCCTCGCAACTGCTTTATAGTTGTGGGGACTTTCCATTCCTTAATGGATTTAATTTTGTTAGGGTCTACCTTAACACCCTCGTGAGATACAATATGACCCAGATATTCCACCTCTTGTACTCCAAAGAAACATTTGGATGTTTTTGCATATAATTGTTTCTCCTGCAATAGTTTGAGCACCCTGTCAACATGTTCAACATGATCTTTCCAAGACCTGCTATAGATTAGTATATCATCAAAAAATACTGGCACAAATTTTCTAAGGAAGGGTTTGAAAATGGAATTCATCAACCCTTGAAATGTAGAAGGTGCATTGGTAAGGCCAAAAGGCATGACCAAAAATTCATAATGACCCTCATGAGTTCAAAATGTTGTTTTCGGAATATCTTCGGTCTTCATTCTAATTTGATGATATCCTGAACGAAGATCCAACTTGGTAAAATAAATTGCTTCATGTAATTCATCCAATAATTCATCAATCACAGGAATGGGAAATTTATCTTTAATGGTGAGCTTATTGAGCTCCCTATAATCCAGACATATTCGCCATGATCCATCCTTCTTGTGTACCAATACTACAGGAGCAGAGAAATAACTTTGACTAGGTTGAATTATACCCACCTCTAACATTTCTGCAATCATACGTTCAATTTCCCTCTTTTGGATGTAAGGATATCTATAAGGCCTGATGTTTGGAGGAACACTTCTTGGAATCAAATTAATAGCATGATCATGATCACGAATAGGTGGGAGTCCTTTGGGAGTTTCAAACACCTTGGAATGATTGTCTAAGACTTGTTGGAGATCTACAGGAATAGATGATTTTGATGTTGGAACTTCTAGTGAGCATAATTGTGCAATTACGACTCGTTGTTATTTCTTTAGAAGCTTTGCCATGACATTAGAGCTTATTATCCTTCCTGGCTTCCCTACAATACCTCGTAATTCAACTTCCTTTCCTTCTGAAAAAAAATTCAAGAAAAGTTCTTGAAAATTAAAAGCTACCGTCCCCAAAGATTGTAACCATTGTATTCCTAGTACAACATCAGCACCTCCCATAGGAATGGAAAGCATTGGACTAGTCAACACATATTCCCCCATGGTTAGCTTGATGTTATGGCATTTTCCAGAGCAATTTATAGTTCGTCCATTTGCAACCATCACTTGACATTCTGGTGCTGGGTATAGGAAACAATTTAATTCCTTGGCTACCTTATAATGAATAAAATTATGGGTGCTACCTGAATCAATCAACACTATTACCCTTTTCTTCTTTATATGTCCTTCTATCTTGATAGTTTGAGGAGTGGTAATTCCTGCCAGTGCATTACACGATATGGTCGGATTCATTTCTTCCTCTTCTAGGGGTGGTTCCTGGTGTATATCGTCTTCTTGTTCATTTTCTTCTTCTTCTTCACAATCTATGTAAAATAATTTCTTCTCATCACACTTATGACCTTTAGTGTATTTGCTATCACAACTATAGCAAAGCCCTTTTTCTCTTTTTTCTTCCAATTGTTGTGGTGTCAACCTTGTAGGTTGTGGAAATCTAGGCGTAGCAACACTTTCTTCTTTATAGAATTGAGTGGTAGGCTTCCTTGTCGCCATAATTTTACATTCAACTTTTCTTGCCAACCTGAATGCCTTCTCCAATGTATCAGGTTCCAAAACGCGAACTTCATGTTGGATGTTATCCTTTAAAGTGCCTAGGAAGAGATCAATCCTGTGTTCCTCTGTAAGATCAGTTACCCTTATATTCAATTTTTGGAAGTCCTCAATGTGCTGCCCCACTAAACCCTTTTGTTTGAGATTTATCAATTGGGTAAAGAAGGTGTTGCTCTTTGTATCCTCATAATGTGCTATCATTTCCTCAGTAAAAATTGACCAAGTGACAATTTTTTTACGGGAGCAAAGCCATCGATACCATACAAATGTATTTTGTTCTAAATGTAAAGTTGCAATGCTTACCTTTTGTGTGTTTTGCACGTTATGGAGATCAAAATATTGCTCCATCTGTAGTATCCATGTTACAGGATCCTTTCCATCAAACTTCCTCATATCCATCTTTGGAATATGGTGGTTCTTCCCGCCAACATTAGAGTTTATGAAATCACGATTAACATTTATTTTGTTCTCATCATGAGGTTCTTCTACTATTTTTTCACCATTAGGAAACCTTTCTTGTATCAACTTTGTCAAACCTTCCATGTCTGCTTTTAGAAAATTCTTCATGTTTTCCATTTTCTCATCGATCTTAGCTTCCATGTCATCCATCTTAGATTCCATGCCAGCCTCCATGCCATCAATCTTAGATTCCATGCCATCTATCTTAGATTCCACACCTTTCTTCAAACCATCCATCTTAGTTTCTATGTCTTTCTTCAAAACTTCCATGTCATTTTTTGTTGCTCTTTGCGAGAGCGAAATTTGTTGCACTTGCTCTTGTAATTTTGATATGTCATGTTGCCATTCTTCGTCTTCATGAGTCATAGTAGAGCTTTTCAAAGGCTTAATGGGTGTTGAATTCTTTTTAGGGGCCATTTTATAATCCAATACTGATATCTATTCTACAATATGCCCTTGCAATCAATTCAACTTGATTCTTCAAACAAGACTTATGCAATTCGGAAAACAAATACACACCTTTTACTTGCTTTTGAGGAGCTCGATATTGAAGTTGTATTCTTTGTGATTGAGGCTCTTCAATATCTTAAATTTAGCACTGAAGTAGCCCACTGAATTCTCTTTTTAATTCCGCAGGTCTGACTTGATTTGGATTCTCCAAGACAAAGTTATGTCCAATCTCCCACAATGACCTAATTATGGACTGGTTCAGTATAGCGAACTTGTATGACTTGCCACATGTCACTGTTTCATCCTTCACCTCTGAAATTGATAGCCAAGAAACTAAAGTCCATTTACTTGCGACCACTTTTTACGGCACTCCAATCCGATGCTCAGAGAGAGAGTTATTGAAAGTTTCCCACGATCACCTTTTTGAGATGAAATTCGGGAGCCTGAAAAAGCACTACCTTCCACAGATCATATCTCTACAAATATTGCGAACCAAGCTCTGAAATTTTTTGAAAAGTTTCCTTAGGATTTCCGCTTCGCACCATAAAAATTTCAGATTCTAAACCTCAGTAGAAAAAACGTTATAGCGCAAATGCCACGATGACCTGTTTAGGAGCCTGAAAACAAGACCTAACTTACACAGATGATATCTTCGAAAATATTGTGAACCAAGCTCTGAAATTTTTAGAAAATCTTCCCCAGGATTTCGGCTTCGCACCCTAAAAATTTCAGCTTTTGAAACTTCATAGAAAAAAATTTATAGCGAAAATTCCACGATGACCTGTTTGGAGCAGCGAAACCCTAGAATCCAAAGCTCTGATACCAAATGTTGGGAAACTAGCTCCAAAAGAGAAGAAAAGAGATATCAACGCCTTAGAATAAGCCACTTCAAGGGGGCAACCTCCAATAAATTACATCAATTAACAATTCTTGGATGATACAATTTACAAAACCTCCTTTCTATATATAGGAGTCCATGGGGCCATAATGTAATCCTAGTGGGCCACAATGTAATCCTAGCCGACCTAACAATAATAATTTAAGGGCACAATAATAACAAAATGGGGGTTACAAGGGTACAATAATAACAATAAAGGGTTTACACTAACAATAATAAGGGACTATAATAGTGATATAGGGACCTAACAAATACACAAAAGGTCATAAGTGTGATGAGAAGAAATTATTTTATATAGATTGTGAAGAGGGAGAAGAAAATGAACAAGAAACTTCAAAAGAAGAGGATATACACCAAGAACCAACCCTAGAAGAAAAAGAAATGAGTCTGACCATATCGTGTAATGCATTGGCAAGAATTACCACTCCTCAAACTCTCAAGATAGAAGGACATATCAAGAAGAAAAAGGTAATAGTGTTGATTCATTCGGGTAGTACCCATAATTTTATTCATTGTAAGGTAGCCAAGGAATTGAATTGTTTCCTATACCCAACACCAGAATGTCAAGTGATGGTTGCAAATGGAGGAACTATAAATTGCTCTAGAAAATGCCATAATATCAAGCTAGCCATGGGGGAATATGTATTGAATAGTCCAATGATTTCCATTCCAATGGGAGGTGTTGATATTGTACTAGGAGTACAATGGTTACAATCTTTGGGGACGATAGCTTTTAATTTTCAAGAACTTTTCTTAACATTTTTTTCAGCAGGAAGGAAATTGAATTACGAGGTATCGCAAGGAAGCTAGGAAAGATAATAAGCTCTAATGTCATGACAAATATTTTGAATAAATAACAACCAGGTGTAATTCCACAATTATGCTCACTAGAAGTTCCAACATCAAAATCATCTATTTCTCCAGATCTCAAAACATTCTTGGACAATCATCCCAAGGTTTTTGAAACTCCCAAAGAACTCCAACCTATTCGTGTTCATGATCATGCTATTCATTTGATTCCAAGAAGTGTTCCTCCAAACATCAGGCCTTACAGATATCCTTGTGTCCAAAAGATCGAAATTGAACATATGATTGCAGAAATGTTAGAGGCTGGTATAATTCAACCTAGTCAAATTTCTTTCTCCACTCCAGTAGTATTGGTGCACAAGAAGGATGGATCATGGTGCATGTGTCCGGATAATAGGGAGCTCAATAAGCTCACTATTAAAGATAAATTTCCTATTCCTGTGATTGATGAATTATTGGATGAATTACACGGAGCAATTTATTTTACTAAATTGGATCTTCGTTCAGGATATCATCAAATTAAAATGAAGATTGAAGATAATCCGAAAACAACATTTCAAACTCATGAGGGTCATTATGAATTTTTGGTAATGCCTTTTGGCCTTACCAATGCACCTTCTACATTTCAAGGGTTGATGAATTCCATTTTCAAACCCTTCCTTAGAAAATTTGTGCTAGTATTTTTTGATGATATACTAATCTACAGCAGGTCTGGGAAGGATTATGTTCAACATGTTGACAAGGTGCTCAAACTATTGTAGGAGAAACAATTATATGCAAAAATATCAAAATGTTTCTTTCGAGTACAAGAGGTGGAATATCTGGGTCATATTGTATCTCACAATGGTGTTAAAGTAGACCCTAACAAAATTAAAGCCATTAAGGAATGGAAATTCCCCACAACCATAAAGCAATTGCATGGATTTCTCGGGTTAATAGGGTATTATTGAAAGTTTGTTAATAATTATGGGAGAATAGCAGCACCTATAACAACATTATTGAAGAAATATGCATTTTCATGGACTCCTGAAGCAACTAAGGCCTTTGAACATCTTAAAGAGGCAATGTGCCTAGCACTAGTATTAGCTACACCAGAGTTCACAAAAACCTTTATTGTGGACTGTGATGCCTCAGGAATGGAATTGGTGTTGTTTTAATGCAAGAAGGAAGACCCATTGCTTTTGAAAGTCATCCAATCAAAGGAAAGTATTTACAAAAGGATATTTATGAGAAGGAAATGTTGGCAATACTACATGCACTAAAGAAATGGTGACCTTACCTAATGGGAAGACACTTCAAGGTAAAAATTGATCATGATAGTCTTAAACAATTTTTTGAACAAAGACTATCTTTAGAAGAGCAGCAAAAATGGGTCACAAATATGTTGGGTTATGACTTTGAAATCATCTACAAAAAAGGGAAGCTAAATGTTGTTGCAGATGCATTCTCAAGAAAGGATGAAGAGGTGGAAGCATTGCTTTGTGCCATTTCTATTATCCAACTAGATTGGATAACCAAAGTAAGGGATGAATGGAAGAAGGACGAAGAAGTGTGGACACTCATTCAAAATTTGCAGCAAGATCCTAGTACATCTAATACATTTAGTTGGAAAAATGATTCTTTATGGTACAAATATAGCTTATATATTTGCAAGAATTCCCAACTATATTAAAAAAATCTTTTGGAATTGCACATTTATCCTTTAGGAGACAGTCATGATTTTTAAAAACTTACCATAGGGTGAAGAAAGAATTTTTTTTGGGATGGCCTTAAATTGAATATTCAAAAGTTTGTGGCAAAATGTTTGTTTTGCCAAAAAAACAAAGTTTAGACAATTAAGATCCCAAGTCTTCTACAACCTTTATCCATTCCAAGTCAACGTTGGGAGGAGATTTCAATGGATTTTATCACAGGTTTACTTAAGTCCGAAGGAAAGAGTTTCATAATGGTGGTAGTTGACAAACTTACCAAGTATACACACTTTTGTGCATTATGTCATCCATTTAAATCAAGTATAGTTGCTACTACATTTATGGAAACAATTCAAAATTTACATGGAAACCCGAAGATTATTATAAGTGACAGAGATCCCATTTTTACAGGAAATTTTTGGACGGAATTATTTTCTTGTTTGGGTACTCAACTAGCTCATAGCTCATCTTATCATCCTCAATCCGATGGTCAAACTTAGATAGTGAATAAATGTTTGGAAGGATATCTTCATTGTTTTGTATCTGATAAGCAAGCACAATGGGTCAAGTGGTTACCTCTTGCTGAATGGTGGTATAACACTTCCTTCCATACTGTAGAAAAAAATGACCCCATTTATGGCACTTTATGGATATCATCCACCGTCCATCACATATTATTTAAGGGAAAATTCTAGGGTTCAAGCAGTGGAAGATCACATCGAGCATCAAAAAGAAGTTCTCCAACTCTTAAAGGATAACCTAAATTTGGCACAAAATTGAATGAAACAACAAGCAAATCAACATCGCAGCAAGAGAAGTTTTGATGTAGGATACTAGGTATTTTTACGGCTACAACAATACAAACAAATGTCCCTCAAGCAAGCTAAGAAGGATAATAAATTATTGCCAAAGTAATATGGTCCTTTCAATGTGTTGCAAAATATTGGTACTATGGCATACAAATTGGAGCTTCCTGCTTCTTTGCAAGTGCATCCAATTTTCCATGTTTCATGCTTAAATAAGGTTATAGGGGACAAAATTCCAATTCAAACAATATTTCCAGAACTTGATGAGGAAGGAAAAACCATATTGGAACCTAAAGCAATCACGGAAACAAGAACTTGACAGCTACGAAATCGATCAATTTCAAAGTATCTCATCAAATGGAAGAACTTACTCACTGAATATTCTACATGGGAGGATGAGAATTTTATATAGAAGCACCCGGAGCTACTCAAGTGTTGAGGACAACACTTTTTTGAAGGAGAGGAGCATGTTAGGTCCCTATATTACTAGTATAGTCCCTTATTGTTGCTATTGTAACCCCGTTATTGTTATTGTTGTACCCCTATAACCCCCATATTGTTATTATTGTGCCCTTACATTATTATTGTTAGGTCGGATAGGATTAGATTGTGGCCCTATGGACTCCTATATATAGAAAGGAGGTTTTGGTCATTTGAATCATCCAATAATTTTTCATTTATGTAATGCATTGGATGTTTCCCCCTCAAAGTGGTTATTTCTAAGGCGTTGATCTCTCTTTTCTTCTATTTTTTGAGCTGGTTTCATAATATGGGTCACTCAAGAACACAGCCAAGGCTTGGGTAAAGAAGCTAGACACATATTTACAGCTGCATCAAGTTTCAGAAGAGGAAGCCATTAGAGTAGCAATGCTGCATCTTGAAGGTAAGGCTTATGCCTGGTGGTTATTTGAATATTCTTCATTGAGAAATGTAAATATATCTACTTATGCAAATTTCACTAGGAGGTTAGTGAAAAGATTTGATTTGAAACAATCTGAAACTTCCTTGGGAGAGCAAACCAAACCCAAGAAATGAGAACTTTTGCATGAGTTGGAAGGATCCATGAAGCCAACTCCATTTCAGAACATTGTTGAGGGGGTTAAAGATCTGCAACATGCTTTTCTAAGGGCAAAGGCCCCACTTCAGCAAGAACTTTCTTCTCAAGAGGAAGACATGAGGGTTCTTTTTTCAAAAGGAGATGAAGTCAAAGGATCTCTTAATGATGAGGTATTCTCCATTGATGAGGAAAAGGAGGAGGAAGAGCTGTAAAAATCATCCAGTGGTGTGACAGTAGGAGGAGATCTACTTCTATTTGGAGATGGAGATGAAGCAATTGCTTCAACTAGAGGAGCTTTCGCATCTTTGCAAGAAGTCCCAAAGGATCTTACATATGAAGATCATGAGCAGCATGTGTCTATGTTGATAGGCAATGAGACAAAACAATGGAGGAAGTGTGTTCAAACATTGAATACAATCTTGAGGACACACACTATGATAGATCATTCCTTTTTGATCAAGACTCTTGACGCCAAGGAAATGTTGGGTGTACATGGGTTGACTACATTTGAAGAAGACACCTTAGACTATGAGATCTTGCAAGAGGTAGGTGAAGATGAGAAGGAGGGCCAGCATCAAGTGATTTGGAACATACACACACATCCCTTTCAAGAGGTTTTTTGCACAGAATCAGGAGGATGATTTGCACAGTGAAAGAAGGGACAAATCAATCCATTCACATATACAACCTACTCTAAGCTTCGATTTTTCACTACAAGGAGGAATTCCACCAGGAAGACCCCCTGATTGGGAAATAAACAAAGAGTTCTGTCAACATGATGCAACATTGATATGTTTGGCTCATGAAGGAGCATTGAGGGGCCATGATACAACACTGAGATTCTTGGGTAGACTCCAGGAGGAGGGAGACATTCTCCCAACATTTTCATCACCCACACTCATTTCAGATTCTGCACTGTGGGAGGAGAAGCAAGGGAAGGATGGAAACCTTCCAACATATACTTTTGGCATGGGATATGTCAAGGAGAAGGGTAGCCATATGACATATGTTCTTTATAATAGATCATCAGTGTTGTCACTATGAAAGATTAATCCATGTTGGAAATCCCAGTTGTTGGTGGATTATTCAAATGATCTTTTCACATGCATGATACTTGATGACCAGCTACATGAGGAGGGCTATTCAGTTCAAGATGAAGTCATCTATTATCATGGTAGAATCTTCTTATGTAGAGCCTCCAAGGTCAAGGAGAAGTTGCTACATAGGGCCTATGAAGATTTCTTTTTCAGCCATACTTATTCCATGAAGGCCTACAACACTATCATGGAAAGCTACACTTGGAAGGGCTTTGAAGAGGACCTATATCATCATTTTCAAAGATTCATGTGCCATGTGGAGTTGGAAGAGAGACATGACTCTATGAAGGAGTTATTTCATCCACCTCTTTCCTCTTTGGGAAAGAGAGGGGATACATCTATGCACCACTCCATTTGTATGAGGAGATATTTTGGTGAAGAATATTCTTGTGTATCTAATGATTCATTTTATTATTACTGATATTATTTTACCATGTATATGCAGGCCATAGCTCAAAAAAGGATTATTATTCGATATAAACTTCATGGCCAACTTTGGGCCACAAAAATTTCTGAACATGGCCACTCCCTTGGAGGACAAAGGGAGATATTGTGTCATTGTGGGTGCATTCCAAAAGCACCAAACATATCTCACACTTTCAACCATTGTGAGAAGACTTGGGCAGCAAGTAAGTGGTGGGGAAACCACTTACCATATCACTATCTGATGCAGTCAGGAGATATATTTCGTTGGTTCCACATGTGGGACTATGACCCACCTCCATTTTTACATATTTCTGTTTGTATGTACTTGGTTTTGATCCCATACATTCATGATGTACTTATTATTTTTATGAGAATGATTACAGGGAGGATGGGAGAATTGGATGTGTCCTTTGGGAGAGAGGTTCTCCATGGTTCTTATTTTTCATATGTGTGGGAAAGCATTGGACCATCCATGATTGCTACATTGGGCCTCTTGTTTCCTTATGGGATGAGCCATTTGGGTAACTTGAGCACTTGGGAGGTGCTTCACATAAGTAGATGGGAGGAATTTTTCTATGAATTACCACTCTGGAGGATGATAGCTTGGGGATTAGAGCTCCATATGGGAATAAAGGTTCCCCATATTTTCAGTTATGTCCTTATAGTTGCTTGGGGACAAGCAACACTTGGGAGGGGAGGATTGTAATATTCCTAAATTATCTATGAGCTAGTTGGAATATTAATTTTTGTTTTACTTATTTGTTTAAGGAATAAGAGGGCAAAGGAGGTCCAAAATTCTCCTTAACTGTAATATTCCAAAAATTTAGCCTTCAAGATAAATGGAATATTATAGTTGTTTTATCACTAGGTAGGTGAATAAGTGGGTGAGGAGGCCCATAATTCTTTTGAGCAGCAATAAAAACACTTTAAGTGTGAAAAGAGACCTTTGTAGCAGCTAAATAAAGCTCCTCCATGTGTGAACAAGGTTTGGATCATGTTGATTCAGTCAAATTTGACCAAGTCAACAGCTCTATTAAGGTGCGTGGAGATTAATTAGAGAATAACATAGTTTTGGAGGGAGGTAAACCTCATGAAGGAAGTGACCTAATTTGAGTGGGGCCAAGGACATGCAAGCTCACATTCTACTTAAGGAAGAGGATGGAAGCCATTTGGAATCATGTTTGAGATTATTATTTGATATTAGTCTGGTTAGACTATTGCTTCCTCTTGTTGTTTAGCAAGGTTGCAGTGTTATTTAGCACAGAGTGTTCCCGAGCGGGAATCCCACCTATTCCCTTGAGAGGCCTCTTGGGAGAGCTTTGCACTAAATTTCTCCACATCTAGGCTTGATTCCAAGAATAAGTCTTCAACTACAGCATTATTTCTGCAGAGAATAGTGCTATTTTGCAGGGTGTTGCAGTGGAGGTTTGATAACACCACTTCCGAGTTTGTTTCTCAGTAGAGGGAGCCTTCCTTCTCTTGAGAGATCAGCTAGGAAGATTTCTGGGCTCATTTCACATCTTGGTAGTTTTCCAAAGTATTCCTCATCTCCTACAGTGCAGTCCCTTGCAGGAACTACGTCATTTTTCATAGAGCTGCAGCAACAGGGTTTAAGCCCTTGTTTCTGATCTAGTTTCCTTGGGAAAGGGTCAACCCTTCTCCCGGAAAGATAGAATAAGCGATTATCATCCCTCTATTGTATTATTCAGCTATATTCATGTAATTTTGTAGTAATACTACATTATTTCATATCTGAATATTCATATCTTCTCTTTTTGTACTCAAGCTTTCAAGAAACCCTTGCCGAGTTATCTTTGTAATGTATTAAGGAGGCCAGATCTATATTTTCTTAGCATATTGTTCAATAAAGTTCCAGATCTATGATTCCCTCTTATAATTTTGTAGAAACCCTCACAAAATAATGCTATTATATTCTTCATAAATTCTGCATAGTTCAAGTCATGGGGTTTGGGTGCTTTTAAGTCATTCTAAGGCCGGGAGGTCTATTTAACTTGTCAAAAGAGATTTTTTTATGTTCCTCTTTGGTATGTGAGGGCCTAAATATATATGATAAGGGAAAAAAGCATTATTTCTCCCTTTTAAAACATAAATCTATAGAAATAACGTTTTTAGGGTCAAATTGTTGCATTTTCCCCACTTGGGAGGATGTAGAAGAGCTCCTTTTTTCTGTTGTTACATTCATTTGATGGAAATGTGTTTCTCAACACATTATATGATTTAATTTCTCCCTGCTATTCCAGTATTGTGCTTATGCACTGCTTCATTCCCATTTTGGGATATTACAGTGGTATCAGAGCATAATCTTCACTCAGCCTGTGGATCGCAGCCATTATGCTATCAAGAGAATAAGGAGAAGAGAATATGTACAAAAAATATAATACTCCATTATGTGGAGGAAGGAAGGAATAGAGGCTCTCAAAGCTTCTTCCTAAATCTATGCAGAGCATTAAATAAGACTTTAAGACAATGAGAAGGGAGATGGAATCTCCAGAGGAGTTTGGATCTAGATCCAAATCTAGATTTGAACATGATAGGTGTGAGCATGCAGCTACACCCTATTATGCACAGCACAGTCAAATGCCTAAATCTATCATGAGAGAGATAAAATAAGGAGGAATGCCTAAGTGGGAAACTCTTAGTGATTTTCTGCAGGAGTATGAATCTCAAACTTAGAAGTTTAGAGATCATATCACTTTCCAAGAGTTTTGCAAGATCAAAGTGGAGAGAAGAAGGCAGCATGACATGGATAGATTTTCTCTATCTACTTTTGATGGATCACCAACATGTTCAGCCAAAGCTTGGGTGGAGGAACTACACACCTGTTTTCAGCAGCACCAAGTTTCTGAAGATGAAGCCATCAGAGTTGCAGCACTGCACTTTGAAGGTAAGGCCTATGCTTGGTGGATATTTGAGTCATTTTCATTAAAAAATGCCACTATTTATTCTTATGCAAGGTTCACTAAGAGATTAGTGGAGAGGTTTTATGGAAGACATTCTAAAACACTCTTGGTTGATCCAAACAAACCAAAACAATAAAAACTTGTGCATGGGTTGGAAGAATCAAAAAAATCAAATCCACTTCAGAAGACTCACATCTTGCACAACACCTTGATAGAGGCAAGATCTCTGTCTCATATCTTGAGACAAGAGGGTATTACAGTTCCTTTTTCAAAAGAGGATCCTCTTTTTTAGCAAGTGACTCCCATTCATATTGAAGAGAAAGAGAAGGATGGGGGAAATAGCGTTGTCACATCTAGAGCATATTTATTCCCTCATGCAGAGGAAGGAGGAGCACATGCTCCAACAGGAGGAATGCTTGCATCATTGCAAGAAATTCCCTAGGATATCACATGTGGAAGACAAAGCACAATCAGTGAGCAGCATGATTGTGAGATACTATTGTTGAAAGAAGAAGGTAGGGAGGAAGGTCAGCATCATTTGATGAAGAACACACACCCCTATCTCTTTCAGAGAGTTTGTGCAAAGAAGAGGCAGTCTGGTTTGCGCTATGAGGGCAAGGGAAAGGTTGCCCAACCATATGTACAGTCTACTCTTGACATTGATGTCTCA
Organism: Pinus albicaulis; assembly: GCA_034641835.2. Classification (NCBI taxonomy): domain Eukaryota; kingdom Viridiplantae; phylum Streptophyta; class Pinopsida; order Pinales; family Pinaceae; genus Pinus; species Pinus albicaulis. Next base: position 584,075,452 of record CM076575.1, read on the forward strand.
CTACATGGAGGCATTCCACCTAGGAGGCCAACAGATCTGGAGTTGGTAAGAGACAAATTTGGAGTTCACCCCTCTTAGTTTCCGGAGAGGTGACAAATTTGGAGGAGTCTAGTACAGCACAGAGAGTTTGGGATAGACTTAAGGAGGAGGGAGACATTCTCCTATGTTCAGCACCACCCACTCTCACTATATTTATTGCACTGACAAAAGTTGTTGTAGTAATGGAGGATGGCACCTTCATGGTGTAAGGGAGCTGCTCCATGGATTTGTAGAAATAGAGGGTACTTCCTTTGAGGAAGGAATCCTCCATATTTTGGAGTAGATGGAGGCCACTCATTCTTACATTGGCCAAGATTGGGAGATTCTTTTTGGATGGGAGCTTCTCATGGGAGGCAAACTTCCAAAGATCTCTACTTCTTTTTTTTAGCATGAGAAGCTGCATGATGGTCATGGTAGCAATTTGGAGGATGAATTTGGCATGAGGTATTTCAAAGAAAAATACAGCAGCATGTGGGGAGCTTCACATTGCAAATCATCAGCGCTGTCTCTTGGGAGGATTGATCCATATTGGAGGTCTCAACTCTTGGTAGAGTACTCCAAGGATCTTGGTGCTTGCATGATTCTTGATGACCCGGATGGAGATGATAGATATATGGTGGATGATGTGGTCATCTATTCTTATGGCAGAGTCTTCTTGACTAGGGCTTCTGAGCTCAAGGAGAAGCTGCTACATGCAGCGCATGAGGACTTCCTTTCCATACACTTTGATGCATATCTTTCCTTGGCAGAGGATTTCATTTGGGAGGGTATCTAGCATGATATATTTCAGCATATGGAGAGATGCATAGCTCGGATGGTGATAGAGAGGATTTCACAGCCACTTCCCTACTCTTTGGAGGTGAGAGAGAATTTTTGGTTGAGCCATTCCAGCTCAAGGTCCCAAGTACATGGTGGAGAAGGTATAATTTCACATTATGTTTTGTACCTCTTTACTTTATATGAATAGCATTTTGTACCAAGGAGGATTATCCCTTCTTACATATTGTATGATGATGTACTTGAAGCCACTTGTAGCATTGAGATTGGCTATCTTATTTGTGGTTTGTGGGGGAAGCCACATGATTTTTGGTGTCCACCATTGATACCACATTGTACTTTCATGTTTATATATTATAGAATGATTGTGGCAGCATAAAAGTGGCTAGGATAGCACTTGTTATTACTTTTTTTGATGTAGGCAAGGGATGCACTATGCTAGTTCCATGTGTGGAACTATGATCCACTCTCCGATTATCATATGGCAGCTTGTTTTCATTGGTTTTTGCTTCCATATTTTGCTAATATTCTTATGTTCATGGGGAGCTTTGTTTGGAGTGTGCTAGATGAGTTGGAGATGCCCATTGGGAGTATGATTCTCCCTACTTTATATGTTGTATGTTTCAGGAGAAACAATGGGCAAACCATGATTGCCATACCACACCTCTTGTCTTCATATGGGAGGAGCCATTTGAAGAACTTGCGTTCTTGAAGGAGGCACTTCATGGTTGAATTGTTTTTTGGGATCACTTGGGCCATTCTTGGAAGCCATGAAATTTCAGCCCAAGATCAGCAACAGCCCCATACTTACCATAAATGGAGGGAGAAACCACTTGGGTGGTAGGATCCAATCTCTCCATGGAGCCCCAACACATTGTATGAACTAGGGGTTGAGGATCCTTTTGATGAGCTACCTAGGATGGCTCATTTCATTTGGATGATAGCATGGGTGTGGGGGTCACTCATTGGGAATAATATTCCCCATGTTTTTCATCACTCCTTCCTTGAGGAGGCCATTGAACAGTAAGGAGGTTTCCACTTACACCTTCCACCTTTCTATGATGTGAGCCATGTGGTTTTGCATAGTTGGGAGGAAACATTGGAGGGCAGATTTGTTGCAGATTATTTTGAGCAGTGGTGGGGACTATTGATGAGGAGGCCACAAGAAGAGGAGGGGAGGAATTTTTCTCCACCTTTATAGTTGCTTGAGGACAAGCAACATTTTGGAGGGGAGGATTGTAATATTCCAAAAATTTAGCCTTCAAGATAAATGGAATATTATAGTTGTTTTATCACTAGGTAGGTGAATAAGTGGGTGAGGAGGCCCATAAGTCTCTTGAGTAGCAAATAAAAAAACTTTAAGTGTGAAAAGAGACCTTTGTAGAAGCTAAATAAAGCTCCTCCATGTGTGAACAGGGTTTGGATCGTGTTGATTTAGTCAAATTTGACCAAGTCAACAGCGTTGTTAAGGGGAGTAGAGATTAATTAGAGAATAACGCAGTTTTGGAGGGAGGTAAACCTCATGAAGAAAGTGACATAATTGAGTGGGGCCAAGGACATGCAAGCTAACATTCTACTTAAGGAAGATGATGGAAGCCATTTGGGATCATGTTTGAGATTATCATTTGATATTGGTCTACTTAGACTATTGCTTCCTCTTGCTATTTATCGGGGTTGTTGTGTTGTTTAGCACCGGATGTTCCCGAGCAGGGAATCCCACCTCTTTCCTTGAGAGGCCTCTTCGGAGAGTTTTGCACTAAATTTCTCCACATCTAGGTTTGATGCCAAGCATTATTCTTCAGCTATATCATTATTTCTGTAGAGAATAGTGTTGTGTTGCAGGGTGTTGCAGTGGAGGTTTGATAACACCACTTTCGGGTTTGTTTCTCAGTAGAGGGAGCCGTCCTTCTCTTGAGAGATCAGCTAGGAATATTTATGGGCTCATTTCACATCTTGGAATTTGGTCAAAGTATTCCTCATCTCCTACAGCACAATCCCTTGCAAAAACTGCATCATTTTTCATAGAGTTGCAGCAACAGGGTTTAAGCCCTTGTTTTTGAGCTAGTTTCCTTGGGAAAGGGTCAACCCTTCTCTCGGAAAGCTACAAGAAGGGATTATCATCCCTCTATTGTATTATTCAGTTATATTCATGTAATGTTGTAGTAAAACTACGTTATTTCAGAGCTGAATATTTAGATCTACTCTTTTTGTAGTCAAACTTTCAAGAAACCCTTACCAGGTTATCTTTGTAATGTATTAAGGAGACCAGATCTCTATTTTCTTAGCATATTTTTCAATAAAATTCCAGATCTATGATTCCCTCTTATAATGTTGCAAAAACCCTCATAGAATAACACTATTATATGCTTCATAAATCTACATAGTTCAAGTCATGGGGTTTGGGTGCTTTTAAGTCATTATGAGGCCGGGAGGTTTGTTTAACTTGTCAAAAGAGATTTGTTTCTATTCATCTTTAGCATTTTCCAATGAAAAAGATGTTTTCTTGGTTGTTTATTTAGATGACTTGACATTTTTTTCTCATTCTGCTGATGAACATTTGCATCATTTAAGAATTTTTTTTCGAGAGATGCAAGAAGTTTGGAATCTCTCTCAACCCAAAGAAAAGCCTTTTTTCCATGGAGGAGGGAAAACTTCTCGGTCGCATCATCTCCAAGGATGGGATCCGGATTGACCCTTCTTGTGTTCAAGGAATTCACCAGATTTATTTCCCTTGCAACAAAAGGGAAATAGAAGCATTCAATGGTAAGATGAATTTCTTATGTAGATTCATTCATAATTTTGTTAAGCATCTTAGAGAGTTGACAAATCTGTTGAAGAAAGATAATGATGTGAAGTGGTCTGAAGATGCCCGGAAGTACTTTAACTCAGTAAAGTTTGCCTTGACCACTGCCCCTATTTTAATAAGTCCTGTTTATTCTATTGATTTCATAATATTCTCATTTGCTTCTGAGCACACCATGGTAGCAGTATTGATGTATAAAAGGCATAAAACTGAGCTACCAATTGCATTTTTTAGTCGCAATATCATATATACAGCCCTTCAGTACAACATCATAGCGAAACAGACTTTATCTTTGGTTAAAGTGCTGAAAGATTTCATATTTTACATTTTACATTCACATACTCTTGCCTATGTGCCTAATGCAGCTATAAAAGAAGTTCTTATGCAGACATACCCAAAAGGTAGGAGAGGGAGATGGATAGAAGCATTACTAGAATATGACCTTGAGATGAAGCACACCAAGATGATCAAAGGTCAGGGCTTAGCCAAGATCATGGTTGAGTCAAACCCCCATGCTCTAGACATCAACCTAATTTCAATCTTGTTTGATAATGAAGAAGAATTGAATCTCATTGAGGTATATGATATATTTTTATCATCTCCACGATATTCTAATATTATTTATGTTTTGCAACACCTAAAACCTCCTCTAGGAATGACTAAAAGTGAAGGCAGGTCTTTGAAACTCAAAGCTTCCAATTATTTCATATTGGACAATGCACTTTACTGGAAGGATCATGGAGGTGTTTTGTTGAACTGTTTGGCCGAAGAAGAATCTAAAGAAGTGATGAATGACTTCCACAAAAGAGATTGTGGGGGCCACCTGTATTGGAAGACCACGGCCAATAAAATATTAAGAGCGGGATACTATTGGCCGACACTTTTTGGAGGTGTACAAAACAGTAATGAGTTGCCACAAATGTCAATTTTTTTAGGGTAAAATAAAGCTTCTCCCATTGCCTTTATAACCTATTTCAGTGCATGCACCATTTCAGCAGTGGGGCCTATATTTCATAGGCGAGATTCACCCAGCATCATCCTCACATCACAAGTGGATATTGGCAGTCATAGATTACTTTACAAAGTGGATTGAAGCAATCCTGGCCAAGAAAGAAACATATTATATCATAATTCAGTTCTTAGAAGCTAATATCTTGACCTATTTTGGTTGTCCTACTAAGATTATCACATATACTGCAGCACCATTCAAGTATAAGAAGATTACTAAGTTTTATGACATATATAACATCAATTTGGGACACTCTACAACCTACTACCCACAAGGTAATGGATTGGCAAAGTCCTCTAATAAATCCTTGGTCAGTATCATTAAGAAAATGTTAGAGGCAAATAAAAAGAATTGGCATAAGAAGTTGATCAATGAATTCTGGACAGACCAGGTGATCAATAGTAATAATTCTATTGTAATGTCTCCTTTTCAAGTTGTGTATGGTGTTGATACTGTGTTTCCTTCATCATTAGCAGTCCTGGTTATGAAATTGTTGCAAGAAGCAGGGACTGAGGAAAATGACATACAGCGTTGGATTAATCAAATGATCCACCTTAATCAGACGAGAGATGAGGAATTTCAGCATACCTCAAAGCTCCATGACAATATTAAGAAAATCTATGACTGGAAAAAAAAGGAAGATAAATTCAAGGTTGGAGATGTAGTACTCTGCTGGGATGCTAGAAATGAGGATAAGGATAAGCATGGAGAATTTGAGAATCTATGGAAAGGGCCATATCATATTTTAGCTTCACATGGACAAAACTCTTATTTTCTTGAAGAGATGAATGGACAAGAGTGCTTAGGAGGACCAATCAATGGTAGGCTCCTTAAGCACTATCTTTTCTGAAGTACATTTCTCAAACATTTTCCCATTTCATTGTAAATATCAGCTTACCTTTTCTGCAAGTTTGAAGTAGAGAATCACTGGAGTTTGGAGCCCAAAGTGAATTTCATGGAGTTTCATTGATTTTCTATTATTTTCAAAGTTTAGTTTTCATTCAAGTAAGTCAGTATTGAGTCAATTTTCAGTTAATTTTGAGTTAGTTTTGATTCAGTCTATTTCATCTAAGTTATCAATTTTCAGTCATGTTTATTAGTTTGAGTTTTTGACCGTATTGGCCCAATGGATAAGGATTTCTATTCTACGATGTTCTTGACACCTCTTTTAGAGCTATGATCCCCAATAAGGCCAATGTTAGTGTCAGTATTTGCATCCTACCATCAGTGATCAAAAATCCTATGTTCATATCATATTAGGGTCTCATCAGAAATTTTTATCATTTCACTAGGTTTGCATTCAAAAATTTAGTCACTGATGGTGGCCCTAGTCCAAACACATCACTCTTCTTTAAATTTGATTACTCGCTGGCATATTTTCATACCTTGCTGATTGTACATGATCTATAAAGTTAATGTCATCATGCCATCATGAAGTTTGGTATTTGAAGGTTTCATTAGGTCTTTAGTCAATCAAGGTTACCATTAGGTCATTAGGTTTTCCAAGGTCTAATAAAACTTCATTTCCATTGCATAAGACCAACAAGTAAAGGGTGATCCAATAACTTCTCTTCACCATATGAAGATGATTTGTAAAGAGACATTCTTGTTTTAGTATGTAATTTTGATTTCAAATGTAATTTTTATATTTTCACTATATAATTTTATGTCATTCAAAATGTAATAATTTCATGCTTCCCAAAGCTGCTAACTCATATTTCCAACATGCCAAAGCATAAAAATTATTAAATCCTAGTGTTCTATAAGCTCATCAGATGATCAGATGTGAAAGAAAAAATTAAAATTCAAAGGTATAGTTTCAAAGTGCAAAGTGAATTAAAAGAAGAGAAAGTGGGTCTCAAGGCCCAATTCATTCAAATGATCAATTATAAAGACCACCACAATACAAGCAAGAAGCTCATTTTCTCTTGCATCCATCGAGAACACAGTCCCTTGGTTCAGAAAATTGAATTGCAAGGTCAGCAGCAGAATTTTGTGTGGCATTGCGCTTTCAGGAGGGTGTCGCTACACTTTCTCAACCGGCACTGCACTTTTAGCAGGCAGTGTTACACCTTTCTCTATTGGGCGATGCGTTTTTGGGAAAGGCGTTGCGCTTTTTACCAACAAGCCCAAAAAGCACCCACACTCAACCAAACTCTCCCAAAATTTTAGCAATTTCTTCTAACACCCTCTAGTAAGTAAGTACATCAAATTTATTGCCTCCTTCCCCTCCTAAACATTGATTTCATATTTTTCTTATTCCTAAGTGAAATTGGTATTCGGTCTAGTGAATAAACCCTAATTATATTGCTCATTCTCAAATTTGATGCCCTTCAAACCTGTAATCCCTTCCTACATAATTATTAAATCTATCCCTAACCCTACACTATCATTTTGTAGTCCCTAAATCCCTTTCCCCTAAAGCCCTAAGTCCTAAGCTTCTAAATTTTCTAGGCAACCACTTCCTCAAACCTATAATTTATTTTTCATTTCCAACTCCCTTGACATTTCAACCTCCTATCACCTCCCAAAGCTCCATACCCCCTTCACCCATCACCCTAAATTTCCCTAGACTTATCCCTATTTGCTAGACCTATCTCCACTCCCCATTCCCATCCACCTCACCCCTAGGGTTTTCTTGGCCACCAAACATTATGGAAGAAGACAGAGACTATATGGAAGAGAAGGAAAGACAAGAAGAGGAGGATAGAGAAAGGAGAAGGCCTCACAAAGGAAGAAGAATTCTAAGGCTAGAGCCCACCAACACAAATGAACTGATGACCTCTCCTATGACTATCAATTTTTTTGAGTATGTAGGTTATTTTTTCAAAATGATTCAGAGGGTCATACATCATCCTATGTTGAGTAGAGTCTTCATCTCAAACCTCAGAGACAATCAAGTGTGACCTTCACTGTATCTACATATATCATTGTTGCTGCCATGGGGATTCCAAACAGGGGTGAGAAGTGGTTTAAATCCAAATATTTGGAGGACCATTATTATGAACCATTCATCAAACCAAGGTACAGAAATGAGAGGAAGAGGGTCTTCCCTTTCAGCTACCTTCTTGATAGGTATCCCTCCATAATGAAAATCATCATGAAGTACTTCGCTTGTGAAGGAAGGTTAGGCTAGGCTCTACACGTACCATATTAGACTGCTTATGTACTTCATAAGAGTAACATTTCTTAATATCCCATACTATCTATTCAGGAGCATAGACAAAATGGCATTCATTGTACAAAAGAGAGACTATGACCAGCAGATGAATAGCCTCGTCCACCACTCCTTGATAAAAATCATTGCACTTCATCACCTTAACCAGTTGAACATCTCATGGGACACCTTCATTTCCAATGATATCTTCACTGCTCCACAAGCTCCACATGTTTAAGATGTTCCTTCTTCATCTTATCCTGCTACATCTATGCCTCCACCTCAGTCCACTTCACTTATTTCATCACCATCACCACCATCATCAACATTTAATGGTCAGGTGGATTCACCTAGCAGAGTTATGATTAGCAAGCCTAAATGGGTTGAAATGGGCACATTGGATAGAACAAATCAGAGAGGGTATAGGAAATTGTTTTCTCCAAGGAAATTGGAAGGGACCCTACCTTCTTCATCAGCAAAGCAAGTACAAAAGGGTAAACAAAAGATGACAGAAGCAGATGAGCATGAGGAAGCCATGCAAGAGGATGAGGAAATAGATTTTGACCTTGTTTACTTGGATGATCAGCATGATTATGACGCTTCTAGTTTGATTGTCAAGGAGAAGGATGCCTAAATTAGAGAAATTTATACTAACTTAGAGAGATCTAAGTTTGTCATTTCTTTTCTTGAGTATGAGAATAAGCAGTTGAAGGACAAACAAATTCTCATGGATCTAGAGCTTCTTAAAACAAATAAAGGTAAAGCTATGATGCCACCTAGTGATCTTGACCATGATGACACCCAAAGCAGTAGAAAAAGACCAAAAACAAGAGGTCTTAAGAGGGCTTTATAGCACCAAAGAATTGAAGATGAAAAGTTGACTTTTGAGGAAAGGATTGCCAAGGAGGTTGAGGATGAGATGGATACATGGCTTGAAAGGGTCAACATACATCTTCAGAAGCTCCTCTAAAATTGAAACAAGGACAACAAGATGCTTAGAAAATTTTCAAACATGTACATCACAAGAAATAAGGTTTGTAGCATCAAACTTAAGCAGTTGCAGGAGAAACACAAGCAAACCTTAGCCAAGAAAAATTAAGGGGAAAAGATTGATATCCTTTCTGAGGCATTACTCATTGCCTAACATACCTCATTAGTCTCCCATAGAATAAATTTTGAATAAATTTGAGCAATTTTGGGAAATTTTGGAATTTTTTGGTATTTGCGCTTTGCATACCACACTTAGGGTGCTACGATTTTTTTAGGGACCTCCAATGGCCAAACTGAAAGCACCATTAGATTCAAATGGCCAAATATAGTTAGGAAAAGCGTAGTGTTTATTTGCCCTGTTTTGGAGGCTGGCACTGCGCTTTTGACCAATCTTAGGAGAATGATGTTTTGGAGGGTCAAATAAACACCATTTTGGAAATTGAACATATATTTAGAAACTATAGAGGACAGTCTTTCCAATGAGCTATCCTCACCTCAATTGGGACACCTAAAACCCCCTCAAAAGTGGAGCTGAAGTTGGTGTTGCGTTTTTGACCAATTTTCTGAGTTTGTTGATATTTGTAAATTTTCTCAGTTTTTCTCAGTTTCACTTTGGCAAATGAAGTTTTACCAATGTAATTCAATGATTTAAATTTAATTTTAATGTTTTTACACTTAAATAAGGGTAAATACATTAGGTGAAAACTCTTGATGAGATTTAATGAATCAGTTTCCAAAAAGTAAGGGATGAGTCAGTTTGACCTCCCTACACTCTAGGTATCAGTTCAGTTTTTAGTGGAACAGCTCCTTAGCTCATGGATTCGACCCCTAAGGTTGGGAGAAGTTGTTTTGAGGTATATATATTGTATTTTTTGACTCATTTCATAGGTTGGATGTTGTGTTATTGGTCAGAGATTCTAGTGTAATCGGTATCTGACAGGAAATTAATGAAAGAGTTGCAGCTATTTCTTTAGGATACCCGTGTATGGAAATTTAGAATTGTTTCTTCTTATGTTACATATGTATGAATGTATTGCCTTCATGATCCATTTCACCTATATTATATGTTGATTTTCAAGTTGATAAGCATAATATATCTCTCATGCTCTGTTTTGGGAAAATCTTCATAATTTGTTCATTTTCTTCATTTTAGAAAGAATATATGCTTTGCCTTGCTCTTTCTAGCTCCTCATCAGTCTAATTCATCTCACCCTAAAACCCTAAATTGTTAGCCTTCCTACCTACGTTTACCTATTGAATGGACTTCAATCCTAATCCTATTTTCCCTGACTTAGCCTCTTTGACCTAATTCACCCATCCAGCAAACCAATTCAAACAAACCCCTATACTCATACCTAGCCTACAACCCTAATTCATCTAGCCCTCTTGGCTGTGACTTTGTGGAGAGAGCCCTCTCCAGTTTGGTAGGGCTAGCTACCAAGCTAAAATATTGGCCTGTGGTTATCTTTGTTTGGAAACTTTCTCAGCCTTAGAGATCTAGTGGAGTGATAACAGAAGGTTTGACAAAGTTGATACAAGAAATGATTCCTAATGGTGAAAAGATAGTAGAGGAAACTCATGATGAGAACAAAATAAATGTTAATCGTGATTTCATAAAATCAAATGTTTAATGGAAGACCCACCATATTCCAAATATTGATATGAGGAAGTTTGATGGCAAGGATCTCGTAACATGGCTAGAAGTAGGTCCTATGGGAATTCCAGAAGTAGGTCCCACGGGCATTCCATATAGAATTTACTTGAAAATATGGCCTTTTCCATTTTAAAAATCGTTTTTCATTATATACATTATATCACAAAATGTTTTAAGTGACTTTAGGAATTATATACACTTTGCTATGGTTTTGCGATTGTGATAAGGTTATTTATCTCCGCTTAAGTACCTAAAAACCCAAATTTTAAGGTTTCATCCCTTTTTTTATCCCTATTTCTATCAAAAGAAATACTCGAAGGGTTTTATTTGATTTAACTCCATAAATTAAAAAGGGTCCCCATTATTTTCTAAGGTAACTATTGCTCAAAATAATGGGGGTTGTTAATTTACACAACAATTGGCGATTCACTGAAAGAACCAGTTATCTCCGAAAAAGCAATTTCTTAGTATCTTCAAATAAGTAAAATTAATTTAAGGAAACAAGAAATATTTTTCAAATATTTAAATGAATAAAATTACTCCAAATTTAAAAACTTATCTCTATCGTTAATCTTTCAAAAAACATTCATAAATAAATATCTTCATTACTCTATATCGATCAGTATATGGTTTAAAATATAAAGTAAGTGTCCTTTTGTAACTTAGCTTTTTAATTTTCTCCTTTTGTCATAGGTAGAGCCACTACTGCTAGTAAATATTAATAGCTCAAGAAAGGTTACCTTTTAACCATCAATGATTCAATATCCCATCCATTTATTTAAAATTCTTCAAGATAAATACTTTATATTATAAAACGTATTTTTCTTCTTTTTCTTAAAAAATCATTGGCATGGCTTGATGACCAAAAAGTGACAATGCCATTCGTTGGTTATAATTAAAATGAACACCATGGCTCGTGATTACCCTGATTTGGTATGAAGTTGTGGTAATGTCAGTTAATCATTAACTTATGATCATGGTAAGCAAGCTCATAATGAAACCTCTTATCCTTTTAAGTTTTTATATATTTTTGAATTACACTCTAAAAAAATTATTTTCAATGGATGGGGAAAATCATTGACTCCTTAAGAGTTTTGGATGACAATTTAGAGTTGGAGATGCTTAGTTACATAAAGTATTTTCTTTGTAAAGATGAGCCTTTTTTATTGATGCTAAAGTAAAAAGACTTTACAAATTTCAAGTTTACAAAATTTACAATTTTCATGGAAAAATATTTCAGAGCTGTATAGTATTCATTCAATTTTCTAGTTCAGAAGTTATGTCCTCAAAAATTTATATTCTTCAAAAATAAAAACATAAAATAATTCATAGTTGTTGTGAACAACCAAAAGTATGCAATCGAACATTATTTTCCTAAAAAAAATTGCAGGTATTGTAAATTTAGAGGATAATTTTCTTCTAAGAAAAGAATTTTTTGCAGAATTAGCCCATTAAGAGGGAGTAAATATTTTCTCCCTTGAAAGTCTTGTAACATAAAGGTTGATGGGATAATTTGTTCAATGATTTGGAATGTTCCAAGCCCCATTCATTGGAATTTTGTATGCTTACCTTTTTCTTCATGTGCCTTGTCCCATTTGAGTACGAGATCTCCAACTTGGAAGTTTTTAGGGGAAACATAATTTGCATCAAAATATTTTTTTACTATTTGTTGATGATGAGCACGAGTTATCTTGGAAATTTCTCTTTCCTCTTCCATTTTAAGGATCTGAGATATTCTTAATTTTAGGGAAGAAGAAGGTACTTCATCAATGAATTGAACTAGGGCTAATGAGGGAAGAGCTAGAATTGATGGAATTACAACTTCTTTCCCATAAACCAGATTAAATGGACAGGTTCTTGTGGAGGATTTTTGAGTAATCCTATCTTCCCACAGTGCAAATTTTAAAGACTTATGTCAATTTTTCTGATTTTGATCAATAGTTCTTTTAATGATTCTTATCAGATATTTTTTTGTTGATTCCACGAGACCATTCCCTTGGGGATAGTAGTTAGCAGAGTATTTAATCTTATAAAATCTTTTAAGAGTGAATTTTTTCATGCTATTTCCTGAAAAAATAAGATGCATTATCAAACATAAGTGCATTAGGTAGGCAAAATTTGGTAATAATGAATTGATCAATAAATTCAATAATGGCTTCAAATTTAGCTACCTTTAGTGGAATTGCCTCCACCCAATTAGTGAAATAATATGTTGCAGTGAGAATATATTTATGTTGCTTGGATGAGTTAGGAACGATCTCACCTATGTTGAGATTCAACAAGAAAATTTCAGCACCTACACTAGGGTGGGGCCCACAATGTTATTTTTGGTGCATGTCTATTTTTAGTTATCCCTTAATTAGAAATGGACAATAAACTGTAATCTAAATCTAAAAATAACTTGTAACAGTTAACTGGGTGTGATAAACTCAGTTAGCTAGTGGATTTCAAGTTAGAGGTAGTTGGTGAGGCATGCAGAATAATTCTATTTGTAACAGAGTTCGAAGTGCAGTGGTGCATTAGTTAATGCATGTTGTAATCAGTTTAACTCAGTTAAGTGAGTTAAACTCATTTGTGCTGGTTGTAAATGAAGATACACTAGTGAGAGATCAAGTGAGTTAAATATTAATTAATTCACAATTATTGATCTCACATGCAACTGAGGATTTAATATTATTAAATGCATGCATGTCATATCCAGTGGAGACCTAGTTGAGACCTAGGTGAAAGGGAAGTTGATTGTCAGTTGTGACATTATTAGTTTGCACGCATGTAACCAAACACCCATTGGAGTGCCCATAATACTTTCGCGGTCAAGGAAGTCCATAATTCCTATCTTTTAAGGATCTATTCCATCAGGGATTGTGCAAGCAAGGCAGGTTGTCAGGATGTCGGAAATTGACTAAGTATTGGTCAGTTTTCTATGAGGACAGTGTGAGATAGATAGCTGAGTGTTGGAGACTCTTGTGAGAAGAGAAGACATTGTATTTGTTTCATGATCCATGTTGAATATACAATAGAATATAGTGGGGTTTTGAGTAGCAATCTTTCCTCGGGAAATTATTTGTGTTGTGTGTGATTGATTCTTCTTTGCTTTATGTGATTAGTAATTGTGTTTTTAATTCCTCAAAATATTTGTAGAAGTGATTCAGTATTTAAATTTAGTACATTTTTAGATCGGTTTAATCCAAGATATACATGCTTGTTGTATAATTTCTACATGGTATTAGAGCACAAGAAATTGCAAAGGTGAAGCAGGAGTTAACTTTGTGACTGGATATAATTCGAATTTTTAAAAATACTTTCTTGGTGCTACAGCTGATTCAAGATCAAAATGGCTTTAAATGGATTTATGTTGGATTATGTACTCGAGGGTATCTCAAACTATATTTCTTGGAAGGACAGGATGGAGGTAGTACTCGAAGATAATGGCTTGAAGGAATTCATCGACAATGACATTTCTAAATCTGTTGTGACAGATGTTGCAAATCTTGATGCATGACAAAATAAAGTGGCAAAGGCGAGGAAAATCTTGTTGGAGGGATTACGAGACCACATTTTCTAAAGCCTCCATGGGAAAGCCACACCATATGCTTGTGTAAGGCTTTGACAGATCTATTCCAAAGCAGCAGCGACTATAGGAAATTGGCGCTCAAAGATAAACTCGGGAAGATCAAGATGGAAAAGGGCGACACCATTCAAAAATATCTAAAAAAGTTTTTCCAATGTCAGGATGAACTGGGGAGTGTTGGAATAACATTCGTTGATAATTATTTGGTGATTTTGGATCTCCTAGGAATTCCTAAAGGTTGGCATAGTTATGAAGACTCTGTCAATGGATGGGAAAAATTGCCATATTGGGAACGACTGTGGTCGGATTTGGTGCAGGAGGAGTTCAGACGGAACACCAAAGATGGATATTCATATAAGAATGAGGATGAAGAGGATTCTGATTTGGCTACCAAGGTGAAGAAAGGGAAGGGGAATAAATTCCATTCAAAATCTGATTCCAAGAGTGGCAAGAAGCAGGACATGTCCAAGGTGAAGTGTTTTCATTATTATGAGCATGGGAATTTTGCTACTAATTGTCCACAAAAGAAGAAGAACAAGAAGGATGTTGGATCTACAGTTGATGAGGCCCTTTCCTCGCAATTTGAGCTTTACTTCTCATTGATCGCATGCATGGTGTCAAGTGAATTGGGATCGGTGTGGTATTTGGATAGTGGCACTTCCTTTCACATGACGGAAGACGAGGAATTTTTTAGTGACTTGGAGGAGAAAGATATCCATATGCATACGAAATGGGGGATGATGGATGGTACAATGCTACCAGGATTGCTACTGTTACCTTTCAATTACATTCAAGTAAACCATTTCAATTAAAATATGTAGTGCATGTACCAGGTCTGAAGAAAAATTTAGTCTCAGTCACAATGTTGGAGGATAGAGGCTATGATGTTGTTTTTAGTGAAGGAAAATATTTCCTGCAACATAAAAAAATAGGACAAGCCAAGAGGATGGGGATTTGAGTTAAGAATCTCTACAAGCTAGAGGTAGATGGTTGCGTAACAATGATGGGCAAGGAAGATCAAATGGTGAGCTGAGATGATGGTGAATTATGGCACAGGAGATTGGGCCATCTTCACCATGGAGCCTTGAAAGTCATGCAGTAGATTTCTACTGGACTTCCAATGGGAACACTTGATCAGTTAGATACATGCAAGGTTTGAACCATGAGGAAGTATGTAAAGGACACCCTTCATGATAAGGAGAACCGATCTTTTGGGATCCTTGAGAGATTTCACAAAGACGTGTGTGGATCATTCTCTGTTGCTTCAACAGCAAAACATAGGTACTATGTAATCTTTTTTGATGAATTTTCTCGAAAGTGATGGATCTTCTTCATGAAAAATAAATATCAGACATTCTCTAAGTTTCTGTAGTTTAAGGAAATGGTGGAGAAAGAGTCGGGGAAGCAAGTGAAGGCTCTTAGGAGCGATAATGGTGGAGAATACATCTCTAACGAATTCAATAACTTCTGCAGCAAAGAAGGAATTCGTAGAGAACTCATAGCGCCTCATAAACCACAACATAATGGGGTCACAGAGAGGAAGAACAGAACTATTGTGGGTGGAGCACGAGTGATGTTGCATGATCAAGGCCTATCGATGCATCTATGGGTGGAAGCATGCAACACAACAGTATATGTGCAGAACCGTTTTCCTCATAGGATACTTGGCATGAGTACATCTGAAGTGGATTTCACTGGTAATAAACCTGATGTTTCACACTTCAATATTTTTATCTCATTTTTTTGTGTGCAATATGTGACCAGGGACACCAGGAATAACCTGGAACCGATGGCTGAGATTAGGATTTTTTTGGGGTACACTAAAATGCCCCATAATTATCAAGTGTATTTGCCAAAAAGTAGAATGATTGTTGTGCGACGGGATATAAAATTTGATGAGGAGAAAGCCATGCGGTTGTCCCTTGAGAATGGAAGAAGGTAAACCACATAAGCTGATAAATTGAGACTTGATGTTGCAGAGAATGTAGGGGCCCCTACTTCACAGCGTAGACATAGACAGTCTCCTGACTGATTTACAAGATACATGGCTCTTATGAGAAAATGTATTGTGACTGAACCATCTTCCTTTCATGAAGCAGTGTAGCAACCAACTTGGGTTGATGCAATGGTGGAGGAGTATGACTCCATTTTCAAGAACAGTGCATGGGAGATAGTCCCAAGACTGGTCGACAAATTAGTGGTTGGATCGAGACAGATCTACAAGGTAAAGAAAGCTGGTGATGGGAGTGTGGAGAAATATAAGGACAGATTTTTGGCCCAAGGATTCTCACAGATCAAGGGGATAGATTATGATGATACCTTTGCCCCTGTTGCAAGGTATTCTTCCATAAGATCCATCCTTACACTCTCAGTGCAGATGGGTTGGCGCATTCATGAGATGGATGTGAAAACTACATTTCTCAATGGGATCATTGAGAAAGAGGTGTACATATAACAACATGAAGGTTTCAAAATATTCAATTGTGAGTCACATGTGTGCCGACTCAAAAGAGCATTGTATGGGTTGAAGCAAGCACTCTGTGCTTGGTACACTCGGATAGACAATTATTTCACCAGACTGGGCTTCACCAAAAGTGAAGCAGATGCAAACCTGTACCAGATTGTGGTTGAGGGTAAGCTATTGATCATTTTTATTTATGTTCATGATCTAATTTCGACTGGTGATGAGTAGCTAATACACTCATGCAAGGAGGATCTTTCAAGGGAGTTCGAAATGAAGGACATGGGACTCCTTCATTATTTCCTTGGATTGGAAATATGGTAGCAGGATGGTGAACTCTTTGTGTCTCAAGGAAAGTATGCAAAGGAGATACTGGGTAAGTTTAACATGGAGAGCTGCAAACCCATGGATACTCCTCTTCCAGGAAATTGGAGGAAAGAGGATGCTACTTCTGGAGAGGTAGTGGATGTTATTGTCTACTAACAGTTAGTGGGTTCGCTAATGTATTTGGTGAACACGAGACCAGACATTTTCTATGCAGTTAACCAACTGAGTCAAGCTATGGTTAAGCCTACCAAGCTCTTTTGGAATGTGGGGAAACATGTCCTAAGATACCTGAGGGGTACATCAGAGTATGGTCTATGATACAGATGGATAGAGGGAGTGAAGCTGCATGGCTTCAAGGATGCAGATTGGGCTAGCAGTCCATCAGACGGAAAGAGCACATCAAGAGGGATCTTTAGCATTGGGTTGAAAAAAAATTCATGGTACAGTAGGAAGCAACAATCTGTGGCACTCAGTTCAACGGAAGTGGAATACATGGCAACAAGTCAAGCTGCATGTGAGGCTATCTGGATGAGAAAGATATTGGTTGGTTTGTTTAGTTCTCAGATGGATCTGACAGTGATTCATTTTTATAATCAGAGATGCATTAAACTCTAGATTAATCATGTGTTTCATAATAGGTCCAAGCATATAGATATCTGGTACCATCTTCTCAGAGATTGTGTGCATAGAAGAATAATTTTGCTTCAGTACGTTCCCACAGAAGATCAGGATGCAGATATTCTGACGAAGGCGCTCACTATGAGAAAATTAGAATACCATAGAGACAGGATCAGGGTGAAGGATAATCCATTTCTTTTTGAGAGGGAGTGTTGAGATTCAACAAGAAAATTTCAGCGCCCACGTCTAGTGCATTAAGTACCTACACTAGGGTGGGGCCCACAATGCTATTTTTGGTGCATGTCTATTTTTAGTTATCTCTTAATTAGAAATGGACAACAAATTGTAATATAAATCTCAAAATAACTTGTAACTGTTAACTGGGTGTGATAATCTCAGTTAGCTAGTGGATTTCGAGTTAGAGGTAGTTGGTGAGGCATGCAAAGTAATTCTAGTTGTAACTGAGTTCGAAGTGCAGTGATGCATTAGTTAATGCATGTTGTAATCAGTTTAACTCAGTTAAGTGAGTTAACCTCAGTTATGCTAGTTGTAACTGAAGATACACTAGTGAGAGATCAAGTGAATTAAATATTAATTAATTCACAATCAGTGATCTCACATGAAACTAAGGATTTACTATTATTAGTTGCATGCATGTCAGATCCATTGGAGACCCAGTTGAGATCTAGGTGAAAGGGAAGTTTAATATCAGTTGTGACATTATTGGTTTGCACACATGCAACCAAACACCCATTGGAGTGCCTATGACACTTGCATAGTCAAGGAAGGCCATAATTCCTGTAATTTAGGGATCTATTCCATCAGGGATTGTGCAAGCAAGGCAGGCTGTCAGGAGGGTGGAAATTGACTAAGTATTGGTCAGTTTTCTGTGAGGATAGTGTGAGAAAGATAGCTGAGTGTTGGAGACTCTTGTGAGAAGAGAATAAATTGTATTTGTTTCATGATCCATGCTGAATATACAATAGAAGATAGTGGGTTTTTTAGCAGCAAGCTTTCCCCGGGAAATTATCTTTGTTGTGTGTGATTTGATTCTTCTTTGCTTTATGTGATTGGCGATTGTGTTTTTGATTCCGCAAAAGATTTGTAGAAGCGATTCAGTATTCAACTTTAGTACATTTTTAGATCAGTTGAATCCAAGATATACATTCTTGTTGTTTAATTTCTATAACCTATGATATCTAATCCCCATTGCTCGAAAGGTTCTTCAATGTTAACTGGTTGCAATGGCAAGGTTGGTTTTCTCTGTCTTCTGGCAGCAGTTTGGCATGTTTTTCACTTTCTCACATATGCATGAGCATATTTGGAAAGAATGGGCTAGTAATAACATGCATGAAGGATATTATAGCTAGTAATAGGAGTTGTAGACTAAGAAGAAGAAGAAGAAGGAATATTAATCAAAGAAGAATTTATTTGAGAAGATGTGAAAGAGGGAAGAATAATTTATGTTGTTTTATAGGTAGGAACAGATTGAATCTCACTAGTTGATGATTTTTTTTCATAAAAATGATTTTCCTTCAATGATAATGAAGAGGAAATTCAAAAGGGATTACTCCAAGTTTTTCACTCATAGATCGAGTTAATACACCAACGCCTTCAAAAATCGAAGTGACACTTCCTTATGAGGCTTCAGAATGTACAATTTTTTCTGCTGAAATTGAAATTTATTCTAATTTATTTATCAATGTTTGTACTTCATGTGACTCTGGAGTATATTCTGAAGAGATTTCTTTATGAAAAAAACTAGGAGATTTTGGGGGAGAATGGACAACTTCTGATTTATGGGTAGGAGATTTCGAACCAGGACTAGAAGTTGTGGATCTAGAGGGATAATGACTCATGTGATGGTATTTTATTTTTGGATTAAGCTTTGGTTCCATTCATAGTCAGATGGTCCTCCTCCTAGCACCAAAAATGTTGAGGCCTCGAAAATCGGTGCAACAACATGAGGGAAAACCACCCGATCAGGGAATTAAAAACTGTCCATTTCCCATTTGGAATGGTGGCTCTGACTGGATTTAAAAATGTAATTAAATCAAATTAATAAAGCTTATATCGCAACTTTAAAAATGCATGTGTTGCATATATATAAAATGATAACAGCATAACATGTTCAGAAGTGAATTAATGTCAAATTGTATTCAAACAAATATATAAGACAAAACATCATAAGATAAATTAACTATTCCTCGTTTGAAGCTCAAATATAACACTTAAGATAAAAGTACCATATATATGTTTACTATGCTCATCTGAGAAATAATACTTGGTCTAGCCTTTTCTATTTAGAAAATGTTAAGAGTACATAAGTGAAACATCATTAAATTCTTCTTTTCAAAATTTGAGGACCCCTTCTTCAAAGACATGAAGGGGTTTAAATATAATAATAATAAGTCTTAAAATAGTTATTACAATAAACATTGAGGAGGTTTCAAAAAACCTTCCTTAAAGTAAGTAAAATTAAAACAGAAATAGAAATTAAATGGATGATTTGTTAGAGGATTGTCCTGACGTCTCCTCTTCCATTTGTTCTTTGAGTTGAAGAATATTAAGCATAGGCTTAACCTATGGAGTTTGGCCTAGCCTAATGCATATTTGTCCAATGAAAACAACATCAGATAGTGGAGGTAGCATGTATGAAGACGTATTTGTGAGACAACGCAGCATAAGCCACTAGTTGTGAGGCTTTACTAAATATCTCCTGTATTTTTCCCAATCCAGTTGTTAGGTCTCTATATTACTAGTGTAGTCCCTTATTTTTGTTAGTGTAGTCCCCTTATTGTTATCATTGTACCTTTGTAGCCCCCATATTGTTATTATTATGCCCTTATATTATTATTGTTAGGTCGGCTAGGATTATATTGTGACCCCATGGACTCCTATATATAGAAAGGATGGAATTTCATTTGTATCATCCAATCATTGTTAATTTATATAATATAAAGGAGGTTTCCCCCTCAAAGTGGCTTATTTTTAAGGCGTTGATCTCTCTTTTATTATATTTTTGGAGTTGGATTCATAACATTTGGTATGAGAGCTTTGGATTATAGGGTTTTGCTGCTTCAAATGGGCCATTGTGGAATTTTCACTATAACGTTTTTTTTTATGAAGGTTCAAAAGTTGAAATTTTTACCACGTGAAGCTGAAATACTGAGGAAATTCGTGTAAAAATTTCATTTCTTATTTCATAATATTTTTGGAGATATGATCTGTGGAAGTTAGGGTGTTTTCAAGCTCCCGAATTTCATCTAAAATATGTGACCTTGGGAAAATCATCATAACCCTCTCTTTGAGCATCAGATTGGAATTCATACTATTATGTGGGTTGTGTCTGGATGATCAAAAATTCTAGAGATCATAGCAAAGACATAGCAATAGGGATTTGCAAGAGATTCAGTAGAATACATACCCTTTTCGGCATTCTTGTGCTTATTAGGATTTCTCCTCCATTGCTTTATTGGCATTGATTTGAGCTCATTTTCTTTGGATAACTGTGCAAGTAATTTTTTATCATAGACCTTATCGAGGTCTAGAATATGGTACATATGTTTTAGGTCATCATCTTTAAAGGAACCAATCATTTTTCCTCTACTGGTAAGGAATGTCCTATCCCTGATATTGAGATTGTCGATAATCCACATTACCTTATCAGTATATGGTAATATTTGGGCCGTGTTGCAATTCAGTGTAGAAAAGAATTAGCTATGTCTCCAATTGTAGCTTTGGAATAATTTTGGGCATCAACAGTTGCTTTTCTTTTGATTTTGCGAGGTTTTTCGTCTTCAAGCAGTTTATACATAGATCCCCATAAAGAGGATCCACTTTCAGGTCCACAAGTCATATTTGTAAACAGAGGCAACATGTTTGTTATCTCAGATGTAGTAGGCGTAGAGTTAACAGGAGCCATATGCTTCTTTGCTTTCTTTATATCCTTAGACATTTCTGTAGAATTCTTCTTACTCAAACTTGCCTAGAAATAAGTAAGAAAGAATAAGCGGAAAGAGGGAACCTTTAAGTTTTACAATATGCACAAATACCATAGTAATAGAAACATTCAAACGAATGAGATTCGCATGCTGATAGGATATGAATTGAATGCTTGTTACTGGAGAATGATTATGGCATTATGGGCGAGAAAATCGTTAATTTATGACATTAACATTTGATATGGGTTATCGTTCCTATATAATCATTTATGAATTAAAACCAAATATGTCACGTTACAGCATGGCTCGTGTGAAATATCTTCATTAAATACTGATGAGCTTGTATTTTCTATAGATTGTGATATCACAATCACAAATTCTACGAAAGTTAGTGGAGTGCAAAAGGCATGAGTTAACAAGAGTGCGATGCACGATGTGCGATATGCTATATCACATCGATGAATATGATTGGAAGTAAAAGAATGATTAAGCTTGTGAGAGCGCTATGCGATATGCCATATTGCATCGGGGAATATTATGGTTACAATAAGACTATCAAGGAAAAATGTGATTGGCGAAATGTGATAGCTTATGTGGCAAAAGTAGGTCCCACAGGCATTCCCTATAGAATTTACTTGAAAATATGGCCTTTTCCATTTTAAAAAGTGTTTTTTATTATATACATCGGATCGCAAAATGATTTAAGTGACTTTTAGGAATTATATATGCTTTGCTATGGTTTTGTAATTGCGATGAGGTGATTTATCCCCGCTTAAGTACCTAAAAAGCCAAATTTTAAGGTTTCGTCCCTTTTTTATCCCCATTTATATCAAAATAAATACTCTAAGGGTTTTATTTTCTTTAACTCTAAAAATTACAGGGGGTCCCCATTATTTTCTAAGGTAACTATTGCTTAAAATAATGGGTGTTGTTGATTTACACAACACCTACTTGGATCAATATTGATTCCCCCCTTTGATATGATATGACCCAATAACTTTTCGGTTGTCAAAGCAAATATAATTTTGGTGGGGTATATAGAAATACCAAATTTTCTGCATTTTTGAAGAACCTTTTCCAAGTGCTTGAGATGCTCTTCTTCTTTCTTTGAGAACACACTAATTTCATCCAAGTAAACAACCACATATCTTTCCTTTTCTTCTGCAAATGCAATTCTATTTCCCTCTGAAAGGTCACTCCTGCATTCATGAGTCCAAAGGGCATATTTTCATACATAAATTTTCCCCAAGGCATTGTAAAGGTTGTCTTCTCTTGGTCATTTAGATGTAACAATATCTGATTATAGTCGGAGAAACCATCTAAACTAACATCCTTTGTGATCCTAAAATATATTACAGTATGTGGTCCATCTTGGGAAGAGGATAGTTATCATTTAGTGATGCCTTGTTCAAATTTCTGAAATCAAAGCATATCCTAATCTCCCCATTTTTCTTTCTTACAAGTACCAAATTAGGCAACCACTTGGAAAACCTCAATGGAACTATGAGCTTTGCTTCAAAAAATTTCTTAATCTCTTTTTCAATCAATTCCAGAAGTAATGGATTGATTCTCCTAAGTTTTTGTTTGAAGGGCTTTTCATTTTCTTTTATGGGTATTGTATGTTGAATGATACTAGGACCATATCTCTTCAGATCTGCATAACTCCATGCAAAGACATCTATATATATTTTCATCAAATCAACATATGATCCAGGTGGATATTGGTGGCCACTCGCCTATTCCACTTGGACCTGTAGCCACTACATCTCTTTTCAGAGATAAGCTACCAGCTCCCTAGCTATTTTATTTTCATTAATATCAAATTACTGAAATGTGCTCACAAACAGAATGAAAATAAACTAGCTAGGGCGATGGTAGCTTATCTCTGAGAAAAGATGTGGCAGCTACATGCCTCTAAACTGTGTTACAATGAGGCTCAAAGGCATATTTATTATTGAGAAACAATGCAAAAACATAAACATCCAAAACCCTAACTCTAGGAGATGAAACACCAGACTATGGGCCTCGTCAAGGTAAATTGGTCCATCAATTTCTCAGGGTCGTAACTTTGACATAATATCTTCGTTTGATGCATATGATACCTCATTAGAAATATCTATCCAAGAACTACAAATTTTTCAATGAATATAAAGTCTTTGATTCATTTTCGTCGAACCTTTCATTCCCAAAAAAATTCGTTCAGGGCCTCAAAATGGCTCTGGAAGTTCAAAGCCCAAAAAACCGCTAAAAATAGTAAATTGTGCTATAATTAAGGAAACTAAAAAAATGAAAGAAATAATGGTGGGGGTCCAAGTGGAATAGGTGAGTGGCCACCAATATCCACCTGTATCAACATACCTATGTGTTATATCAGAATAAAGGAAATTGGACAATTTGACAAACTTGAGACTTTTTGCAGTGCCAAGATTACAATTTTCAACCTCCTCAACATCAGAATTTATCCTAGGGCTCTTAGCTACATCATTTTGGTCAAAAAAAAATTCAAGAGGAATCAAACCTTTAGGAATACAATTATTTTTCAGCTGAATGACATTTTTAATAGCTTTGGTTTCGACAAACATGTTTTGTTGGTCAACTTGAATGATTTCAAACTCTTATTTCAATTCAATAAAAAATCTGACTTGTTGATCACTGTCAAATACCTTCTAGCTTATTATGTTATTGGGAATGGATGGCCTATGTCTGACTTCAACTTCATACTTCTTGCTAGGATGAGTAGGAATAATAAATATACTAGCTGAAACAGCCAAGGAATTTGCAACACTATTTTGATCTCTAGGCTTGATGGTAAAAATGTGCTCTTAAAAATTTTCAAGAATTTCAAGGACAAATTTTTTGTATGCCCTCATTCTAACATCCTTAGCTTGATAGGTGACATTTAATTTTTTGATGACTAACTCATAATCACCAAAGACTGAAATCCTTTTAGCACCTAATTTTTTTAAAACTTCTAAACCCAAAACTAGAGCTTCATATTTTGTGGTGTTATTTGTGCAAACAAAATTTAGTTTGTAAGAGAAAAACTTACTTTCATATCTTTGGCCAATTATCCAAATGCATGCACCAACTCCTTCTCTTCCAACAGCACCATCAAATTTCATGTGCCACCAACCCTCTTTGTCGATCTCTTCAATTTTCTGATTTTTTTATTTGTTGATCCTTTTCGATTTGCTAATTTTCGGTTTCATTGGTGACTTCATTGAAAAGGATGGAGGATCCTAATTCATTTTCCACTATATAAACTGGGAAATTTTGAGGTTTATCTTTGTTTCTGACCATATATTCCATCCTAGACTCTCTATACAATCTCCTTTTCTCACCAAAAACATGGATAGTGGCATAGGTACTTGAGTTAAACTAACAACCACATCACTGATTAGACCAATACATTGAAAACTTTTGGAATCAAATGAAAACAAGTCTTTGTATGGCCTAGTTATGTCCAAACACATTCTTTCCATGATGATCTTTGGCATTAAGTTGTGTGATGACCTTGAATCTAACATAGCATTAAGTAATTTCATCATGAATGTTTAGGCTCACATAAAATGGTGGAACCCCTTCATTTTTCAGAATATCAGAGGGTCCATCTCTAGTATTAAGCATCTTCACAATTTGACTTATGTATTCTGCGACCTTTATGATTTAACCAAAGGGAACAACGATCTTGATTTTTGAAATTTAATTTTCTAGGTTGAAAGTTGGTTGTATATTTTCAATCTCTTTCCCAAAAGGAGTGTCTTTCTTTTGTTCTGCAACCTTTGGAGCATCTTTCCTAGGTTGATTTTTATTGGCTACTAAGGAAAAATTATATTCCTAAGATTGTAATGTTTCTGCATCTCAAAAATGGCATGTTGATAGGCTTTCAGGTAGTCAAATTGTTTCTCAATTTCATCATTCCCTATGTTATTGCTAGATTCATCATGATCCTCTATTATTAAAAATATCTCTTTTTCATTTTCATCCAAGAAATGAATGATATCCTCTTGAATTTCCAATTGTGTTTCTTCTTCATCCACCAAGTTTTTTTGAAAAAGGGGCCTAACTTGTTGATTAGGATCATTTATATTATCTCTTTGTCTCTGTTGAATTTGAGGTCTTATATAATGTGGATTTCTGATTTTCTAGTTGTGCAACAGGAGGAGGATTGTTTCCAAGAGCTATTCTATCCATAATTATTTCCATGGTTTTCCTCATGGTATAAAATTTTACATTTGAAGATGTAGAGGGTTGTTACTCTTCTTTCACTCCTCTTTTTCCAAACTTAGACCTCTTTGTTGCAGCCATGTTAACCTCAACCTTCACAACATCATTTTTCATATCAGCTAGAGAGGTAGATTCCCTCTCCCTCAGCGAAATGGAAAATTCATAATCAAAGGCTTCAACATAATGTAATTGGGAAGCCCTTGGGGGAGGTTTTATATGAGTAGGGATGTAATTATAAACTTTATTGAACCTCTTTGAAAAATATTGAACTGACTCATTACTTGCTTTCTTCAAATTGTTATATTCAGTCAAAGATTGCACATGATTTACCTTACTTCCCCATTTTCTCAGGAAAATATCCCCCAATTGATCCCAATTCTGAAAATTCCTGGGTTAAGGCTTTAAACCATTTTCTCACTTCACTAATAAAACTTTGCACAAACAAGCTCATTTTGACATCTTCATCATCTACCTCCTCTAAGTATATAAATTCATTAAATTGGTCAACGTGTTGTTCTGCAGTGATTCCCTCCTCAACTCCAAAGGTATTTATCCTAGTATAATATACTTGTGGTAGGTCATGGAGTATAGCAGGAAAAACAAGAGGAGAATATCCATCAGGGCCCGTAGGAGGAGGTGGAGGAGGAGGAACTCCGACCATAATGAAAATGACAGTGATAGATGAAACTTCCCTGGAAGAAGTAGTTATCAAAGTAGGAGGAGTAGTAATGAAAGAGGATGTGATGTTAGGAAATTGAGTCACAGGAATTTGCAGCTCGGAAACAAAATAAATCCACTCAGGTAAAGGGACACCAACTCTCCTTTTCAACAGGAAATCAAAAGGATCAAGTTCTGTTAGTTGTTCTAAAGACTCCTGTACTAATGATAATTCTGATGTGACAGTTTCCCAAAACCCTTCTCTATATTCTTTTGAAACAATAGATGTAATGTAAATTCCTAAACTTTGTATATCTAAAACAGTTTCTGTTAATTCATTTTCTAATTTAGACCTAAATCGAGTTTCTTCAAACTTTTCTTCAATCTCTATTTCTTCAAAATTTTGAACACCTCTAGAGGGTAAAGATGAAGCTCTTATAAGATATGGAATACCTAATTTTGATGAGCTACAAACACCTCTGATAATTTTCTCTAGATCATCAACTATCTCTGATGGGTCAGGGTCTAGATTTATCCTCGTATGTATCTTCTTGGAAGCCACCTTTAAGCTGAAGATTCCAGTGGGGTCACCAAGGTAGAAGTACAACCTTCGAATTTTCTGATCTCATGCTACCTTCAAGAGCTCAGTTCCTTTGACAAGAATAACCGAGGATGATATTACTTTCAGACTCCCGGAAGACACAATAAAATGTTATCACTGGGATGGAGCAAGTTGGGTTGTGTCAACCATCAACCTAACATAACTATTTCAACCAACTTTTAACTGGAATTTATTCCTTCTATTCTAAGAGGGCTCTCTCAAGGAAAACAATGGAATATTCAAGTTAAAATTCAAATTTGTAGATGGATAAGTCTTCTTATACTGCATGTGATTTTTCGTAGGTGGAAGAGTGTAATGGCAGCTACCATTGGGCATTGAGTCAGCTAAGGAAATTCAATTACACACAAACTATATTCATGGAAGCTGAGGAAAATTGGCTCAAACATAAATTAACTCTTACAACAAAAACGTAACAAATTAAGGAATTTGGAGAATTTACTCATGAATTACAAGCAATCATATTTCCATGAAGATTATAACAATATGAAAAAAAAGGAAAAAATAACACATAAGCCAAGGATAATCTTAAGGTGTAAAATCATCTACTACAAAATATATACTAGCTCATAAAGAAAATTTACATAAGTATCTCTTTCATAAAATTCAACAACCCCTTCAAAGTGAAGAAGTCCCTCCTTTATTGAGTGAGGCCTCTTTTACAATAGTCTGCCACCTGGGCTAGACTCGATGCTTTAGCTAAGAGACCTAGTTCAAAATGAATTACAAAACATAGAGACTTTTTAGGGATATTTTCTGTTTCGTAGAGTTTGTATACAACAAGGATTTCATCACCATTAAAGAGCTTTAAAAAATTGTTGAGATGTTGGCTGACTGATGAAGCTGAAATATGAACTGGCATGGTGAATTGTCTTAATAAGTTGGCATGGTGAGTGGGATGCCACATGGAGGTTGATATGTTGAGTTGTCCCCCTGAAAAATAGGAGTCAATAGTTGGCTGATGTGAACATTTTTTTGACCTATTTTTTACCCATTTCTTTACTGTTTGATTCCCCAAAATTCGTCAAAACTTCACTGTGTTTGAAAAATAGAGTATAGAAAGTGTGGTACCAAACTTTAGTAGAAAATGCCAAAAACACTCTCCTACAAGTTATCTAATTCTGCTGACTATTCCAGGGTCTTCTCTGATGTCAATGAGCTAAACAAATGCTTAGAACACTTCCCTTTCTGAGATTTAAACTTGGCTTTTTCTCCATTTAAAGCTACAACAAATTCGTAGCAAATTTTTGCCTTTAATATGGAAAGTTGTTATGAAACTACATAGTTTTATGAGATTTTCCCCTTTCAATATTTTTTTCACCTCCAAAACACATCTAGTAGCCTATTCAAGCCTATATATAACTAAAAATATTGATTTTCCATAGCATAAGAAAAAATATGTGATATTACCATGTTCATGGAGTGCCATCAACTTCAAGAATGATTTTAAGATTTATTTTTGCAAGCTCCACCTTAATCATTTCAATTTGATTCTCTAAAGAACTGACTTGTTCCTGCAACCTTCTCCTATCTTCTTGTAACCATATGTTCCTCTTGCAAAGATGCTTCATCATCCTATGTAAGGGGCAATGTTATTTTTATCATTATTCCATATTCATCTCAACCTTGTTATAGAAGTCAAGTTGCTTTGATATGTCTTATTTCAATTCTTCAAAAAGTAGTTTTGATTCTATTACCTCATTCCTAGCATCTCTCAGTTGTTCTTATAGCATCTTCACTTCACTTTTTTCTTGTACCAAACCCTTACCTTTCCCTTTTTTTACTAGTTCTACCTTTGCTGGAGGCACCTCTTCTTCTAAGGGAAACTCAAGCATCTTTCCTTTTAGCTGTTGTGATCATGTGATAGGATTTCTAGGCTTAAAAATAAAACTTGAATCTTCTTGAGTAAAAACTAGAATATAGGAGTCCCTACATTCGGCACGATACTGAGATCATCCGGCACAGAATGTAGGAGTCCCTACATCACAACGCAGACAGAGACAGTCACCTGACCAATTTACTGGATACATGGCTCTTATGAGCAAGTGCAACGTGACAGAACCATATTCTTTTGAAGAAGTAGTGCAGGTGCCCACATGGGTAGAGGCCATGGTGGAGGAGTATGACTCCATTGTCAGAAACAGTGCTTGGGAGATTTTTCCAAGGTCGGTGGGAAAATCAGTTGTAGGATCAAGATGGATCTACAAGGTAAAACAAGCTGCTGATGGGAGTGTCGAGAAGTATAATGCAAGATTCGTTGCTCGGGGATTCTCACAAATCGAGGGGATTGACTATGAAGAAACCTTTGCACCTGTCGCGCGATATTCTTCCATACAGACCATCCTTTCTCTTTTAGTGTAGATGGGTTGGCACATTCATCAGATGGATGTGAAGACTGCATTCCTTAATGAAATCATTGAGGAAGAGGTGTACATTGAGAAGTCTAAAGGATTTGAAATCTTCAGCAGTGATTCACATGTGTGCAGGCTCAAAAGAGTGTTGTATGGGCTGAAACAAGCACCACGTGCTTGGTACACTCGGATCGACAGTTATTTCACTGGACTTGGCTTCACCAAGAGTGAGGTGGATGAAAACCTGTACCAGATTATGGTGGAGGGTAAGCTTTTAATCATTTTTCTTTATGCTGATGATTTAATACTAACGTGTGATGAGCAATTGATACACTCATGCAAGGCATATCTTGCAAAGGAGTTTGAGATGAAGGATTTGGGCCTCCTTCATTATTTCCTTGGATTGGAAATATGACTGCAAGAAGGTGAATTGTTTGTGTCTCAATGCAAGTATGCCCAGGAGATACTGGAGAATTTTCACATGCAAGGCTGCAAGCCTATCGACACTCCTCTTCCAGGAAATTGGAAGAAAGAGGATGCTACATCGGCAGAGCAGTGGATGCCACTGTTTATCTACAGTTGGTGGGTTCACTCATGTATTTAGTCAATACAAGACCAGACATATGCTATGCGGTGAACCAGCTTTTACAAACGATGGTTAAGCCTACCAAGCTCTTTTGGAAGGCAGGCAAGCATGTCCTAAGATATCTCAGGGGCACATCTGAGTATGGTTTATGGTACAGACAGACGGATGAGTTGAAGTTGCATGGCTTCACGGATGCAGATTGGGAAGGCATCCCAACAGACAAAAATAGCACATCAGGAGGGATTTTTAGTATCAGATCTACGGTAGTTTCTTGGTACAACAGAAAACAAATATTCGTGGAACTCAGTTCAGCAGAAGCAGAATACATGGCAGCAAGTCAAGCTGCATGTGAGGCTATCTAGATGAGGAAGATCCTGGTCAGTTTGTTCAGTTCACATTTAGATCCCACAGTGATACATTGTGATAATCAGAGTTGCATTAAACTCTCGGTTAATCCTGTGTTTCATGATAGATCAAAACATATTGATATATGGTATCATCATATCAGATATTGTGTGTAGTGGAAGATCATGTTGCTTCAGTACATTCCTAAGGAGGATTAGGATGTAGATATTCTGACAAAGGCGCTCATCAGGAGAAAATTTGAATACCATAGAGGTAGGATCAGGGTGAAGGATAATCCATATCTTGTTGAGAGGGAGTGTTGAGATTCAACAAGATTATGAGCTTAGTGAAAAGAGTCGCCTTCACTGAGTGGGCCCACAAGCTATTTTTGGCGCAAGTCTATTTTTAGACTATTTCTATTTTTAGACATGGTGATCATATTTCAGAAGTTGCAGGATGTTATTTGTGGATGGTTGATCAAGTTGGAAAAATATATGAAATTCTATTTTTAGAATATTGGGCGAAGTCTATTTATAAATCGTCGATCTAAAAATAGATGCATGTCGCTTATTATTAGCTCTTAATAATAATCAGACTCTAAACAACAACTTATTCTCTTGGAGCACTTTGATTCAATGCATAGATTTGTCAAATCAGTGGACTGAGGGAATTACGCAATTCCCAAGGGCAACTGGTGGTTCATGCATGGAGGACTCAGTTAGAACTCAAGTGGCAAATTTATGACAGAGTTGGAAGAGTAGTTTATGGAGTTGTATTCAATTTAACTCAGTTAGACTCAGTTGAGCTAGTTGTATATAGCCTAACATAATGATACACTAGTGAGAGTGGAGTGAATTAATTAGTTAATTAATTCAAAATAATAACTCATCAATCAACTGAACAATACAATAGTTAACTACAATGCATGGTAGTTCCAGTGGAGACCGAGTGGAGAGATAGGTGAAAGGGCAAGATGGACTATCTGTTGTGACTATAGTGGTGCATTGATTGCATCACACACACATTGGAGGTTCCAATGAGGATTGCGCAGTCAAGGCAAGAGTAATTTGAATTCATTCAGAGCTATTCTTCAGCATGGATTTCGCAGTGGAGGCAGTCTAGCAGGAGGGCAAAGATCGGTGCATGGATTTGCAGATTTTTCCTGATTAGTGTGTGACGATTGTATTGTACTGAGAGCTTGATGTATTAAGCTTTGTATGAGGATTGTTACATGATCTCCATGATACATAATATATGATATTTGGGGTTTTTAGCTTCAGGCTTTCCCGTTAAACAATTGTGCTATGTGCGATTGTTTTTATTTATGCTTCACATGTGTGTGCAATTAATTTTCCGCAAAAGATTAACAGTGGAATGATACTGTATTTTGCAAGAAGTTAAATATTGTGAGATCAGGGGAATCTAGGACATATGCATGCTTAATGTATATAATTTCTACATGGTATTGGAGCATTTTTAATTCTTGAAGATTGAAATTGTGAAGAATTGGTGAGTTTGTGCTGGTGGAAAATTCGAATTAGCTACAGAAGATTCTTGGTGCAGAAGTTGAGTATACATTGAAATGGCCTTCAATGGGTTGCGATTGGAGTATGCCCTTGATGGGAGCTCGAAATACATATCCTGGAAGGACACAATGGAGGTGGTGCTGGAGGATAATGAACTGAAGGAGTTCATCGATAGCGATGTTCCTAATTCGGGATCTAGCGATGTCGCATTACTTGACGCATGGTAAAAGAAGACAGCAAAGCCAAGAAGAATTATGTTGGAAGGTGTGAAGGAACATATTGTGTCCAGCCTTCATGAGAAAGCCACAGCCTTCATGAGAAATCCACTCCATTCTTAATGTGGAAGGCTTTGACAAATTTGTTCCAAAGCAAAAGTGACCAGAGGAAGTTGGTGCTTAAAGACAAGCTCAGAAAAATAAAAATGGAGAAGGGCGACAGTATTCCAAAATACCTCACGAAGTTTGTCCACTGCAACTGGATGAACTGGGAAGTCTGGGGGTTACTGTTGATGATGAAGACATGGTGAGCTTGGCTCTCCTTGGGCTTCCGAAGAGTTGGCATAGCTATGAAGACTCTATCAATGGACGAGAGAAACTACTAGGATGGGAGTGACTTTGGTCGGATCTTGTGCAGGAGGAGATAAGGCGGGGTACTAGGGATGGCTCTTCATCGAATAGTGAAGATGAAGAGAATTGTGCTTTGGCTGCCAAAGCAAGGAAAGGGAAAGGGAATAAATTCCATTCAAAATCTGAAGCTAAAGGCAAGAAGTAGGATTTGTCCAAAGTGAAGTGTTTTCACTGTCACGAACATGGCCATTTTGCCAGTAACTGTCCACAGAAGAAGAAGAAAAAGAAGGTTGATGGAGCTGCAGCTGGAGAGGCATTAGCCTCACAATTTGAACTTGATTTCTCTTTGAACGCATGCTTGGTTTTAAGCTGTATGGGATCGGTGTGGTATCTTGATAGTGGTGCGTCTTTCCATATGACGGGAGACAAGGAGTTGTTTAGTGACTTGGAGGAGAAGGACCTCCAGATGCATATAGAGATGGGCGACGATGGTCGGTATAGTGCAACTGGCATTGGGACCATTACCTTTGAGAGGGAGTCTAGTTCTTGTTGAATAATTTTACGCATGTTCTAGGTCTAAAGAAGAACTTGGTTCGGTCGCAATGCTGGAAGACAAAGGTTATGATGTTGTTTTCAGTGAGGGAAAATCCTTCCTTTGACACAAAACAATGGTTCAAACCAAGAAGATAGGGGTTTAAATTAAGAATCTCTACAATCTAGAGGTAGATGGTTATGTTGAAATGGTGGGCAAAGCAGAAGAAGTGGTGAGCTGAGATTAATGCGAATTATGGCACAGGAGATTGGGCCATCTTCACCATGGTGCTTTGAAGATTTTGCAGCAGATTTCTACTGGACTTCCCAAGGGTGCTCTTGCACAGTCAGATTAGTGCAAGGAGAACCGTGCTTTGGTGATCCTAGAGAGAATTCACATAGACGTGTGTGGACCTTTCTCGATTGCTTCAATAGTAAAACACAGGTATTATGTTATATTTTTTTATGACTATTCTCGTAGATGATGGATATTCTTCATGCAGAAGAAGAGTGAAACGTTCTCAAAGTTCTGTGAGTTCAAAGCATTGGTGGAGAAGGAGTCAGGGAAGCAAGTGAAAGCTCTACGGAGCGATAATGGTGGTGAATACATCTCGGGTGAATTCAAACTCTGCTGTAGAAAAGAAGGAATTCGAAGAGAACTCATAGCACCTCATAACCCACAACAGAATGGGGTCGCTAAGAGGAAAAATAGAACGATCATGGGTGCTACATGAGCAATGTTGCATGACCAGGGCCTACCGATGCACTTGTGGGCGGAAGCATGCAACACTACGGTTTATGTGCAAAACTGTTGTCCTCGTAAAGTACTTGGCATGAGTACACCTGAAGAATATTTTACTGGTAAGAAGCTTGATATTTCTCATTTGAAGATTTTTGGCTCATCTATTTACATTCATGTGACAAAGGATGCCAGGAAGAAGCTGGAGCCAACTGCAGAAGTTAGGATATTTGTGGGGTACACAGAAACACCCCATAATTATAGTGTGTATTTTCCAGACAGTCGGATGACCGTGGTGCGACGAGATATAAAATTCAATGAGGTGAAAGCCATGATGTTGTCGCTTGAGAGGGAGCTACACTTGCATGCGGAGGAGGAACTTCTAGTTCCCAAAGATGAACCTTCAAATGTGGATCAGCCACAGGAGGAGATTCATGGAGTGGAGGATTCCACTCATGCAGAACCAAACATTAGACAAGGCAGAAAGCATACCACAGAAGCTAAGAGACTGAAACTTGATGCGGCACAGAATGTAGGAGTCCCTACATCACAGCATAGACAAAGACAGTCACCTGACCGATTTACAGGATACATGGCTCTTATGAGCAAGTGTATTGTGACAGAGCCATCTTCTTTTGAAGAAGTAATGCAAGAGCCCACATGGGTAGATTCCATGGTGGAGGAGTATGACTCCATTGTTAGAAACAGTGCTTGGGAGATTTTTCCAAGGTCAGTGGAAAAATTAGTTGTAGGATCAAGATGGATCTATAAGGTAAAGCAAGATGTTGATGGGAGCGTTGAGAAGTATAAGGCAAGATTTGTTGCCCGGGGCTTCTCACAAATTGAGGGGATTGACTATGAAGAAAACTTTGCACCTATCGCACGATATTCTTCCATATGTACCATCCTTGCTCTCTCGGCACAGATGGGTTGGTACATTCATCATATGGATGTGAAGACTACATTCCTTAATGGGATCATTGAGGAAGAGGTGTACATTAAGCAGCCTAAAGGATTTGAGATCTTCAGTAGTGAGTCACATGTGTGCAAGCTCAAAAGAGCGTTGTATGGGCTGAAACAAGCACCACGTGCTTGGTACACTTGGATCGATAGTTATTTCACTAGACTTGGCTTCACCAAGAGTGAGGTGGATGAAAACCTGTACCAAATTGTGGTGGAGGGTAAGCTTTTAATCATTGTTCTTTATGTTGATGATTTAATACTAACGGGTGATGAGCAGTTGATACACTCATGCAAGGCAGATCTTGCAAAGGAGTTTGAGATGAAGGATTTGGGCCTCCTTCATTATTTCTTTGGATTGGAAATATGGCAGCGGGAAGGTGAACTGTTTGTGTCTCAAGGCAAGTATGCCCGGGAGATACTGGAGAAGTTTCACATGCAAGGCTGCAAGCCTATCGACACTCCTCTTCTAGGAAATTGGAAGAAAGAGGATGCTACATCGGCAGAGGTAGTGGATGCCACTGTTTATTGATAGTTGGTGGGTTCACTCATGTATTTAGTCAATACAAGACCAGACATACGCTATGCGGTGAACCAGCTTTCACAAGCGATGGTTAAGCCTACCAAGATCTTTTGGAAGGCAGGCAAGCATGTCCTGAGATATCTCAAGGGCACATCTGAGTATGGTTTATGGTACAGACAGACAGATGAGGTGAAGTTGCATGGCTTCACGGATGCAAGTTGGGCAGGAAGCCCAACAGACAGAAAGAGCACATCAGGATGGATTTTCAGTATCGGATCTACTGCAGTTTCTTGGTACAACAGAAAACAAATATCCGTGGCACTCAGTTCAGCGGAAGCAGAATACATGGCAGCAAGTTTAGCTGCATGTGAGGCTATCTGGATGAGGAAGATTCTGGTTGGTTTGTTCGGTTCACATTTAGATCCCACGGTGATTCATTGTGATAATCAGAGTTGCATTAAACTCTCGGTTAATCCTATGTTTCATGATAGATCTAAACATATTGATATCCGATATCATCATATCAGAGATTGTGTGCAGTGGAAGATCATGTTGCTTCAGTACATTCCTATAGAGGATCAGGATGCAGATATTCTGACGAAGGTGCTCACCAGGAAAAAATTTGAATACCATAGAGGCAGGATCGGGGTGAAAGATAATCCCTATCTTGTTGAGAGGGAGTGTTGAGATTCAACAAGATGATCAGATTAGTGAAAAGAGTTTCCTTCACTAAGTGGGCCCGCAGGCTATTTTTGGCGCAAGTCTATTTTTAGACTATGTCTATTTTTAGACATGATGATCATATTTCAGAAGTTGTAGGATGTTATTTGTGGATGATTGATCAAGTTGGAAAAATAGATGAAAATCTATTTTTAGAATATTGGGTGAATTCTATTTATAGATTGCTGATCTAAAAATAGATTCATGTCGATTATTATTAGCTCTTAATAATCATTAGACACTGAACAACAACTTATTCTCTTGGAGCACTTTGTTTCAGTGTACAGATGTGGCACATCAATGGACTGAGGGAATTGGTGCACCTCAAGCGGGAACCGGTGGTTCATGCATGGAGGACTCAGTTAGAACTCAAGTGGCAAAGTTATGACAGAGTTGGAAGAGTAGTTTATGGAGTTGTATTCAGTTAAACTCAGTTCAACTCAGTTGAGCTAGTTGTATCTAGTCTAATTGAATGATACACTAGTGAGAGTGGAGTGAATTAATTATTTAATTAATTCACAAATAATAACTCATTAATCAACTAAACAATACAACAGTTAACTACAGTGCATGGCAGTTCCAGTGGAGACCCAGTGGAGAGATAGGTGAAAGGGCAAGATGGACTATCTGTTGTGACTATAGTGATGCATTGATTGCATCACACACACATTAGAGTTGCCAATGAGGATTGTGCAGTCAAGGCAAGAGTAATTCGAATTCATTCAGATCTATTCTTCAGCATGGATTGCATAGTGGAGGCGGGCTAGCAGGGGGCAAATATCGGTGCATGGATTTGCAGATTTTTCCTGATTAGTGTGTGACGATTGTATTGTACCGAGAGCTTGATGTACTAAGCTTTGTATGAGGATTGTCACATGATCTCCATGATACATAATATATGATAGTTGGGGTTTTCAGCTTCCAGCTTCTCAAACAACTTGTTGTGCGATTGTTTTTATTTATGCTTCACATGTGTGTGCAATTAATTTTCCACAAAATATTAATAGTGGAACGATTCTGTATTTTGCAAGAAGTTAAATATTGTAAGATCAGGGGAATCTAGGACATATGCATGCTTAATGTATATAATTTCTACAGCTACATCCCTGATGGTACGGCTGAAGAATGCAATGGGATACTCAGTCTTATCCTTCTTTTGCATCAAGACTGCAACCAAGGTATGTTGAGAGGCAAATGAAAATATGATAAAATATATGGAGTAATCAAGGTTGATTAAAACAGGGGGTGTGGTTAAGGAAAACTTCACTGAGTTAAAAGAATTTTTGGAATCCTCGGACCACTTTACCTCATTATCTTTCTTCAACGCGTTGGTCATTTCTCTAAGGTGCTCAGCCAAATTTGGAATAAACCTCCTTAAGAAGTTCATCTTACCATTGAAAGCTTGAATTTATTTTTTATTGCGCGAAAATTCAATTTGTTGAATAGCCTCAACCCCAGAATGATCAATATGAATACCATACTTGGAGATGATGTGACCGAGAATCTTTCCCTCCTCCATGGTAAAAAGGCTCTTCTCTAGATTAAGAGAAATTCTAAATTTCGTACATTTCTGAAATACAATTCTTAAGTGATACAAGTGTTCATCATTAGAATGAGAGAAAGCTGTCAAATAATCAAGATAGACAACTAAGAAAACATCTTTCTCATATGCAAAGGCTATTTCCATCGTCCGATGAAAGGTGGCCCCTGCATTCTTGAGTCTGAATGGAATCTTATCATACTTAAATGTGCCCCAAGGTGTTGTGAAGCCAGTTTTGTCTTAATCCTTCTCATGCACTAAAATTTGATTGTATACCAAATAACCGTCAAGAAGCGACATTCGAGACTTGCCCCAACCACTCCCTATAGGATATGATCCATTTTGGGAATGGGGTAATTATCCTTAAGAGACACCTTGTTTAAGTTTATAAAGTCAATGCAAAGCCTTATTTCTCCTTTTTTCTTCCTTACTAGGACTAGATTTGATATCCAGTTGGAAAATCTGATAGGAAGAATGATGTCGTATTATAAATTTTGTTCACTTCCTTCTCTATTGATGGAAACATCCTCGAGTTGATTCTTCTTAGCTTTTTTCTAAATGGATTTTGGTTGGGCTTAATGGGAATAGTGTGCTAAATGATATTCTTATCATAAAATTTTAAATTTTCATAATCCCATACAAACACGTTAGAAAATTCAGAAAATAAAGCAATGTACTTGTATTGTACCTCGGGAGATAAAGACTTGGACAGTTTGACCATATTTGTCTTGTCCCTTGTTCCGATGTTTAAATCCTCCACACATTTCTTTGTAGGAACCAAGGTTGGCTTCCTAGCAACATCATCCTGATCAAACAATTCTTCCAAAGGTATGAGACCTCTTGGAATTTTGTTATCCTTCAACTGTAATATATCAAATTGAGTGGCTTCGATGACTTGATCATCCTTTTCATAAAATTCATCAATAAAATAATTCTCAAATTCACCTTCATTTTTAAGAAAAAAATTTACCTATTTATCATCCCAAAACACTTTCAAATACCACAAGTTGTCTGGAAGAGTTGGACGATGCTTTACATCGATCTCAAATTTCTTATTAGAACATATGGGAATCTTGAAATTACTTGTTGTTGTAGAAAGAGAATCTACCATAAGATTCTAACTTTTTGGTACTACTGACAATGTATGTTCAGGAAACATCTTTAGGATATCCAATACAGCATTCCTATATGCTCTCATTCATGGATGCTTGGACTGGTATACCCATTTCATCTATTTTATCACAACTTAGGTGTCACCATAAACTTAAATTCTTCTTGCACCTAACTTCTTCAAGATTTTAAGACTAGTGATCAATGCCTCGTATTCAGACTCATTGTTAGAACAATCTAAAGCCAACTTATATGAACATAATCTTACATTTTTTGGAACTTTACCCGACTGATGAAGAGGACTCCGGATCCAAATTTCGATGCTGCCCCATCTTTCCCCAGGGCACCATCAAAATCCATGGTCCAAAGACCATTTTTATCATCCAGGTTTTGGAATTCTAATTTATGTTCTGAACTTTTCTCTACCTTATCTGATGATTGATCTAAAGAACTACGCCAATTTCCTTTCCCCTCATCTAAAACTGCTCTGATACTACTGGAAATTTCTAGAATATCTGGAATATTTTCTACTTCTACAAGATGACTATCTACAACATTCAAAACGCTATCATTAAACAAAATAAATTATTCAAGATCTGTATGTACAACATTAATTGGATGATTGTTAGGCTTCTCTTTGTTGGTAATCATGTATTTCATCTTCGTTTCCCGGTACAATTTTCTCAGTTGTCAGAAAAACGGAATGGTGGCATAAGAGAAGTCTAGTTGCATAGTGCCTCTCAACTTCAATCCCCAAGATCTTGATAGCAACATATCAAATTATGGTGGTATATTAGCTACCACCATATCCATCAGAACATTCTTTGCTAGAATTTTCTCAAGTGAAACTACTAAATACTTTATGAGACCAAGACAAAAAACTCTACCAGAGTCAAAGGAATACAGGTCATGGTAAGGACGGGTTATATCTAGACCCAATTTTTCCATAATGGCTTTCAACATCAAACTATGGTAAGCTCCAGAGTCGAGCATGGTATTGTGAAGGATACATTGATTAAATCTTAGACTTAGATAGAATGGGGGAACTTCACTATCCTCTAACTGACCATCTATGGCTGGACCAAATATGAGTTCAGGTTGGTCATCTTCGACATTTACCATATCAGATAAAGGATATACTTTTTGTTAGTCTCATGTATTGATAGTATCACTAGGTGACTATGAATTTTCTACAATCTGCTGAAAATAGCATTCCTTGACTATCATCTATTTTCAGAACTCTCATTTCCTTCATTACTTTCATGTAACCTATTCACTGTCTCTCATCTCACCCATTCAGATCTCTCTCTTACTCTGAAATTCCATGTTCTGATCCTAAATCCCTCATTTCTAATTCCTCCCATTTACCTAAAAAACCCATTTAACCCCTCATTCACTCATCTCCCTCTTTCCTTTCAAAACAATGAAAAACCTCTTTTTTCATTGTTTTTGAATAATTTTTATATTTCATTCGGGCCCCACTATTTAAAATAAGACCCTGTTTTATTTTAAATACCCGACACCCCTTATATGCTTTGAACCCCGGCTTTAAAGCCTTTAAACTCTGCTCTAAACCTTAACCCCACCACTTGTTTAAAACACCCGACTCCTTCATATTTTAAGCCCTCGTCAAAAACTTTACCCCACTCTCATAAAACCTTGGCCCACCTTATATTTAAGCGCCTCCACTTAAATAAACCTCGGGACCCGCCTTTCTAAACATGCCCACAGTCCAAATCCCCCAACCTTCGTTGGATCAACTCCTCCCGATCCAACGGCCCTAATCCCACATCGCAAACCCAAACTCGTGATGGTTAAGAACCTATGGAACATGTGATATTAGAAGTATTCCCGCCGTCACATCCTGCCATGTGGCACCTCCTTTATGGCATCGTATCCTTGCCAATAAAACTACCTCACCACTCTCATCCCATGTGAAAACCACTTACCACCTCCCGCCATAACCCTAACGCCATTGACCCATTTTAAACATGCTGACAACCTCTTATCACCACTATAAGCCCTTAATCTCTGCGACAAAGACCTGAGCCTCCATGTAAACCCTTGCAAAGCTTCCAAATGCCCAGACTCTGTTCACAATCTTTCTGCTACCTCTAGGCCATATACTTTCCCCGCAGAAGAACACGACGCAAGTTTTATTAATAAGTTGTTTTAATTGTGTAGGAGGTCAATACATAAGGAAATGCATAAGTTGCATTTCCAGCATCCATGAATTATCAAATGAGGTTTCTCTAGGTGATGATCCAGAAAGCTTTGTTTATTAAAAGGACTGGGAGCTCAAGATTAAAACGTAATCATCAATGGATATTGAACATTTATGGTCATGCAAACACTC
The DNA here is from genome assembly GCA_034641835.2 of Pinus albicaulis. Lineage (NCBI taxonomy): Eukaryota > Viridiplantae > Streptophyta > Pinopsida > Pinales > Pinaceae > Pinus > Pinus albicaulis. The sequence continues at coordinate 584,116,158 of CM076575.1, forward strand.
TAGAAGCAGCATAATATTCTTCAATGAGTAGGATAAAGAAAAGAGAATTATACAGTGGTAGGCAAAGATGAAAGCAAATGAAGAAACACAGTTAGAAGAACAGTAAAAAGGGTTAAAATATTAATCAAAGGTTAAAGGAAAATAAATAAGATTAGAAGATAGGGTGAAGACAGAAAGCAGATTAAAATAATTGAAAAGAGACAAATCAGACGTTTAAAGACAAATCAAAAGCAAATTAGCACAGAAGGCATATCCGAATGACAAGGCAAAACAGAAATTACTTCTTCCAAACCTCATTTAACCACCTACAGCTCAATTTCAATAAAATCAGCTACATTTATTGAAACAGTCAGAGATATTTCCCAGCTACTCAACAATTATTGTAAAAGTTAATGAAAAGCCTTAAAAAGTAAAAAATATCCTAAATTTAGCTCAGCAGTAAATTAGGAAGTTATTATTACAGTGAGTCAAGCACAAATATTTTTCCTTGGGCCTTGCATGGTCTCAAAGGTCAAGATTACATTAACTCTGTAATAAATACAAATCTGTCACCCTAGGTTAGAGAAACCTCCTCATTTTGCAAATAAATACTGCATGTATTGTTCATTTTTAGTGTTGGTTGGTTGGCTGCATGATTAGAGGATTGGCTACTAGGTTGGATTTGATCAAACTCTGAGCTGCAAAGGTTATTTCACTGGAGTATTGTAACTATTTTGGACATCATTAATACAAGCACATTCATAGGATTCTTGAGCTATGTTAATGGTGATGTTATCCTTCTTTTTCAATGTTTCCCTTCTATTTTCCATACTGTCCATCATTTCTCTAATAAAAGAACAGAAATTTTAGATTAAGATATGTTGTCTCGGCACCTTAATTATGTCTTCTTCTTTCATCTTAATGTTTTCTTCTACAATATATGATTAGAGAATTCATGGGTGTCCTAATCTTTAGTTCCACCTAGCATGTTTCCTTGAAGTTTACTCAGTAGAGTAAAGCCAAAGAAGTCTATGGTTTGCCCTGTCCTTTGGTTTTCTTTGAAATGTCATTTTTAGGGCCTTCTTTGATGTTTACTTGGTAGAGTCTAGCCAAAGAAGTTTATGGTTTCCCCTATCCTTTGGTTTTTCTTAAAATTTTGCTTTAAAGACCTTCTTTGAAGTTTGATTAAAGAATTCTCGGGTGTCCTGCTCTTTAATTACACTGACTGTTATCTTGAATGTTTTATTTGTCTGAAAGTAGTAGCTAGAGAATTCAGGGGTGTCCTGCTCTTTAGGATTGCTGGATTGTTGTCTTAAGGTTTACCTAATAGATTCTAGCTAAAGAAGTCTATGGTTTGCCATGTCCTTTGGTTTTTCTTAAACAGTTACCTAAAAGGATTTCTTATTGAATTATGGCTAAAGGATTCTTAATTTCCCTTTAGTTTTACTGATTTCACAACTTTATGTCATTTCATATTTCATCTAATCTAAAAATATCCACTTGATATAGTTATCTTGCCCTATGAAAACCCTTGCAGAGTTAATGAACAATTAAATCGTTTTATGAATCCATAGCCCAATGGATTAATGCTTATCACAGTCTGTCTATTCAACTGAAACAATCAATCAATTAATCAAATAATCTATCAACCAAACAAAACAAACAAGTCCTATAACTTCATAACTAGCCTAAAATCAGAAAACATAAGCATAAAGACACATCATTTTCATCATAAACATAGAGAGAGCCCTCTTTGAATCTAGGAAGGCTAGGTCCTTGGACTCCAAAGCGGTCTGATGTGGTTCCCTATAGATTTTTTCTAGCCAATCTTGTAAATCACGGGGAGCCAACATAGTGGCGACCATACTGGGGACCTAAGCTATTAAACATCTTAATATTACCTCAAGAACTCAGAAAACCCCTTTTCCAAACTTAGATGAATCAAGTGTTAGCCAACAACCAGCCTAAATACAGTTAAATTCATCCACCTGGTGACTCCACTGGTTTTTAATAGGCCTGCTGACTCCACTAGCTTTCTACAGACTTCACTGGGAAATTATTGAGAAATCCTGATATCATTAAACCTCAATAGAACCCAGTCAAGAATACTTTGTGGATTAAGTATTTATTTTATAGATTTGTTTGTTTTTCTAACTATTATAAAACTCTCAACCTCTCTAAATTTTGGGTCTAAATTTAGGCTTCTAGAAGAATATGTACCCGATCCCATCCTAACCCAAACCCTCCTGCAATAGTTGACAATCCAGAGCACATCCTAAGGAAATATCCTAGATCTAAAAATTCAACTGTTAGCAGACCTATCCACAAAGCAAGTTCCCTACCTGAAAACCTTAAAGACTTGCAGAATATCCTATCTGACTCACCCCTATAACAAATCTTTTCTAGGGCTAGATCTCAGAGTTAGATAACCTGGATAGTTTTAGACCCATCCACCTTACAGCATAATCTTGTTGTACTAACCTCAACCCCCATTCATATACCCAATCTTCACCTTCCTCCATTTAACCCTTTACCTGCTTTTTTCAACCCTCCACTTGTTAACCCTCCTTTGTTTCCCCAACCACAAATCATGGCAGCCTGGTATGCCCCACTAGTGTTACCACAACCTCTATTTCCTATACCACATGATTACCAATCTAAGATCCCGCACTTTGATGGAACTCATTCTACAACTGCTCAAAAACATGTAGATAAGATGAATGATGCTTTTGATTACCAAGAAATAGAAGATGAGACCATTAAAATGAGAATGTTTGGCCAAATTTTAGGAGGAGAATCCAAGAAATGGTTCAAAAACTTAGCCCCTAATAGCATCCATGACCTCCCTGCTCTTCATATTCATAAATAATTGGGAAATAAATAAAAATCCTCTTCACATCCTATCAGAGTATGAGAACCTCAAAAGGAATGCAGGAGAAAGTGTTCAAGATTACTGCACTAGGTTCAACAGTGTATATATTGCACTTCCTCCTCACATGAAACCCCCATAGGGTTTAGCCCTAGTGAAATTTCTAGATGGTTTTGATCCAGAGATGGCTTATCAATTAAGAGAAATAGAACCCCTTACGTTAGAAGATATGCAGAGGGGAGAAGTAAGTGTAGAGGCCAATCTGATTTCCAAAAGGTCTAGAATGAGAACTGAAAAGAGGGTCACATACAAGGAAGAACCTATGGCCTCTACATCTGATACCAAGATCGATAACCTATTAGAACCATGGAAAGGATGATGGAGAGAATAAACATAAATGAGAGAGCTTCCCCTAGAGAAAACCAAACATCTCCTCAAAATAGAAATCAAAACCAGAACCAAAACCAAAACTTTAGGAGAAATCCCCCTCAAATGAGACAAAGAGGTCTTGACCAACAAATCAGGCCTCCTTTTCAAGAAAACTATGATGATGAAGAGGAGGGTGTGATTGAATAACCAGAGGAAAGTTATATCAATTTAATGGGAGTTAATAATGAGGATAATTTTTTCCTCACTGAGGAAGAACAAGGCATATTTACCCCAAATGAAGCAAGAAAACCCAAGACACTCCCAAGAGAAACAACCCAGAAATTTCTGCTAGGAAGACCCCTGAAACTAATCCTAAAAAGACATCAGAAACTTCAAAAGGTTGGGTTAAAATTTTTGATAAAACAAATACAAAAACAGCCAACATAGTGGTGACCAAAGAAGCACTAGCAATCCAGCTAGTATTCCTAAAAAAATTGTTTTAACTGAGACTCAAAATAAAAATAAGCAAGCTGAAATTGTTGTAAAAATAGTGTCTGATAAAATTGATTCAAATCTGCTAAAAACACAAACACCTTTCAGTATTGAGAAAGAAATTTCCAAGATTAAAATATCCATAAATCTGACTAAATTACTTACTCAATATATATATAGATCCTAAGTTTTGAAAGCTTTAAACATAGGGGAAAATGTGTTTTTGTGAATTTAAATGATGACAAACCTGATCTTTTTTTTGGACCAGAAGTAGAAGGAAGATTGCAAGAAGTAGGTGTTCCTCCATTTTATGTCAGTTTAAACATCCATGAAAAAATCCTTCACAATTCCATGTTAGATTCGGGAGCTTCCCATAACCTCATGCCAAAAGTAGTAATGGAAATACTAGGCCTCAAGATAACTAGACTGTATAAAGATTTATACTCTTTTGATTCCAGCAAAGTTAAATGTCTAGGCGTAATAAAAGATCTTTGTGTTAGTCTAGCACAAATACCAGTCAAGAGCCTAGTAATGGATATTGTAGTGGTTAATATTCCTCCTAAATATGACATGCGCCTTTCATGCTCATGAGGAGCTAAACTCCAAGGCACCCTCCAAATGGACATGACCTATGCTACCATACCTGTCTTTAGTCAACCAAGAAGACTATATAGGGAAATGCATATGAAATACATGGTTAGCAGTCAAGAAAATCCAGATAACTCTCCTCTTTATTCTATCCACACAGACGTTGATTCATTTATCCTTTACAATGATGAAAACATTAATGAACAAGTAGAAGAAAATGAGCAAACAACTGAAAAAGAAGAGGAAAAGAAGGAGGAATAGTCAGAATAGTTAGCCCAAATAGAAAATGAACAATGTAATAGCAAACATGGTGGTAACAAAAATGACCAACATAATGATAAATATGAAATTGAACCTCTTTGGAGTATGAGCTTTTATGGTTCTTGTGGTAAAACTAGTTTAGGGGCAGGTGTTTGGGTGCACAACACTGAGAATAACCATGAAGAGGGCCACTCATATAAGCTGAACTCTCAATGTACAAATAACATAATAGAATATGAGGCACTCCCTCTAGGGCTACAACTACTCAAGAAATTAGGAGCCAAAATAATTTATGTCCATGGGGATTCTAAGCTAGTAATTAGGCAGATTAATGGAGAATATTCAGTTAAGCATCCTAGACTAAGAGCATATAGGAATGGTGCCCTTGACCTCCTAAAAACATTCAAAAAATACAATCTTGCCTTTGTCTCAAGAAATCAGAACATCCTTGCCAACGGTCTAGCCTTTGTAGCCAGTACTTGTCAAAAACCTTATCATAACAAGAAATACATAGTGCAAGTCAAATACAGACTAGCAGTTCCTGATAATATAAAATATTGGCAAGTTTTTGAAGGTGAAAAACAGATTGAAGATTTCTTGCAGTCCAGAAATGAGTTTGAGATGCCAAATTCAAACTCAAATCATGAAGAAGATTTCTTTTTTGAGGAACAAACATACAAAAAAGAGCCTCTTGATGATGTTGATATAAATCTGTTAGAAAAAGAACACCAACATGAGATGGAACTGTGTGCAGATTCAGAAAAAGAATATTTTGAAGTACTGCAGTCCAGAGATAATACCTTTCCAAAAGGGTTCACTCCTCTAGAGGAACTTTTTGATTTAAATGATGTTGCTAGGAAGCCAAAGATTGAATCTATTGAAGCAGAGGTAGAAGAATGCAATATAGGTAGTGAACAAAAACCCAAGATGATAAAACTATCCAAGGCACTGCCAACATATGTAAAACAGAAATATATTGAGTTGTTCAAAGAATTCAGTGATGTGTTTTCTTGGAGCTATGAAGACTTGAAATCCTATGATACTGAGATCATCCAGCACAAGATCCCTCTCAAAGAGAACCATAAGCCCTTCAAACATAAATTACGTAGAATAAACCTTGTAAAACTTCCACTTGTTGAGAAAGAAATAAATCAAATGTATGATGTTGGAATAATAGTCCCACTCAGATACTCAGAATTGGTTTCAAATCTTGTATCAGTGAGGAAGAAACAAGAGAAATTAGGCTATGATAGCCCCCTTTACCAAAAATGGATCACATATTGCAAAGGGTAGTAGGCTCCAAAAGAATATCTCTACTTGATGTCTTTTCAGGGTACAATCAGGTGCTGGTACACCTAGATGATCAACACAACACAGCTTTCACCACACCCTAGGGCACCTTCATGTATGTTAAAGTGACTTTTGGGTTAATGAATGATGGAGCTACTTTCCAAAGAGCGATGGATATTGATTTCTCAGAAGAAATAGGTTACTTCATTGTGATATATCTAGATGACATCATAGTCTACTCAAAAATTGATGAAGAACACCTAGCTCACTTAAGAAAGGTCTTTGAAAAATGCAAAAAGTATGGCATGTCTCTAAATCCCAAGAAAAATTTGTTTGGCCTTCAAGAAGGGAAACTTTTAGGCCGCATCATATCTGAAGAAGGGATAAAGATTGACCCAAAAAGGATTGAAGGAATATTTCAAATCAGTCATCCAAGGAACATCAAAGAGCTGCAATCTTTCATTGGAAAGATAAATTTCTTGAGAAGGTTCATACCAAACCTTGAAGAACTCCTAAAAACATCACTAATATGCTAAAAAGGGAAACAAGATTCAAATGGACCATAGAGGCAAAGCAATCTTTTGACTTGGTGAAGCAAGCACTTACACAAACACCAGTTCTGATCAGCCCTGACTTCACCAAATATTTCTTCATTTTCTCCTTTGCATCAGAACACATAGTTTTTGTTGTCTTATTACAAAACAATATGGAAGGACAAGAGCAGCCCATAGCATTTTTCAGCAAGGCACTCAGAGATGCACCTCTGAAATATAATATAATGGAAAAATAAGCTTTTGCCTTAATCAAGGCATTGAATGATTTCATATTATACATTCTACACTCACACATCATTGCATTTGTGCCTCACACAGTGGTCAAAGACATCTTGACACAAGATCCTGATGGTAAAAGAGGTAAGTGGATTGTTGTCATATTAGAATATGATTTGGAAATCAAGCCCACCAAGCTAATCAAGGGACAAGGACTAGCTAAACTCATGCATGAAACAAATTTTCAAGAACTGGACATCAATATGATTAATGCATTGGATGAACAAGAGGAGTTGGTGACTCCACCTATTGAGGAAGCATTTCTGAACTCACCATGGTATACTAATATATTATATGTGCTTTTTAATCTGAATGTTCCTCCTGTTTTTTCCAAAACAAAGGCTAGATTCTTGAAGTTAAAAGCTAAGAATTTCTACATTTTGGATAAAGTTTTATATTGGAAAAACTCTGGTGGCATATTGCATAAATGTTTGCCTGAAGAAGATGCAGATAGGATTATGCATGAGTTTCATGAAGGAAAATTTGGAGGCCACCTCTACTGGAAAACCACTGTCAATAAAATCCTTAGATTTGGTTACGATTGGCCCACCCTCTTTCAATACATCCATAAAATGGTAGTTTTCTGTCATAAATGCCAAATATTTGAAGGTAAAAGAAAGCTGCTTCCATTTCCTTTACAGCCTATCTCTTTCGAAGCTCCCTTTCAGCAATGGGGTCTTGATTTCATTGGAGAAATTCACCCTTCATCCTCTGCCCAGCACAAATGGATCCTCACTGCAACTGAATATATTAAAAAGTGGATAGAGTAAATTCCTTCCAGAAATGCCACAAACTCATTAATTATCAAATTCCTTGAAAACCACATTTTATCTAGATTTGGTTGTCTTGGAAAAATCATTACTGACAATGCTGCTACCTTTAGATCCAAGAAAATGGTGGACTTTTGACACAAATATCAGATTACGTTGGGACATTCTACAGCTTATTACCCTCAAGGTAATGGGTTGGTTGAATCCTCAAACAAAATTTTGGTGAACATCATTGAAAAGTTGTTGGAGGAGAACAAGAAATCATGGCACAGCAAATTAGTACATGCCCTATGGGTGGACAAGTTAACAAACAAGAATTCAATTGGGATGTCACCCTATCAGCTAGTGTATGGAGCAGATGCAGTCTTCCCAACAAGCTTGGGAGTGCCAATAATGAAGCTCATTCAAGAAGTACAGTCTGAAGAAAACGATATGCAAAGGAGAATAAACCAAATTGTCCAGCTACAGCAAACCAGAGAAGAGTTGTACAACAAGACACAACAAGTACAAGAAAACATCAAGAAACCCTTTGACAAAAGTACCAAGGAAAATGATTTCAACATTGGAAACAAAGTGCTGAAGTGGGATTCAAGAAGAGAGGACAAAGGCAAGCATGGAAAATTTAACAACTTATGGAAAGGTCCATACATCATCCATTTTGCAAGAGGTAATAATGCATTTTTTTCTACAAGAAATGGATGGAACAGAATTATTTGGAGGTCATGTCAATGGCAGGATGCTCAAGCATTACTTCAGCTAAACATTTTTCTCAATTTAAAGTTTTATTCATTGTACATAACATTGCTTAAACAAAAATTTCAAAAAAAATGGTACAAAAAGAAAGAAAGAAAAGAAGAAAAGAGGGCAGATAAAAGAGAAAAGGTAAAGCCCCATACCAAAAAAATAAAAAAATTATGAAAGTGTGCTAGTCCAAATGCCACTACTTTTGAAAATATCTTGTTCAATCATACAGCCTAATCATGATTGAACAAATTTTGAATTTTTGTTGATAAGTTAGGAAATGAAGATTTTCCAAACTGTTTAAACTTGTCTTATCAGTAGATGTTTGGTCAATTTAGTGTGTCCTAAATTGCTGCATTTAATTTGTCAATCCGGGAATCGTAATCTGATGAAGTGCGGCGCACTATATGTGCAAGATAACCTATTTCTTAACTTTTTGTCGTTTTTGGTTTTTCTAATGTGAAATGGAAATTCTAAAATGAAAACAAGTTTGGTTATATTTGTTCAAGCAAGTGATATCCCCTATAATGATTTACCAACTTGAAACTTTAAAAAGCAAATTGAAAATTACAATGACAAGACTTGAAAGAAAGTAAAAGTGTACTGCTGAAATGAAAAGGTGCTGCCAATCTAATGAATCAAAACAGTAAACTAGTGAACATGAAAACCAAACTATTCTTGCTGCCAACTAAACACAAAAGAAACTATGCTTAAGGAAATTCAAAATTGCAATGAAATAAATCTAAATCAGATTACATCAATTCATTTTCTGACCCTTCGTCATTAGACCAGCTATGACTTGCGGAAGTAATCATAAAACAACTTGTGTAACTGATATTTAATTTTATGAAGTAACTATCAAACTAGTATCATGATTCAATCTCGCTATCTCCCATTTTGCTTTTGAGGCATATCAAGATGTCATACATGATTAACATATCTAAATTTTCGCAGGAAAGAACTAATACTAAACCATATTTATAATGGCATTTCTCACCATCACCCACCTCGTGTTTTTGGAGAAGTCCATCAAGACGCGTAAGTGAGCAAATTTTTTAATATATTTAAAATGGCAGAAACTAATACTAAACTACACATTTCATAATGCACCCTCACCATCACCACTCGTGGTTTTCTTGAGGGGGTAGCCGATCATAAACTGTGAGCACGAATATATCTAAATTTAACTACCTAATCAAGAAGCAAACTAAATGTACAAAGCAAGACCTGGTTAAACAAAAGCTTAAAACAAACTACAAAGTAACAATGTTAGTTTCATGTTGCTAGGTAAAAAGTTACCAAAATGCTCAAATACCACTTAAACTCAAGACAAGAAAACTGATCAGTGATTAACAATCATAAAAATATGAAAGACAGAAACGAAATGGAAATTATGGAAATGTATAAACAGAAATGAAACAACTACAAAGTATGAACATATGATGGATTATGATACAATGACTTTTTAAAAGAAATGAAATGAGAAATGTACACTAATACACAAAACCTTAGCTGAGCAGGGGCCCTCTACACAGCCTTGGTAACGATCCTCAAACACGAATTAAGTTGAAAAACAGAGTCTTCTCACATTAAAAAGCAGTTCATTACAGAATGGTAGTGTTACGGCTCAAGGGAAGCGTAATCACTACAAAGCAAACTAACAGATAACAGAGTTTATTCACGAACATCAACTATCAACTTAACAACTAAATTTTTGTGCGTATGCAAACGCTCTATATAAAACAATAAACTGTAACTGTCTCCTGAAGTTTATGATGGCAGAGAGCACGTAGACCACTACACCCACAGATATAGGAGTATGGCCGTGTTGGAAAGTGAATCTACGGAAGGTGGATGCTTTCAACTAACCCGACCGTACGATGTCGACGAACTCGCAAGCTAGAAACGGTCAGATGGTCGTTTGTTTGCTGGCTTAAATCGGTAGTCCGGCCGACATGAAACTCCATGGTTGACTTCCATGTGGACGCCTTTGACCGCGGCTTCTTTGGATGAGTTTGCTTGAACCAATAGGACACGAACCATGTCCACGTCATTCTTGACCTACCCATGTGGCTCGTTTCCCTTGTAGACACCTGTAGCATAGAGTTTCACAAAATAGCTGCGGAAAGTTGCAGCAGCTGCGGAAAGTGGCAAGATTCCGCAGCTGAATGAACAAAATCTAGATCAAATAGAAAACACAAAAACATAATTAAAAACCATGTTAGATACCCTTTGCACATGATATTGACAATTTTGGGAGGTTTAGGTGAGTGAAAAAGGTATGGAAAAGTGTATGGAAAAGATGCAAATTCGGGACTCAACAGTAGATAGATAGGAAAAAGATATTGGTTCCAAAGTCTAAATCTGAACCAAAGAGAAAATTAAGCCATAAATGATAAATTCCATATCAAAGCCCTTAAGTTCTAGTTTTACTTTTTGCAAAATAATATTGTGTGCAGCTTGTCCAAAATGCCAAAATTCATGACAATCAAACTGCTTAATCTTGATTCATTCATGCTTTAAATTTCATGTTGATAGTTAGTGAATTAAAATCTATCAAACTGTTTAATCTTGACAGATAAGTATATTAGGTAGAGAATAAAAAGAGATCATCAGTCTAATCTTAGCCTTTGGAAGTTATAAAGGTAGAAATAAATAGTTTTGCTTTCAAAAGTAAAATGATGTCAAGGGTTTGCCAGTCTAAATGCACCCAAATGAAGAAAAATTGTTCGACTAGAATGATGGGTAGGTAGAATTGATTTGCAGAAATAATGTTTTGCAAAATTTTGAAGATCACAGTTACAAAGAATTACAGCAGATCAGCAAATTGAAAAATGAAAAATCAGCCAAGAACAAATAAGGCACTGATCTACGAAGACCAAAGATCTGAAATCTGAGGTTCACCTCCTAAAGGAGCTACCCTCCCTAGCTAGAGCCACTGTTAGTCTCTTGTATTCACAGTATCACTAGCTGACTATGGATTTTCTACAATCTGCTGAAAATAGCATTCCTTGACTATCATCTATTTTCATAAATCTCACTACCTTCATTACTTTCATTTAACCTGTTCAATGTCTCTCATCTCACCCATTTGGATCTCTCTCTTACTCTGAAATTCCATGTTCTGATCCTAAATCCATCATTTCTACCTTTTCCCATTTACCTAAAAAACCCATTTAACCCCTCCTTTAACTCATCTCCCTCTTTCCTTTCAAAACAATGAAAAAAACCATTTTTTCATTATTTTTGAATAATTTTTATATTTCATTCGGGCCCCACTATTTAAAATAATACCATGTTTTGTTTTGAATACCTGACACCCCTTATATGCTTTAAGCCCTCACTTTAAAGCCTTTAAACTCTGCTCTAAACCTTAACCCAACCACTTCTTTAAAACACCTAACTCCTTCATATTTTAAACCGTTGTCACAAACTTTACCCCCGCTCTCATAAAACCTTGGCCCACCTTATATTTAAGTGCCCCCGATTAAATAAACCCCGGGCCCAACCTTTCTAAACCTACCCACGATCCAAATCCCCCGACCATTGTTGGATCAACTCCTCCCGATCCAACGGCCCTAATCCCACATCGCAAATCCAAACGCGCGATGGTTAATAACCTTTGGAGCATGAAATATCGATGGTATTCCCGCCGTCACACCCTACCATGAGGCAACTCCTCTATGGCATTGCATCCTTGCCAATAAAACCGCCTCACCACTCTCATCCCATGCGAACATCGCTTACCGCCTCTCGCCATAACCCTAACATCATTGACCTCGTTTAAACATGCCGACAGCCTCTTATCACGACTATACTCCCCAAATCTCTACGACAAAGCCCTGAGCCACCACATAAACCCCTGAAAAGCTTCCAAATGCCCAGACTCTATCCATAGTCTTTCCGCTGCCTCCAGGCCATATCCTTTCCCCACAGAAGTACACAGCACAGGTTTTATTAATAAGTTTTTTTAATTATGTAGGAGGCCAATACATAAGGAAATGCATAAGTTGTGTTTCCAGCATCCATGAATTATCAAACGAGGTTTCTCTGGGTGACAATCCAGAAAGCTTTGTTCATTAAAAGGACTGTGAGGTCAAGATTAAAATCTAATCATCAATGGATCATGACCATTGATGGTCATGCAAACACTCCAAAAGTAGAAAAATATTCTTCAATGAGCAAGATAAAGAAAAGAGAATTATACAGTGGCAGTCAAAGATGAAAGAAAATGAAGAAACACAGTCAGAAGAACAATAAAAAGGGTTAAAATATTATTCAAAGGTTAAAGGCAAATAAACAGGATTAGAAGATAGAGTGAAGATAGAAAGAAGCAAATTAGCATAGAAGGCATATCCGAATGACAAGGCAAAACAAAAATTACTTCTTCCAAACCTCATTTGGACACCTACAACTCAATTTCAATAAAAGCAGCTATATTTATTGAAACAATCAGAGATATTTCCCAGCTACTCAATAGCTATTGTAAAAGTTAATGAAGAGCCTTAAAAAGTCAAAAATATCCTAAAGTTAGCTCAATAGCAAATTAGGAAGTTATTATTGCAGTGACTTAGGCACAGACATTTTTCCTTAGGCCTTGCATGGTCTCAACAGTCAAGATTACATTAACTCTGTAATCAATACAAAATTTTCACCCTAGGTTAGGGCAACCTCCTCATTTTTCAAATAAATACTACATCTATTGTTCATTTTTAGTGTTGGTTGCTTGGCTGCTTGATTAGAGGATTGGCTGCTAGGCTGGATTTGATCAGACTTTGAGTTGCAAAGGTTAGTCCACTAGCGTAATGTAATTTGTTTGGACATAAATAATACAAGCACGTTCACAGTATTCTTGAGCTATGTTAATGGTGATGTTATCCTTCTTTGTCAATGTTTCCCTTCTATTTTCCATACAGTCCATCATTTCTCTAATAAAAGAACAGAAATTTTAGATTAAGATATGTTGTCTTGGCACCTTAATTATGTCTTCTTGTTTCATCTTAATTTTTTCTTCTACAAGGTCTGATTAGAGAATTCAAGGGTGTCCTGCTCTTTAGTTCCACCTAGCTTGTTGTCTTGAAGTTTACTCAGTAGAGTAAATCCAAAGAAGTCTATGGTTTTCCCTGTCCTTTGGTTTTCTTTGAAATTTTATTTCAAGGCCATCTTTGAAGTTTGATTAAAGAACTCAGGGGTGTCCTACTCTTTAATTACACTGACTGTTATCTTGAATGTTTTCTTTGTCTAAAAGTAGTAGCTAGAGAATTCAGGGGTGTCCTGCTCTCTAGAATTGCTGGATTGTTGTCTTAAGGTTTACCTAATAGATTCTAGCCAAAGAATTCTATGGATTGCCCTGTCCTTTGGTTTTTCTTAAACAGTTACCTAAAAGGATTTTCTTGTTGAAGTATGGTTAAAGGATTCTTAATTGCCCTTTAGTTTTACTGATTTCAGAACTTGTTGTCATTTCATATTTCATCTAATCTAAAAAGATCCACTTGATATAGTTATCTTGCCCTATGAAAACCCTTTCAGAGTTGATGAACAATTATATCATTTTATGACTCCATAGCCCAATGGATTAATGCTTCCCATATTCCATCTATTCAACTGAAACAATCAATCAATTAATCAAACAATCTATCAACCAAACAAAACAAACAAGTCCTATAACTTCATAACTAATCTAAAATCAGAAAACATAAGCATAAAGACACATCATTTTCATCATAAACATAGAGAGAGCCCTCTCTAAGTCCAAGAAGGCTAGGTTGTAATATTCCTTTTTGGAATTTTTGGAAAAATGGTCCTCTAGGACGTTGTATAAGGAAGCCAATGTGAAAATAAGTTGAACTGGAACTTGGATCCCTTTGTTCACTCACCAAACACTTCTCTTCCAGAAGTTAAGCTCAAAGAAATAACCTTAGGAAGGTTATTCAGATCCTCCAAACTTGTATATCCCAAACAATGCTCAAAAGGGAGAGCTACAACAATACATAAACTTCTAAGGGCAGCAGCAGTGAAATATCAACACATATGGAGCAAGAAGCATGCATAGCCTTTATATTATGTGCAGCTATCAATAGATATACAAGATCTTGAGGAAATACCTCTCAAGCTAAGCTAGTTCAGCCCCAAGACAATTGTACATACAAGAGAGAAAGTACCCAGCTACACAACCCAGCAACAAGCTATGACTGTGCAGTCTATAGTGAGAAATGACTGCAAAATGATGTAGATACAATGATATAGCAATAATAGGCCCAAATAAAGTGGGGGAGCAAGATCTCAACCCCAGAAAACAATACTACAACAATCCTCCAAGGGATTGGCCAAAATACACTAAATGGAAAAATGTCGGAGTTGCTGGGTAGCAGCAGCAACTCAAATACAATACAAAAATGGAGAAGGATGGAAATGCTACAAAAAATGTAGAAACATCTTCCACTGATCTTCTAAGTGAAAGGCTGTTCCCCTCACTGAATATTACACCCTCCAATCCACAGTGTGAATCCCTCCTGCAAGGGCCCTCTGAAAATAACGCATTATGAAGAAGATATAGCACTGGGGATGAGAATAAATGTATGACCCAATGCCAAAATCTGAAAATAAGCTCTAGGATATTCCTCACTGATCTCCCAGAGAAAGAATGAGCTCCTCCTCTGCAAAACTAGCTCCGGAAATGGGTGATGATGAATTCCTCACTGCAACCCCAGCAACTCAACATTTCTGCCAAGCTGGAAAACACTGTAGCTGAATATGGTCACCTTGGACTCAAGCCTGGATGTGAGTATAATGAAGAACAGGTCCTCCAAATCTTCCCAATGAAGGAGAGGAAACTTCTAAACAAAAATATCCCTTGTGCTAAGCAGCACAAGCTATCTCAATTGAACAACTGGAGAGAGAAAAATCGAAATCTTCAACATAATGAGCAATGGCTCTCTATTCCCCTTTTATATCAAGAGAAGGCTTCCTTGTCATGGAACCCACCCATTAGGCTTTCTCTCATCCAATAATATCTCTTCTATGAAAATTGTGTTGTCCCACTAGGTGACTCATTCCCTCCATGTAGAGTTGTTTGACTTGGTCAAACTAGACCTAGTCTTCTTATATTTTCCCATTTTCACACTAGGAAATGAACAATAAGCCACTTAAGTGACCCCTTTGCACATTTGGAGTGTTTATTATTCTTCTTCATGGGCCCCCTTACCCATTTTATTCTATTTGTAAATAGGAAATCAAAATTAATGTTCCAATTTAACTCAATGAAAAATTTGGAACATTACATAGGTCCTTGGATCCAAAGAGGTCTGATGTGGTTCCCTGCAGAGATGTTCTTACCAATCTTGCAAATCACGAGGAGCCAATACTTTCAACATTTTTTCCATATGAGATTTATATTGATTGTTTTTGACAAGTTCAGTTAAAGGGATAGAGACTTTTAACTTTGATATTTCAGTTTCTAGGCTAAAAGGAATGGATTTATCTATCTCTTTAATGAAGATGTCTCTTTTTTCGGGCTAATACTTTGGTATAGTTTCCTTCTTCTGACTGTATTTTTATTTTCACAATGTGCTTGTAGATGGACAATTAACATTTCTCTGATTTGTAGTTGCAGGCTCTTTTTCTTTGTTCGGATTACTTTGAGCATTTTGTTTCTATTGAGTGTCTTTTTGTTGGGATGCCTGCTTCTAAATAGGATTTATTGGGATATCTCTACTCCTCAATGAGTATTTCCTCTACTGTCAGCTTAGTGCATTCAAATAACCTCGTTGATAATCTCCAGATTCAACCTCCAACTCATGATCATTGGAAAGTATGTAATCTTCATCCTTGGGCAAATTTGTCTTCTCCGCATATTCTTCATTTTTTTTCAAACATATGGGTTGGCCATCTGTTGTAAAAAAGTGATTTCTTCCATAATATGATCATGTTCTTCTTCCTCAGCTCCTTGAGCATAATTTTGTTGCAAGGGTGTCTGAATCTGATGTTGTTGTGCAGGCTGCTCAGGAGACCTTTGTTCTCTTTGTTTGATTCTGAACTGAGGTTGTTGTTGTTCTCTAAAGTTAGGATTTCTAACCTGTGGTTCCGGCTCTCTTTCTGTAATGGACATATTGTCAACCATTATTTCTATTTTCCTTATCAAAGTGTCCAATTTTACCTCAGAGGATACGAATGCTTCTTCTTTGATGGTTACCTTTCTCTCACCCTTAATCTTTGACTTCTTGATTGACAAGTTTTCTTCCACACTAATTGCATTCCTTTTCATGTCTTCTAATGTTTCAGGATTCCTCTCTCGTAGCTGGTATTCCATGTCCAAATCAAAGGCATCCAAATAATGCAAGAGATCTAAACCTAGAGTAGTTTTGATCACATTTGGAATTGAGTTATACACTTGATTGAATCGAACAGTGAAATCCTGCACTGTTTCATTTAGATCCCTTTGCAGATTACCATACTCAAAAATAATCTGCAAGGTGTTCTTCTTCACCTCCCATCGGGTTATGAATGCATCAGTCAGCTAGGCTAGATTGGCTATATATTTTGTAGTCAAAGATCTAAACCAAGTTTCAACCTCTCCAAAAAATCTTTGGGCTATTAGTCTCATCTTAGCATCATCGGCATCTACCTCTTCCAAGTCAATGAAATAAATGACTTTTATTAACTATTGTCTGTAAATAATTTCATAATTCTCATCAAAGAGGGGGAGTCTCTGGCCATAGCCTTGTGATAAGGTATTGAGTTGAGGAGGTAAAATCAGGGATGCATATATGGCCATGAATCCTGTTGAGTGAAGTACTGGAGTAAAAATGGAAGGGACTGACTGAATAGGTAAAGAGGTAGAAGGTTTAGATGAGGAAACAACAACGAAATGGGGTTGTGTCAAAATGAAAAATGACTCTTGTTGGTATTGAATGGTGGATTTTTCGGATGTGTATTGAAGTTGATTAACTAACTTTTCTAGCCTATCAAATTGACTCCAGACTTTTCTGTCAGAGTCTAATTCATATTTACACATGAAAGTAGACTATTTTCAAGTTTTAAGGAATCAAAAACTACCTTAGACAATGATTTCACTTCCGATAGTCTTAATGGGTCAAATACTATCTCAGAAAGTGAGGTTTCAGACTTTGGTCAAAATAAAGACAACTCAAACTTCAAGTAAAAATGTATGTCTTCGAGAGATAAAACTTTTGCAGGTAATGAGGAAGATCTTACTAATGGAGAAGGATTTGAATAAAATTTTGTGTGTTGATATCTCTACTTCCGAACAAGTTTCTCTAGATATTCAACTGGATTAGCTGGATGGGGATCTGGATTTGATCTAGTGTATCTCCTCAAAGCCAGAATCTTCTCAGTTTTAGCAACTTGGTTCTTTGAAACTTTCAGATTAGTCTTCACGAAAACTCAGATCTATCACCCGCAAGCCTAGAATTCGATGAAATTATGGTACAACCAGGCAAGATCTTTCACATTCTCCCTAGTATGGTCACCAAGATGTTAGCACTCCAACAGATCTCTGAAGGCTGAGAAGGATACCAACAAAGGTAACCATAGACCTCTTTGGCCAAGTTTCTATCCCTACTAGGCAAGATAGGTCTCTTTCCATGAGATCACATTCAAAATTACTGGATAATGAGTATTTTAGGCTAGTTATAGTATCACTAGGGTTTTGATTGATTTATTTTTGGTGTTGGATGGTGAATTAGGTCAGGGAAGAACTAGGTCAAGGCACAGAGGATCAGAATTGTAGAGATCTTATGGGGCAAGGTGTATAAATTATATAACTAATGCGTTATATATCCAAGATTCTCCTGATCACACACTATTTTAACTTCATGCACAATACAGAATCTATTCCACCATTGATCATCACATGCGGAAATTAACACAATTGCAATGCACACATGAAACCATAAAAATTCACACACATTAACACAGTGATTTTATGGGAAATCCTGAAGCTAAAAACCCCAACTATCTGTATATAATATATGTCATAGAGATCATGTAACAATCCTCATACAAATCTGACCATATCAAGCTCTCAGTACAATACAATCGCTACACACTAATCGTGCCCCGTATCTAGCAAACTGCGACCGTCACAATACGTTAGAGCTCGCCCCCATCGCGCAATCCTCATCGAAGAATGGCTCGA
Organism: Pinus albicaulis; assembly: GCA_034641835.2. Lineage (NCBI taxonomy): Eukaryota > Viridiplantae > Streptophyta > Pinopsida > Pinales > Pinaceae > Pinus > Pinus albicaulis. The sequence goes on from CM076575.1 coordinate 584,134,503, forward strand.
ATGAACTTGAATTCATCAAGCTTGCACTGTGCAATCCTCATTTTCATCTCCACTGAATGTTGGATGCAATCAATGCATCACTATAGTCATAACTGATAGTCACACTTGCTCTTTAACCTACCTCTCCACTGGTCTCCACTGAACTATCCATGCACTGTAGTTAACTGATGTATTCTTTAGTTGATTAATGAGTTAATATTTAGTGAATTAATTAATAATTAATTCACACCACTCTCACTAGTGTATCAATCAGTTAGACTAGATACAACTAGCTCAACTGTGTCTAACTGAGTTAAACTGAACACAACTCCACCAACTACTTCTACAACTCCACCAAACTCTATCACATGAGTTCTAACTGAAGCCCTCCATGCAATAGCTCTAGTAAACCCTTAGGAATAGCGTAATTCCTTCTGTCAGCTCCTGTGCCACATCTATGCACTTAACTGAAGTGCTCCAAGAGAATAAGATAATGTTTAGAGTCCAAATATTATTAAGAGCTAATAATATTTGACATATCTATTTTTAGACTGGAAATCTAAAAATAGATTCTACCCAATATGTCTAAAAATAGAAATCCATATAATTTTTCAACTTGACCAACCATCCACAAATAGCATCCTGCAACTCATAGAATATGATCGACATGTCTAAAAATAGACTTTGCGCCAAAAATAGCCTGCGGGACCACTTAGTGAAGGCGAATCTTTTCACTAAGCTCATCATCTTGTTGAATCTCAACACTCCCTCTCAACAAGATAGGGATTATCTTCCACCCCGATCCTATCTCTATGGTATTCGAATTTTCTCCTAGTGAGCGCCTTCGTCAGAATATCTGCATCCTGATCCTCCGTAGGAATGTAAGAAAGCAACATGATCTTCCGCTGCACACAATCTCTAATATGATTATACCGGATGTCAATATGTTTAGATCTATCATGAAATACTGGATTAACTGAGAGTTTAATGCAACTCTGATTATCACAATATATCACAGTAGGATCTAAGTGTGAACCGAACAACCCGACCAGGATCTTCCTCATCCATATAGCCTTGCATGCAGCCAAACTTGCTACCATGTACTCGGCCTCCACTGAACTTAGTGCCGCGGATCTCTATTTCCTGTTGTACGAAGAAATTGCTATAGAAACGATACTGAATATCCCTCTAGATGTTCTCTTTCTGTTAGTTGGGCTCCCTACCCAATTTGCATCCGTGAAGCCATGCAGCTTCACCTCATTCGACTGTCTGTACCATAATCCATATCCCGATGTGCATTTGAGATATCTCAATACATGCTTGCCTGTCTTCCAAAAGAGCTTGGTAGGCTTAACCATAGCTTGTGAAATCTGGTTAACATCATAGCATATGTCTAGTCATGTATTGACTAGATACATGAGTGAACCAACCAACTGTCGATAAACAGTGGCATCCACTACCTCTACCGATGTAGAATCCTCTTTCTTCCAACCACTAGGAAGAGGAGTGTTGATAGGCTTGTAGCCTTGCATTTTTAACTTCTCTATTATCTCCTGGGCATACTTGCCTTGAGACACAAATAGTCCACCCTTCCGCTGCCAAATTTCCAATCCCAGGAAATATTGAAGGAGGCCCAAGTCCTTCATCTCAAACTCCTTTAAAAGATAAGCCTTGCATGAGTGTATCAAAAATTCATCACCTGTCAGTATCAAATCATCTACATAAATTATAATGATTAGCAACTTACCCTCCACCACAATCTGGTATAGGTTCGGATCTACCTCACTCTTGGCGAAACCAAGTCCAGTGAAATAACTGTCTATCTGTGTGTACCAAGCATGAGGTGCTTGTTTCAGCTCATACAGTGCTCTTTTGAGCCTGCACACATGTGACTCGCTGCTGAAGATTTCAAAACCTTCAGGCTGCTCTATGTACACCTCCTCCTCAATGACTCCATTGAGGAACACGCTCTTCACATCCATCTAATGAATGTGCCAACTCATCTGTGCTGAGAGAGAAAGGATGGTCCGTATGGAAGAATACCTTGCGACAAGTGCAAATGTTTCTTCATAGTCTATCCCCTCAATCTATGAGAAGCCTTGAGCAGCAAATCTTTCCTTATACTTCTCAACGCTCCCATCAGCAGCTTGCTTCACTTTGTAGATCCACCTCGAACCTACCACTGATTTCCCTTCTGGCCTTGGGACAATCTCCCATGCATTGTTTCTGACAATCGAATCATGCTCTTCCACCAAGGCATCTACCCATGCAGGGTCCTCCACATCTTCCTCGAAAGAAGATGGTTCTGTCATGATACACTTGCTCATTAGAGCCATGTATCCAATAAATTGGTCAGGTGACTGTCTCTATCTGCGCTGTGATGTAGGGTCTGCGCTACATTTAGATTCAGTCGCTCAGCTTCTGTAGTGCGCTTCTGCCCTCTGATGTTTGGCGCTGCATGAGTGGTTTCTTCCACTCCATGAACCTCCTCTTGCGGCTGATCCACATCCTGAGGCTCATCTTTAGGAACTAGTAGCTCCTCATCTACATGCAAGTGTAGCTCCCTCTCAAGCGACAAATTCATGGCTTTCTCCTCATGAAATTTTTATATCCTATTGCACAACAGTCTTCCAACTGTCTAGAAAATACACACGATAGTTGTGGGGTGTTTTTTTCTACCCCACAAATCTCCCAACCTCTGTGGTCGGCTCTAGCTTCTTCCTGGAATCCTTCGTCACATGAATGTAAATAGGTGAGCCAAAAATATTCAAATGAGAAATATCAGGCTTCTTACCAGAAATCGCCTCTTCGGGTGTACTCATGCCAAGTAATCTATGAGGACAACGGTTGTGCACATAAACTGCAGTGTTGCATGCTTCAGCCCACAAGTGTATGGGAAGGCCCTAATCATGCAACATCGCCCGTGCAGCATCCATGATCGTTCTGTTCTTTCGCTCTGCGACCCCATTCTGCTGTGGGTTATGAGGCACTATGAGCTCTCTTCGAATTTCTTCTACGCTGAAAAAGTCTTTGAATTCACCACCATTATTTCTCCTAAGAGCCTTCACTTGCTTCCCCGACTCTTTCTCAACCAGTGCCTTGAACTCACAGAACTTTGAGTATGTCTCACTCTTCTTCTGCATGAAGAAGATCCAGCACTTAAGAGAAAAGTCATCAACAAATATCACATAATACATGTGCTTTGTTGTCGAAGCTACTGAGAAAGGTCCACACACGTATGTGTGAATTCTCTCAAGGATCTTCGTGGTGCGACTATCCTTCTCATGAAAGGTGGCTTTCACAAATTTTCCCAAGGTACATCCCTTGCATTGATCTGACTGTGCAAGTGTACCCTTGGGAAGCCCGGTAGAAATCTGCTGCAGAATTTTCAAAGCACCATGGTGAAGATGGCCCAATCTCCTGTGCCACGGTTCGCACTCATCCTGGCTCACCAGTCCTTCTGCTTTGCCTGCCATTTCTACATATCCATCTACCTGCAATTGATAAATTTTCTTAACTTGAACCCCTATCCTCCGAGTTTCACCAGTTGCCTTACTGCGCAGGAAAGCCTTTCCCTCGCTAAAGACAACGACATATCCCTTGTCTTCCAACATCACCACAGAGATCATATTCTTCTTCAATCCTGGAACATGCATGAAATCCTTCAATATAAAGGGTTTACCATACTCCCTCTCAAAGGAAATGGTACCAATACCAGTCGCACTGTATCTACCATCATCGCCCATCTCGATGTGCACTTCAAGATCTTTCTCATCCAGATCAGTAAACAAATCTTTGTCTCCGGTAATTTGGAAAGATGCACCACTATCAAGAAACCACACTAATCCCATCACACATGAGACTGAGCATGCGATCAGCAAAAAATCCAGCTCAAACTGCGAGGCTAAGGCCTCTCCAGCTGCAGATCCAGCATCTTGCTTATTTTTCTTCTTCTATGGACAATTAGTGGCGTAATGTCTGTGTTGGTGACAGTGAAAGCACTTCACCTTGGAAAAGTCCTGCTTCTTGCCTTTCACACCGAATTGAGAAGGATTTTTCTTTCCCTTCCCTTTCCTTTATTTGGCATCCAAAGTGAAATTTTCTTCATCTTCATTCTTCGATGAAGATCCATCCCTAGTACCCTGCCTTATCTCCTCTTGCACAAGATCCGACCAAAGTTGCTCCCATCCTGGCAGTTTCTCCTGAACATTGATAAAGTCCTCGTAGCTATGCCAAATCTTCGGAAGCCCAAGGAGATCCAAGCTCACCAAGTCCTCTTCATCTACAGTAACCCCCACACTTCCCATCTCATCCTTCACTGGACAAACTTTGTGAGGTACTTGGGTATACTGTTGCTTTTCTCCATTTTTATTTTGGTCGCTTCTACTTTGGAACAAGTCTGTCAAAGCTTTCCACATCAAGAATGGAGAAGTTACCATGAAGGCTGGACACTATGTGATCCTGCACACCTTCCAACAGAATCCTTCAACATTTTTTTGTCTTCTTTTGCCATGCGTCAAGTGCGGCTGCATTGCTGGAAGCAGGTTTTGGAATTTCTGCATCTATGAACTCCTTCAACCCATTGTCATCCAGCACCGCCTCCATCCTGTCCTTCCATGAAATATAATTCGAGCTGCCCTCAAGGGAACACTCCAATTTCAATACGTTGAAAGACATTTCAATGAATGCTCAACTTTGATACCAAGAAAACACTACTGCAAATTCGAATTCCACCATCACAAAACTCAACTGTTTCAATAATTGCAATCTGCTCCAATGATCAACAGCTCTGATACCATGTAGAAATTATATAAATAATGCGTTATATATCCAATATTATCATGATCACACACTATTTTAACTTCATGCACAATACAGAATATATTTCACCATTGATCTTCCCATGCGGAAATTAAATCAATTGCAATGCACACATGAAACAAAAAAATACACACACATTAACACAGTGATTTTAGGGGAAAGCCTGAAGCTAAAAACCCCAACTATCTGTATATAATATATGCCATAGATATCATGTAGCAATCCTCATAAAAATTTGATCATATCGAGCTCTCAGTACAATACAATCGCTACACACTAATCAGGCCCTGATCTAGCAAATCCATGCACCGATCTCTGCCACCTGCTAGCCTGCCTCAACTGCGCAATCCCTGCCGAAGAATGGCTCTAAATGAACTTGAATCCACCTAGATTTCACTGCACAATCCTCATTGGCATCTCCACTGAGTGTTGGATGTAATCAATGCATCGTTATAGTCACAACTGATAGTCACACTTGCTCTTTCACCTACCTCTCCACTGGTCTCCACTGAACTGTCCATGCACTGTAGTTAACTGATGTATTCTTCAATTGATTAATGATTTAATATTTAGTGAATTAATTAATAATTAATTCATACCACTCTCACTAGTGTACCAATCAGTTAGACTAGATACAACTAGCTCAATTGTGTCTAACTAAGTTAAATTGAACACAACTCCACCAACTACTTCTACAACTCCACCAAACTCTGTCACATGAGTTCTAAATGAATTCCTCCATGCAATAGCTCCATTAAACCCTCAGGAATTGTGTAATTCCTTCTGTCAGCTCCTGTGCCACATCTGTGCACTTAACTGAAGTGCTCCAAGATAATAAGATAATGTTTAGAGTCCAAATATTATTAAGAGCTAATAATATTCGACATATCTATTTTTAGACTGGCAATCTAAAAATAGATTCCGCCCAATATGTCTAAAAATAGAAGTCCATTTATTTTTCCAAGTTGACCAACCATCCACAAATAGCATCCTGCAACTCATAGAATATGATCGACATGTATAAAAATAGACATAGTCTAAAAATAGACTTTGCGCCAAAAATAGCCTGCGGGCCCACTTAGTGAAGGCGACTCTTTTCACTAAGCTCATCATCCTGTTGAATCTCAACACAAGGTAGGCATATAATTTAACACATTCAGGTATCAATATGAGAATTTGATACTGCTAGGGTTTTCAAAAATAGCATGGTAAACATGAATTATTTTTAATCAAAAGAAAATGAAACACAACTACGACAATTCCTCCAAAAAAGAGCATCAAGTAATGAATTATGTCTATCTAACTTACTAATTAATCATATTGAGAGATGGCCTGAAAATGGAAAGCATAATACATTCAAACATATGGAAACATAATAGGCAACACAGTTAAAGAAACATACCACAGGAATCCCACCAAAATAGTTGCAACTATGTCTATTAGTTCCTGCCAAAAATGGTTGATTACACTAGTGTTAAAAGATCAATTACACAGCATCCAACCCTTGCAGTGAGAAAGGAAATGAAAGATATAGACCACAACAACTTCTCCCCACTCTCAGGGGTCGAATACATGACTTTTGGAGCTGTTCCCCAAAGTCCTCAACTAGAATCCTAATGATTAGGGATGTGAACCAACTCATTCCTATCTTTGATGAAATTGATTCACTTGACCCAAAATTACAAATTTACTTGATGTATCTACCTTTAGCAACTATAAAATACATAATTACATTTACATCAATAAAACTCCTTGTAATACATCAATCAATTGAGAAAAAGTAAAAATTCTAAAGAAATCATCACACTGTAAATATCACAGCGTCCTTGCAAAAAGCGTAGCATGCCTGGGAAAAAGGGCAGCGTGGGCCTTCAAATAAACTTTTGACTGCCTTCCTCAAGTCCAAATTGAGCCCAAGATGGCTCATTGGAAATATCTTCTAGTCTAGTTGTCAAAAATTTCCTCAAGCTCTGAAAATAATGGAGTAAAGATCCTCAAAAATGAAATCTCCCAAGACTGGTCAAAAAGTGCATCGTGAGGCTGAAAAAGGTGGCATAAAGGTGTTTTTTAGGATTTTTTTGGGCTTTTCCACTTGTCAAAAACTCAGTTTTTAGAGTGCCATTAGTAAAAACTTGATGTAGATACCATTATCTATCCAACCATGTAGATCTTTTAGCATTTAGAGGCCTCCAAAAAAAGAGAAGTGTGGCCCACGCTGCACTTTTTGCAGGAAAACTGTGCAAAAAGTCTGTAATTTTACCAAAATGCTCAAAAAAACAAAAATTTGCCCAAAAACTCTCAAAATTGCTGAAGGAGGTCCTGATGAAGTATTTCAAGCTACCAAGGAGGCATCAACAAGTAAGTCAATTCTACCCATCTCCTTTTGCTTGTTTAGGGTTTCCTTGAGCTTACTTCTCAATTGCTTTACCTTGACATTGCAAATCTTGTTCCTAGTGTGATAGTGATCAGCCATGTGCCTCAACATTTGATTGTCCTTATTTTCCTTATGAAGGAGATTCTTCAAGTGTATGTTCACTCTATCAAGTCAAACTTCTCTATCATCATTGATTTCTCTTTCAATTCTTTCGTCAAAGGTGAGTTCTTCTGCATCATGTTTTTCCTGCTCCAATTCTCTTTTAAGGCCCCTTATTTTTTTTCTCTTCTCTATGATTTGGGCCTCATCCTCATCAGACTCATCATGTTCCATGACTTCTTTTCCTTTGACATATTTCCTCTTAGCCTTCAACAACTCCATTTCCAAAAGTACTTGTTTGTCACTCAATTGTTTGTTTTCTTGCTCCAGGAAGGAGATTGGAAAATTTTTCCCTTGCCAAATTATCTTGTAGCTCTCTGATTTTGGCATCTATCTCTTTGATGACCAGGTTTTAGGTTTCATGATCATCTTGGACATCCAATTCCACCAATTGAAACTCCCTTTCTTTTTCATGGTGGATTTTTTTTCTCTTGTATAACTGCCTCTTGTTGTTTGTGATATCATTGTTTTGTTGATGAAGAAGGCAAGGCCCCTTCCACAATTTGTGGAGAAAACACTTGCCTATGTCCTCTCTGATAATTCTTGACCTATTTGTCCTTTTTAGTCTTCTTAACAGCAGCGCTGTTAGATCACCTAGTTTTCTTGTGAGAAACTGATGTTGATGGTGGAATAGGTCTAGCAGGTTGATTTGGTGGTGTAATGAAGACCTCTGCCTCAATGAAAGTCTCCCATGCAATGTTCAACTATTTGAGGTGATGAAGGACAATGATTTTAATGAGTGAATGATGGAAGAGACTGTTCATTTGATGCTCATACTCTCTGTTCTACACAATGTAGGCCATCTTGTTAATTCTCATGTATAAATGATAGGGGATGTTGAGAAATTTCACCCTAGTGAAATGCATAAATAACCTGATGTGATAGTTGTACAGTCTGGAGAATCTTCCCTCACAAGTGAAATATTTCATGATTATATTCATCATGGGAGCAAACCTATTCAACAACTGACCAAACGGAAATATTTTCTTAATGTTAGCTTTGTATGGTGCTTTGAGGTAAGGTTCATACAGCTGGGCATCCAAATATTTAGTTTTAAACCACTTTTCACCTAAATTGGGTATCCTTGTTGTTGTTGCAATGATGTATGTAGAAATGGTGAATATCACCCTTGTAATGGTCACTTGGTTTTTTTGTAGGTTGGAGATGAAAACCCTGTCAAATTAGGATGGCTCTGGACTCTTTGGGCCATCTCACAAAACTTAAAACAACCTACATGTTGGAAACATTTGACTGCTAAGGGTGATGACATCAATTCCCTAGTGCCTGATGGCTCTAGCCTCAATATTCTCCCTCCTTTGTTGTATGCTTTCTTCTCTTCTTCCGTGGTTTTTCTCTCCTCTTCCATGATGTTTCTCTCCTCCTCCATTATGTTCAGTTTTGTTTAGAAACCTTAAGGGAGAAGGGGAAGGAAAAGGGAGTGGGATTATAGGGTTAGGGAGTTGGGATAAGTGAGGGAAAATTTGGGGAAGGGTCTAAGGAAGTTAGGAAGCTTAGGGAAGTGATGGGGAGTTTAAATGATAGGGGGAATTAGGTAGGGATTTCAAATACAAGGAGGTATACTATATGCCTAGAAAAGTGTAGCGTAGGAGTAGGGTTTTAGGGAATATATCTTGGGAATGGGGAATGAATAGATGTGAGGGTAGTGGGGAGTGAATTAGAGTGTGAGGGAGGTAAATGGGTCTAGGGAAAAATAAATTAATCTCACACAGATGAAAACTAGGGTTTAATTAGTAGAGCATGACATGGATAGTAAAGGAGAGGTTTCCACCATAAACTTATGACCATGAGCTGAAAGGAGGGGTTGTGAGGATGTAACTTACTTGAAAATGAGTGTAGAAACCTTTGTTTGCAGCTTAGAACCCTTGGAGACAAGCTTTGGGGTCATGAATGCTCTTCTGCAAAAAGCGCAGCGAGCTTGAGAAAGGTGCATTGAAGCCCTTCAAAAAGCACAGCGTGCTTCCAAAAAGCACAATGTGCCCACTACAAAAAGCACAACGCCTATGTAAAAAGTGCAGCAATGGAGTTGGAACTTGATTTTTTGAAGGAAAATTTGATTTTTTGCTTGGGTAACTTGGAGAGCTCGATGTTGAAGAGTGCAAATGAGTAACTTTTGGTCTTTGAGGGCCTTTTACACTTAGAGAAATATCATTAAATAAAATTGGACCCACATCTCCTTTTCTCAAAATCAACTTTACATTTATTTTTACCTTTAACCTTTGAATTTGATCTTGAAATTTATCTTTTGATGGCATATGAATACTGAATGGATTTTTGGAACCCTGATATTTACTGATGGAATTTTGAGTGTCTACAACTACTTGGAAATTTGAAGTACTTATTACAAATTAGGAACATAAAATTACATTTTGTTGGGTGTGGAGCCTGATTATCTTGTTTATTTTTTATCATAGCGTTGGACCCTTGTACCTTAATGGGGCGGCAACGCCACCCGAAATTAAATGTTGCTTGGGGGGTCCAAGGGGGGCGGTTGCAATTTTATGGAGCCCCCCCCTAGTAGAGGGTTTCGGGGGCAGGACCCCCGAAGCTAAAAACAAATGTAAAATTTCCTTGTAAAAGTATAGTAATTACTAGTCAATATGGGTCGTTCATTAGGCAGATGATCTGACGATAGAAGTTATGTTTCGTTTAGGGTTTTTTTCCCTAGAATGAAACCCCCGCTTTGTATGAGGGTATTGTATTGTGGTTGTGGATTGTGTGTGTATTCTCGGAGCAATAAAAAGATAGGGAGACTATGAGAAAGAACAGAGGATATTACAGCGGATCTGTTGTAGGTTGTGTCTCTTTATTTTGCTGGATAATAGAAAGGAAGGACTGGCTGTTCGAGGTGGACGTAGCCCAAACTGGGTGAACCACGTATATCTGTGTCTCTCTAGTTTTATGTGTTTTGTGTGCTTGTGTTTTCCGCATATTTTATGTGTTTCATTTCTCTGTTATATATAATTTTCTAACAACTGGTATCAGAGCCGAAGGTCTATTTGGCTGATAAACTCACAAGAAAGAAGGGTTCCTGGTTCGAGTGGGAGAAATGGCGGAAGATGGTAAATTTAGGGTCGAGAAGTTTAATGGCCAAAACTTCCCACTGTGGAAGATGTAGATGGAAGATTATCTGTATCAGAAATATTTGTACCTACCATTGAGCGAAAAAACAAAGAAGCCAACGGCTATGACAGACACAGAATGGGAGATTCTTGATAAAAAGGCACTTGGAATAGTACGGTTGTGCCTCGCGGCATCGGTAGCCTTCAATATTTCGAAGGAAACAACAACAGAGGGTTTGATTAAGGCGTTAGCGAAATTATATGAAAAACGCTCGGCCTCAAACAAGGTATTTCTTATGAAACGTTTATTTAATATGAATATGTTGGAATGTGGATATGTTGCAGACCATTTAAATGATTTTAATACAGTTACCAGTCAGTTAAGTTCTGTAGGGGTAAACTTTGATGATGAAGTTAGAGCTTTGTTATTTTTGTGCTCATTGCCAGAAAGTTGGAATGGTTTATTTATGGCCATTAGTAACTCTGTGTCTGGATCTAGTACTTTAAATTTTGATGATGTTTTCAGTGCTATTCTTAGCGATGAAATGCGACGGAAAAGCTCTGGTGAGACATCGGGTAATGCTTTGAGTGCAGAGTCTAGGGGAAGACAAATGGAAAGAGGAAAGAGATTTGGATATCGTAGTAAATCAAGGAAAGGCAGATCTAAGTCCAGATCAAGGATAGTGTGCTGGAAATGCGGAAAGAAAGGACACCTAAAGAAAGACTGTAGATCTCAAAAGGGAAAAGAAGGAAACATAGAGCAAGAAAACAATCATGAAGAAAATGTGACAGGTGATGTGTTACAAGATGCTTTGATTCTTTCTTTTGAAAATGTTACTGATTCTTGGGATGTAGATTCAGGGGCCTCATTCCATGCCACACCTGATAAGAAAAATTTTCATGACTATGTTCAAGGGGATTTTGGAAAAGTCCGTTTAGGTGATGAGAAACCCTGTAAAATTGTTGGAATGGGTAAAGTTCTTGTAAAACAGCAGGATGGAAACCAATGGCTATTAAAGGAGGTAAGGCATGTTCCAAATCTGAAGAAAAATTTGATTTCAACAGGGTCGTTAGGCAGTGAAGGTTGTGTGACAATTTTCACAGATAAAACCTGGAAGGTCACCAAAGGAGCCCTGGTAATAGCAAAAGGCAAAAAGGTTGGTACATTGTATTTATGCAATGGTATTTCTAACTCTGTTAATGCTTTAACTTCCAAAGGAGAAGATGCAGCATTATGGCATGATAGGCTCAGACACCTGAGTGAGAAGGGGATGAAGATTCTTCACTTAAGAAATTTGTTGTCGGGTTTGAAGAATGTTGATTTGGATTTCTGTGAGAATTGCATTTATGGAAAACAGAAGAGAGTCAGATTTCTCAAAGTTGGGAAAGAAAAGAAGAGCGAAAAAATAGAGCTTGTGCATACAGATGTATGGGGACCTGCTCAATTATCATCTCTCGGTGGCTCTCGTTATTATGTTACTTTTATTGATGATGCAACTAGAAAAACTTGGATTTATTGTATTCATAATAAATATGATGTATTTGACATTTTCAAGAAATTGAAAGCTTTGGTTGAGATTGAGACAAGAAAGAAGTTGAAGTGTCTCAGATCAGACAATGGAGGTGAATATTGCAGCAAAGAGTTTAATAGGTACTGTTCAGAGCATGGAATTCACAGAGATAAGATAGTTCCAAGAACACCACAAGAAAATGGTGTGTCAGAAAGGATGAACAGAACAATCATGGAGCGTGCAAGGTGCATGAGATTGCATGCAGGATTTCCTTTAAAATTTTGGGCAGATAATGTATATATTGTTGTTTATCTAATAAACAGAGGGCCTTCAAGTTCCTTGGATGGTGGTATTCCAGAGGAAGCATGGACAGGTAAAAAGGTAAACTACTCTTTTTTAAAGCCTTTTGGCTGTGAGACCTTTGTCCATATTAATAAAGAAAATAGAACAAAGCTTGAGGCAAAATCAAAGAAATGTACCATGATTTTTTTTATCTCTTATATGATTATGAAAATCACAAAATCATTAGGAACATAGATGTAATATTCAATGAAAAGGTCTTGTATAAGAATTAGTTGCAGGAAAAGAAACAGGAAAAATAAAATAAAGAATACACAATTCTTGATGAGATCACAGAAAAAGTAAAGATGCCTGAAACTAATAATAATCAATAGCCACAACAACAGCAACCACCACAACAACAACAGGCAACTCAAACAACTAAAAGTGGTGTCAGAATATCTACCAGGATAAGTAGACCCCCTGAACGATACTCTCCTTCATTATATTATTTATTGTTGACTGATTCTGGTGAACCTAAATGTTATGAAGAATAAATTCAAGTTGAAATCAGGAAGAAGTGGGAGCTAGCCATGGAAGAAGAGATGGACTCCTTAATGCATAACTAGACTTGGGACTTAGTCAGGTTGCCTACAGGTAAAACTACATTGCAGAATAAATGGGTTTACAGGCTAATGGAAGAAGATGGAGGAAAACAAAGTTACAAAGCTAGACTTGTGGTGAAGGAGTTTTCACAAAATAAATATATTGAATTTGATGAAATATTTTCTCATGTTGTTAAGATGACTTCAATCAGAACTATTTTAAGTCTTGTAGTAGTGGAAGATTTACATCTTTAACAGTTAGATGTAAAGACAGCATTTCTCCATGGAGATTTGGAGGAAGAGATCTATATGGAGCAACCAGAAGGATATGAGGTCAAAGGGAAAGAAAAATTAGTGTGCAGGTTAAAGAAGAGATTGTATGGCTTAAAACAGGCTCCAAGGTAGTGGTATCTAAAATTTGACAAGTCTATGTCTGAACAAGCTTATACTAGATGTCACTCTGATCATTGTGTTTATCTGAAAAGGTGAAATGATGGCAGCTATATTATATTGTTATTGTATGTAGATGACATGCTTGTTGCAGGGTCTAACATGTAGGAAATAAGTGTGCTCAAAATAAAATTGGCAAATTCATTTGCAATGAAGGATTTGGGAGCTGCAAAACAAATCATTGGTATGAGAATAACTAGAGACAGGAAAAATCGCAAATTAACACTGTCTCAAAATGAGTACATACAAAAGGTGTTGAAAAGATTTAATATGCAGAATGCAAAACCAGTTAGTACACCTTTTGCTATCCATTTCAAACTTAGTAAGGAAATGTGCCCCAAGACCCAAGAAGAAATGGACTACATTTCTAAAGTTCCATATGCATCAGCAGTTGGAAGCTTAATGTATGAAATGGTATGAACAAGGCCTGATATTGCACATGCAGTGGGACTTGTAAGCAGGTACATGAACAATCCAGGAAAAGAAAATTGGATGGAAGTGAAATGGATTCTCAGATATTTGAGAGGTACCAAAAATCAAGCATTATGCTTTGGTGGTTCAAATATTGATCTACAGGGATATGTTGCTGCAGATATGGCAGGTGATAGAGATAACAGGAGGAGCACTACAGGATATGTATTTACTGTAGGTGGAACGACTGTCAGTTGGGTTTCAAAAATCCAAAGTGTTGTTGCACTTTCAACAGCAGAAGCAGAATATGTTGCTGCTATAGAGGCTAGTAAGGAAATGATTTGGTTACAAAGGTTTATGGATGAATTGGGTAAGAAGCATGATATGGGCACGTTATTCAGTGATAACCAAAGTGCCATTCATCTTGCAAAGAACTCATCATTTCATTCCAGGACCAAACACATACAGCTCAAGTACCATTTCATACGGTCAGTATTCGAAGATGGACAGTTGAAGCTGGAAAAGACACACACTAGCCAGAATCCTGCAGATATGCTAACAAAAGTTGTAACTAGGGAGAAATTGAGAATATGCTCAGTTTCAATTGGTCTTCAAGAATGACGATGAAGATGAGAAACAACCAGGTCCAAAGAGGATTCATTGTCCAGCAAATGAAGCAGCAGTGGAGCTGCTACAATCAGTCTCCAAGTGGGAGATTTTTGGGTGTGGAGCCTGATTATCTTGTTTATTTTTTATCACAACGTTGGACCCCTATACCTTAATGGGGCGAAAACATTTCCTGGGGCATCCAGGGGGGGTGGCTATGACTTTATGGAGCCCCCCCACTGGCGGGGGTTTTAGGGGCGGCGCCCCTGAAGCTAAAAAGAAATGTAAAATTGCCTTGTAAAAGTATAGTAATTTCTAGTCAATCTGGGCCATTCATTAGGCGGATGATCTGACAGTAGAAGTTATGTTTAGTTTAGGGTTTTTTGACCTAGAAGGCAACCCCTCACTTTGTATGAGGGTATTGTATTGCGGCTGTGGATTTTATGTGTATTCTCAGAGTGAGAAACAGATAGGGAGACTGTGAGAGAGAACATAGGATATTACAGCGGATCTGTTGTAGGTTGTGTCTCTTCATTTTGCTGGATAATAGAAAGGAAGGAATGGTTGTTCGAGGTGGACGTAGCCCAAACCGGGTGAACCACGTATATCTGTGTCTCTCTAGTTTTATGTGTTTTGTGTGCTTGTGTTTTCCGCATATTTTATGTGTGTCATTGCTCTGTGATATATAATTTTCTAACACATTTTTCTTTGAAATAAAATTTACTGATGAAATTTCTTTATTGTCACTCCTTCACTTGCTGGAATTTATGAAATGGAATGATGATTTGATGACCTTGGAACCCTAAGACCTAATGGAGACTCTGGACTGAATGAAACCATGATGAATGTAATTATGATGACAACTCATGACTGATGGTACACTTAGATGAGAGGTGAAATGAGCTAGCAAGTAGTAAAATTTTGGAAGGATTGAAATCAGACCTAGATCTACATCAAGTGACCAAATTTTTGCATGATGACCTGATGGAATGAAAAAAAATCAAAATGGGACCCTAATATGACATGATAAGAGTCTATTTGATCATTGGTGGAAGGATGCAAAAACTAACACTAATAATCGATACAATAGGTATGCATCGAATGTTTTGATGTAAGGAATGGTTCAGTTATGAACAGTTATTAGACAAGGGAATTTTTGAATGTTGTCATAATTTTGTACATTAGGAATATTTTTCAGCGGTGAAGAGACTTCATTCATTATTATAAATATATTTTGATGATTATGCTAAATGATGACCTCGAATCTACATAAATTATAGGTTGATCATATGCATTGTATCACCACGGATCTCTCAAGGAAGTATTACTAGGGTTTGACAGTTATATATGATGATTTTCTGAGACAGGATTTTGGCAGAATTAATTATGTAGGTTCTCTTAGTAAGCATACATTGTTACTATTAAGGTCTATTTTCAATATTGTTAGGGTTATCAAAAGATATATTTGTATGATGAGTAGTGTTGGTCACATTTTTGAAGTTAGAGTTTCAGTTGCAGTACAACATTGGCATTGATAGCTAGGGTTTGATCGTTAAAAAAAAATAAGTTGTTTCTTTTTTCGATGACTTTGTAAAAGATAGTAGATTCAGTTGATTTTATTTTATTGAGTACAAGGGGATTGAGTCTAAAAATTGTGAAACATGGTCCATTGTGGTGAGATGAAGGTTGGAGCCTTCAAGGCAAGTGGCGGCTTCCTAAGAAGTGTGGCAGGGTGGTGCAAGGCTGGAGAATGGAATCACCTTTAGGTCAGATATTGAGGACACTCCAGGGCGGTAGGGTGGTGCTAATGCAGGTTGCATCCAACGCAAGAAATTGGAGCATCCTTCCATTCAGAGTTGGTAAACAAGGTTTTGGAACATCCTACAGGTTGGATCCTATAAACCAAATCATTGGAGCATCCTTCCACTTGGAGATGGTAAACCAAAGATTTGGAGCATCCTTCAGCCCTTTGAGCCTATACACTAGGGAGTTGAAGCCTCCTTCAGTTGATGTTGAAAATATTAGAATTTGGAGCTTCCTATTGATGTAAATTATTGAAGACAAATGTTAAGAACAGTTCGGTGGTTTTTCTTCTGGAAGGGTTTCCACCTGAAAAATATCTAGTGTATTGTTTTTATTTTTGTTCATTGTAGAATGGTGTTGATTGTTTTTATGTTTATCTGAAGCTAATAAAAATTAACTAATATAAGAGAAATAATGAGTCGCCACCCTCTCATTATTTCCAACATTTGGCAGGTTGAGAGTCTTTTAGAGGCTTGAAAAGAATGGTTTGAAAACAAAGCTCTTAAAAAATTTAGAATTGTGCCTTTACTATTGTGCTAGGTAATATGGCTAGCAAGAAATAGGGCCATTTTCTAAGGAATTCATTCATGCCTGGACAGAATAGGGGGGGGATCCTAGAAATTTTTACTAATTTTCCCCAAAAGGATTGGCCCTAGGTTACTATAGAGGTAATTGTAAAAGAGACAGATAAACTGAGCCTATGGGAAGTTTTTAATGGAACCTTTCAAGAAGAAGAAAGAAGATGCATGGGAGGATTTATTCTCTATCTATCTTATTTACCTTAGAAATGGGTTTGGATAGGGGTTAAAACAATTTGAACTTATGGCTCACAAGTTACCACTTCACTCTACCAAAGAAATAAGTGTTTCTTCCCTTCAAGTCTATGGGGATTCCATGATTGTAATCAACTAGATTAATTGGGTGAAGAGGCATCACAATCACCATATTTTACCACTACCTAAGGAAGTGTTATGCATTAGATACTATTTTGATATTTTTGCATGTTTTCATATCTAGAGGGAGAGGAATAAACTCGTAGATCAATTATCTAAAGCAAGTATTTAACGGGATAATGAGATCTAGTTGATTAAGGAAAAAAAGATGAAGAGTAATATTAATATTTTCATCGTCCTTTTATAGAGTATGATCCAAAACACCAGCCTTAAAGACCCCACTACAATGGAAATTTTTGCTACACAGGTTTTTGGGACCTTTATGATAGTACCACATTTATGGATATTTTGCATGCACAGCCTAAAATGAATCATATTTATGTATTTTGTGCAAGATAGCAGACCCTTTTTTTTTGCATGACACAAATATAATGTTGTAACATTCATACTATGTCCTTCTCTTTCTCTTTTTATTTGAATGCATTTGGTCAAATGCATAGACAAAGTATTATTTTGTATCATTTACTAATGAAATGAAATCGCGATTTTTTAACGAGGAAAAGAAAGGAAGTCATAAGATGGGATATTTTTTAGAATCCTTCAATAAATATTTTATAGTAGCCCATTAATCCCATGAAGGATATAATATTTTTCACATTATTTGGTGTTGGCCACTCTTCGATTGTTTTGATATTTTTTTGGTTTATTGTTATCCCTTTATCTGAAATGATACGATCCAAATAGTGAATTTGGCTTCAATAAAATGAACACTTACTCAACTTGGCACAAATTTGATATCCTCTAAGTACCCCTAACACTATCCTCAAATGTTATTCATGCTCTTCCTCAAATTTGGAATACACTAGGATGTCATCCAAAAATACAATAACAAACCTATCCAAATAATTCTAGAAAATGGCCATTCATGAAACACGTAAAGACACCTTGTGCATTAGATAACCCAAATGGTACCACCATGAACTCATAATTTCTATATTGAATTCGAAATGTTGTCTTGATTATGTCTTCATCCTTACTATTTACTTGATGATACCCTGATATTAGATCGATTTTGGAGAACACTTTAGTCACCATGAGCTAATCAAACAAGTCGTTTATTATTGGAAAATGGTATTTTTTCTTCAATGTTACTTTGTTCAACTACCCAAAATCAATACACAATATTAGTGTACCATTGTTCCTTTTAAAAAAAGCATTAGAGAACCCCCAGGTGACACACTAGGGTGTATGTACCCTTTCTTTAAAAATTATTCTAACTTCATTTGTAATTCTTTAAGTTCTAGTGTGCTCATCCTGTATGGTGTTTTGGACATTAGGGAAGCTCCTAGTATCAAATCTATAAATAATTCAATATCTCTTTTAGGTGGTAAACCTAAAATTTAGGAAAATAAATTTTCAAATTTTGTAAGTACCCGGTATCCTTCAGTTCTTGGTGCTTGATCCTTGGCTACCTCTTCCATGTGGGCTACATAAGTTTTGCACCCTTTCCTAAAAAATTCTTCAACTGCATGGCTAACATTTCCCCGAAAAAAATTGGACTTGGAATTTTCTACACTTTTATTTGATACCCTTCTTCAAAAAGGAAAATGAATGATTAATTATAACATTCTAGTATTGCATGATGTTTTTCAAACCAATCCATACCAATTAGGAAATCATATGACCTCAATGGTATGATTTTTGAATATGCAGTTTTACTCAACCTATTCATATTAATTGGACATTTTTTTATAAGCTCAGATATTTTTCTTTTATCTATTGTAGCTAACTAAACTAACCAAGTCTTCCCATGCTTGGTTTTCTTAAATTAAAACTTTCAACAAATTAAGGATCAAGATAACTATAACTAACTCCATAATCTATTAAAATGGAAATGGGGTGGTTATTTATCTTCAAATTCAATCATATGTGCCTAATGATAAACATGTTTTTTGTCCAATGCTACATATATTTGTGGCATGCTTCTACCCATGTGCTCCACCATATCATCTCCTTAAAAGTGACGTACAATCCTCATTTTGTCTCCTTTGTGAGAGCAGTCTTTGTACATGTATTCTCCTCCACAACTCCAATGCATGATGGGATGAAATATTGGTATTGGTCTCTTACCTAATGAATCATCCCCATTTGATTCACTATGGGCTCACTGAGTTTGTTGGATTGCTTGAGAATTGTTATTGAACAATGAAATTTTATACAAGTTCTTCCTTTGCTCCACCTTGACTCTTTTCTCGTCATCCATAGTTTTCTAGAAGGATGGCTTATTTTTTCTTTTCTCATAAAGGTACCCTTCCTTCCTCATCGCTTCATCAAAATTCCTTGGCTCATAAAATTTAATTTTGTCACTGTAAAATGGTGGAAACCCACTAACAAATATCTGCATTTTTAGTTTTTCATCTATTATAAAACCAATATGCCTCAACAATTTAGTGAATTTTTTACCATACTCTTCCATTTTCATATTTACTAACTTGAGTTCAAAGAAATCCTGAATTTTAATTTCATATTAATTCTCAGACAAGTATTTATTTTGAAATTACATTTAAATTTCCTCCGTGAGATCTTCTTTTCATTCAAGTGTATCAACTTCTTTGAGTTTTTCCCACCACAATTTTTCTTTTCCTTTCGAGTTGTAGATAATTTATAATTTGTGCTTTTAAAATGGATGAGTAATTATGTAAATGGAGGTATTGTATCATCTTGAACAATCAAGCTTTAGCCTCCTCTCCCTTCTTATACTCACCATTAAATGTAGCAGGATAAATCTTCCTGAGCTCTCCTTGCAAACTATGTAAGTCCTATCTCTTTATTTGTTGCATCACTAGTGATATGTGTGGACTAATCCCTAATTCTAAGGAAACATAAGCTCTCTTAGTTTAATTACTTGATGAGTGATGGTATTTCCTAACCACACTCTTGGGATTCCTTGAATATTTAGCATCCTACCCCTGTAACTCATGAATCATGTTCCTTTTCCGGCCTAGAATTAGATCTCTAGTCCATTTTCATTTTTGAAATTATTCTAGCTTAGAAAAATCTATATGTTATTATGTTATCAGCCTTTAATTATTAGCCTCGTAGTTGAGCACTTCCATTTGGAGACTCCTCATGATCTCTTCCATATCTCTATCCTTTGGCTTATCCCTTCCCATCCCATCTGAATATGTTTCAGTATTACCCCTACTAATATTCATACCTCTGACATCTTCTTCATGCTAGTTCAGTCTTGTAGGCCACCAACAAACTTCTTTTAAATTACGTGAAATTTCGTATCCTAAACCAAAATTATGGGTTGATAAATGCATTATCCTCTTCAAAAGCATTCTAGTGACTATTTTTTTTCCAAAATTCGAGTTTTGGGTTGAAAGTTTCATTCAATTTAAACCAATTTCCCCTGTTCTCTTACAGTACAAAAACTAAAATGTGGAATACTAAAACAAACTCAAATTGTGCATAACCTATATAATGCATCAGGTTTCCACATGTGAGTAGGATATCATGAAGTTACATACTTAATGGAACTACCGGCCACAATCGTTTCCCATCAATGGCCTAGATTGTGCATCAGGTTCCAACATGCGTCAAGGATATCATGAAGTTACATCATGGAGCCGACGGCCATATTCATTTTCCATCAATGGCATAAATAATGAACAAATTTCCAACATGTGAAAAGGATATCATGAAATGACATCCCCTATAGGTTTGACAGCTAATATCTCATGAGATCAATGGCTTATATTGATATCATATTTGAAGGTGCAAGGGATTTCAATAACCCTTCGAATTTTGATGCTTTTCTAGTCATGCCACTTGTCTACCACATGTCCCCCTCAACACACCAACTCAACAACCACTTTTAACTACCACATATCATTTCCAACTCACTACTGACATCGCAATATGGAATAGTTTTAATTTTTTTTAATTTTGTAATTCTCTTTCTGTCAGTATGACTTATTTTCCTATATTTTCTACCTACATGAAATTTAGCAGCTCCGCTACTAAAATTTACCCATCACTCACTAATTATGAGTCTTTAACAATAAAATTATCTAATGTACCTATCATTTCATGGTTTTCATCTTGAATT
Organism: Pinus albicaulis; assembly: GCA_034641835.2. Taxonomy (NCBI): domain Eukaryota; kingdom Viridiplantae; phylum Streptophyta; class Pinopsida; order Pinales; family Pinaceae; genus Pinus; species Pinus albicaulis. Next base: position 584,155,588 of record CM076575.1, read on the forward strand.
TGGGAATTTTTCCATCTCAATTCTCTACAAGTTTTATCAAATTTGTACCCAACAAGATTCGATTTTTCCTCTAAAGCAAAGTTTGACCCATATGGCACGAATGTTATAAACCTCACTCTAGTTCCACTCTGTAACACCCCCAATCACCTGTTTGGGTGTATGAATGCACCTATTACCAATATAAATGGGGTGTTGGATGGGTTTAATCTGAGCCTATCTTGGGTAATGAATAAGGGCATACCTATGAGGGAGGCAACCTGGAAAAAAAAAAATGGGAATTGTGCGGAGATGGTGAGGCCAGAGTCTCATTTAGGGGGGCATACTTGTCATAGGGTAGGCCAGGGCCTGCCACAAAGTAATCAGATCATTTTTGGGGGTTAGGGCATAGAGTCTCATGGGGAAGTTAAAGTGGCAAGTCGGTTATGTTTATACTATAACCGCAACATTTAAATTTCAATTTTGGTTTCTATGAATTTGTGTTATGTTTGTGTGACAACCTCCGAAAGGTAGCACAGAAGCATCGAGCCTCCAAATGCAGGTGTACAGTATACTATGGCTTGAGAAAAATAAATGGGGGAGAGTGGAGGGGGAACCCAAAGGCAGACGTGGAAGAAAGGTCAGAAAGGGAACACTGAGGCTCCAGCCAGTGGTCCGAGACGTACGAGGCGTAAGCCTTAAGCTGATCATATTGTAGAAGAAGCCCTGACATATATTCAGGAAATACCACCTAAATTCCATAATATCATGACCAAATGGGAGGAAGCGCTCATTAGGCAAGCTAAGGAAGAGGGAGAAAATCTGGAAGAAGAAAATATTGTGCTGGATCTCGGCAATACCAAAGGCAGAGTTGCCCAATATCAGCAAACTCTGAAATTATACAAGCATATGAAGCACCTTGTGGCTAAATCGATCATGTATACCACTGAATTCATGCAAGTTGATCCTACAATGCAGGAAATTTTGAAGGAGTTTCAGTTGTTGGAATTTCAAGTCCAAAGACAGAACACCCAGTTGAAAATAATTGAACAATTCCTGAAGAACTCGTAGCAAACAGATATGCCCGGCTCTAGTGCCAATTGAATCCTCAAAGGGTTGAGATAATTGTTGTCCTACTTCCTATACTATGTATATGTATTTATGTTTTTTTTTTATGTTTTTGAATTATGTCAGTAGTAGTAGTGTGTCCATCATGTCTAACTATGTCAAAGTCACAAAAAATACGGCTATAAAATCTGAGTATGACAGATTGAAAGCTTTTTTTATAGATGGCTTACAATACCTTCTGATGGCCAACAGATCTGGTTTCCCAATGGGGAAGATTGAGGCCGCGAAAGTTAACTCTACAATGTAACATTCCCTTTTGAAAATGAATAGAAAAAATAGGTACTTCTCATCTTACAAAAAAAAAACATGGATTATTGTATTAAAAAATAGACAGTCATGGAAAATAAACACACATATTTTTCTTATAACCAACTATTTGAAGACCTTAGATGTTCTTCCCAACCATAGACCATGTTGCTCGTGTTCTCTCAGCAATGGGTCACCCCTGATTTGGGGATTCAACTCCACTGGGAAATGGCTTACCCAAAACTAAGTACATGTCCAATACAAATATATTAATAGAGAAAAGGTACAAAAACCTAGTATCCTCCAACCAACAAGATCACATCCCACATCATCACGACACACAAGTAGTGCACCCCCTTCTTTACACTCACAATCTCTTGATTTGTGCCACTACCTCCAATATTTCCAACTCGATCAGTCATGGATGTCTCATATCCATGTGGCTTCCAAAAAATTTCAATGCTCTCAATGGCCTACAAATACCCTCCAATCCCTCACATTGAAGAACTTGTCCCACCTGCCATAGGGTCATCCCATCTTTCTCGTCCAAGGTGTCTACTCCCTTTTCCTCATAAAATCATGTAGAATTTGTGTTCCATAACAACATCACCCTCACTTTTATGTTAATGTCTCTCTCTTGACACATGGCTCCTCTTAAATTCACTCTATGAACTTAATTTAAAATCATGTGCACTTTTAATCTATGGTTGGAACAATGGGATGTTATCCCCTCCACCTAGTTTCAAATCCCATGGGAAAACATATTTGTACCATTGTGATAAGGATAAAGGATTAGGATACCCTGCCCTTGTGGAGTCTCAGCTCTTGCTAAGTCATAAATTCCTAGTATATATTACTTATGGGCTCTTGGATATACTATTTCCATTATAGTTACAACCACTAGGTTTTATCTTAGGCCTTGCCTAGATTACTCTAATGAGTTATTGATTCACCATGGTAAAAAAGAAATAGTTATTAATTCATACAAAGGCCCATTTTTAAAAATTCTAAAGTATTATCCCCTCATAATATTTTCATCTGACTTTGTTAGAAATAGTGATGTATTTTATTAATGTGGATGCAATTTCATATTTACAAAACCATGCCCAAAACATATAAATACATGTGCATGGGCATGTTGACCCAAAAATTAATCCTTAACTTACCACCCTAATTAATGTGTAACAGATCACTAGCCTAGGTTTGTATGCACAAGTTTATTTACAATCTAGGGCTCGATCCAGGGTGTTACATCAAACATTGTTTTCTCTAGCACTCAATTCTACATGTCCATCCTAGGTTTTAAGTCCTCAAACACTAGGTATTCAACACTTACATTAACACGTGCTTCAATACCTTCATGGTATAGTAATAATACAACAATCATGCTCAAGACTCATCAAACTCTGCTTTATGATGATATTACCCTAACCTCCATGCATTACACAAGAACGAGGTTTTAATCTCATGTAAACTTCTACCTCATTTCCTCGTGTCTTCCACTAGGGTTAAAGTGATAAAACATGATCCATAAGATAACCATCATCAACTCCATAATCAGGTTATTATATAGGTTTTATTTACATAGCACAAACCCTGTCATCTCATAAGAACAATATCTCCAAGAATGTGTAATACATCTCTCTCTCTTTGTAAGTTTTACTCACCAAACTTAATGGCTTACTCTTTATAATACATATTTAGGATAATTGAAAATATAAATTAGAGTACAATGATATATATATATATATATATATATATATATATATATATATATATATATATATATATATATATATATATATATATATATATATATATATATATATATATATATATATATATATAATGAAGCAAGGACTTATGCCCATATAATTAACCAACAAGGTAAGCTCACATTAAGCACCTCTACAATAAAAGGTTGTACAATTTTCATACTAGGGTTTATCTAACCTCCAAGGTGAAGCACCATCAAAACATGGTCCTCCTTAGGCTCGTCACCCCTCCTTTATTATGATGCACTCTCCAACAAGTTGTTAGTCCAATTCTCCCTCTTTTGTAATGGTCCATTATCCAAGTGTTCAGATGCAAAATTTTCTTCCTCTAATTGTGTCCCACATGTATGTTCATATGATTGATGTTACTCTCATGAGTTCCAATGTGATCACCCTGCTCCAATGCTTCTCCTCAACATGTGTTTGGGTCCACAACCAACCTTCAAGAAGTATTCCACTACACCTAATGATCCTCAAGTGAAGTGTGCCAGCCTCCAAAGTGTACATCACATCATATTATTGTAGAAGCTATAACACCACCCAAAATTTTCATTATTGTACACTCAAAATTTTGGGTCCCCCTTGCTTTTACCATTTTTCATCATGTTAATTAGCCAACCCTTCTTCAAATCAACTCCAATCATCACTAAATTCTCTCTTGGAATAATTCTTGTCATGGCTTGCTTGAGTATCAATTCCTTTACCCAAGACACCTCTACATGATACTAGGTTATCTTTTTAGATTTATTTGATCTCATCCATATTCTATAAATACAGCTGCAACATATTATTGCAATGCCTATATTAGGGATGTTAAATTAAATGCATCTTCTGGGAGTAAAAAATCCTAGGGATGAGTCATTTTGGTCTAATAAACCAGATTGTATCCCCTCTCTGATCCATTTCATTCTTCTTAATAATGCATAAGAGATGGCTTCATTCCTTTAATAGTAGTTTAGATATCGTTAGTGTTATATTCTTTTCTATCACTTTGTTTATTTTTGTCTGGTTAGGATTTGTTGTTTAGGTCTTGGGTGGTTATGGCACTTTTCCACCTTATGTACCTTTTACTCTGATCGAATCAAATCTCAAGTAAACCTTGATTATCCTCAAGAATCATAGAAAGCATTCAAATTTGGGGAAAACATCAAAGATGATGACATTCAAAAATTTGTGACATCATTTTATGGAGAAATATGGCAATTCCCACAAATGTTTTCAACTATCAAGGTGTGTGGAGAGAAGATGTGATGACATAGAGGTTAAAGGCTTGGTATTAAAGAATAATGAAAATGGGAAAATTGTTTACATCTGTGATAAGGTTCCTACATTTTTACCTCTAGTAGAAGCATGAATTTATGACTTTATGACTCCAGAAGAAGTAGGCCTTTACCTAGGAATAGAAGAGAATTTTATGGTCCTTTGAGAGGATGATACAAATAGCGGGATGATTTTAAGCCTACAACAAATATAGTGTGACCTTTCATGGGAAAAATGCAAACTGTTATGGACTAAGGATGTTGTTGTCAAGGGAAAGGTGGAATCTACTAAAAAAGAGGGACTTAATGCACTTGTAGAGTGTCTTATAGGGTGTGTCCCAATTTCATAAATATCAACTAAGTTACATGTAGAAGAGCTAGTGAACAAGGAAATCACTCTGAAATTCATGGATATGGACAATGAACAAGATCGTCTTATATTGAGAAATCAGAAATATATGGTAGATAGTAAGGCTCAATTAGGAATTGGATCTATAGCTCTTGGAACAGTGCAAACTATAAAACCTTATGGTGACTTTATTGATATTTGAGTTATTAATGTCCTCCTTCATGTCAGTTAAATCAACCATGATTTTGATGGAGATGTTAGCACTATATTATAGCCAAGTCACACAATGAAGGTAATGATTCTCAGCCATGATCGTGAAAGAGGCAAAGTAAACCTCTCAACAAATAAATTGGATCCCATTCCTAGTGACATGATTCGCAACCCCAGACTTGTATATGAAAAGGTTGATCAGATGGCCAAAAAATTTAGGCAAAAAGTAGTACAAGTTGAAAACATATCTCATGCTAATATTATGTGATTCCAACCAAAGGGTGGCTTGACTATTAACTAAGATGGGGTTTTAGAATCCACTGGATTGTGTGTTCATGGGATATACCTTGAGGATGTTTCCCCCATAGAGGTATAGAAATGGCAGGATTCACAAATTTATTATCTTATGCAAATGTTTGTTCTATAAAATTGAAGAGATAGTGCCACAAATAGAATTTCTACTCAATGAAAGAGGAGATAACATTCGTTGAGTCGCGATTTAAATTATGGCCTTGATGATGTATCATGCAACAAGAAAGAGTTTAGTCGCAGGTCGCGATTGCAATCTCCAACCAAAATGTGACCTGCAATGGAAGTGTCAACTATGACTGGCCTTAAGTCAAAAAACACATATGGAGCCCCAATCTACAATCTAAAAAAGTGACCTACACTAGAGCTTTAAATTGCAACTTGCAGTGAAGCATGATATTTATCTCTCCCTTAAGTCGCAAGTCTTGTTTTTTGTCTTCAATGGCTCTAGGACTTCAATTTGTGACAAAGAGGTGAGACTGTTACTCTTAGGTCCAAAATAGAATTTGCAACCTCGAGCAACTACCATAGTAAAATGTGATTTTCTTCAAACAATGTGACTATAGTTTGCAACATGCCTAGAGGTTTCATATGTGATAAGCTTGTCATGATCTTTGTATAATTTGTAGGCCCTCAAGCACATACTTATAGGTCTTGATAAAGACAAAGCATTGAATACTATGTTATATTATGTTTCATGGATGCCATGATCAAATAATGGAAATCGATTGTAAAAAAGGGAAATCATTGTTACAACCCTATGACTTGTCAGTTAAGTAATCGAGCTAGTATATCTTGGTTATATGACAGCAAAATATGAAAAGACTTTGGAATAAATGCAACAATATTGACTACATCTACATCAAACAAAGATGAAGCATTGAACATTTTTGGCACAAATAAATATGACATTGTTTTAGGGAATCACCCAATTGATCCTACAATACCATAATTTAAAACTGAACTAGTACTTACAATTGTAAGTTTTCAATGTGGGCATGAATTCAATTACGAGGAGAGTAACAAGTAGCAATAAAGACAAGTAGGAAATGGTTGATGTTTTGGCAAAAGGATGAGTATAAAAAACAATCAAACTTGACCAACATTCATTACAAAAGATTATGTAGGAAGAACCTTTATGGGACACTTCTTAGATGCTTTGTGAGATGACAACATTCTTTGTTGGATGAGTGATTTTTTATTGGTCAAAGTTATGGAAAGGTCCAAATATTTTCAAGAAACCACCAAAATTAAACCTTGTTTACATGTACTCTTCTACAAATCAAAAGGCTCAACCTCATAACTCATTGCATACAATTATCTTTGCATTATCAAATACAATACCAGGTTTGACTGCTTTACATGGGTTAGTTCACATATGGGAGTAGATATGGCATAATTGTTTCATCAAAACCTAGACATAACCGACGTGGAAATTGAAAATTTGCGTCCTCTACATGAAAATAGAATCATGAGGTCTCAATCACATTGCCTGCATTAGGGCATGTGATTTTTATATGATCTCTTTGGAGGATACATAGTAAGGAAAATTCAAGAAAAAAAATTTACAATGAGGCGCAGGCCAGGACTAGACTTATAGTGAATCATCATTTCATGGTTATAAACTTCTTCCCATCCTTCATTTATAATTACATTGAGCACTCTCATTCATGAAAAATGAAAATATACTTGTTGCATGCTTTTTTTGAGATAAAATTTTTCCCTCTTATGTCTTAATTAGAAATCGTGTGTCTGTAGGGTTGAACCTGACGAGAGAATTGTTGCATGGATATATGACTTTAATTGGAAACAATTGATCGATATTCTAACCAACACTAAGGTCACCCACGGTTTAACCAAGGCATCAAACAATATCTTGGGAAGTGCATCATCCTTCCAACGAGTTGTCATCTCAAATATTATGGCATGTTCACGTGTAATGTTTTGATTATTTTATTTTCATAATATGTTGAATGTCAATATCATGCACAAACCCATGTGATTGTAAAGGCATTAGACATTCAAGAGTCATAAGGAAGTTCAATAGTCAAGAGGGTAGATAAGGGTCACGGGAGAAGGTGAAAGGTCACCCTCTTCATTTCTATAAACCTAACCTCATTCCTCATTCAGATGGAATTTAGCATTTGAGCTAGGACTAGCATTAGATATTGGTTTTATGCTTAAGGAGATAAAGGTACTCAACTCTTGGCTAATAGTAGGGCGAGTTGTGGTGAGGTTAGGATTTTTCCTTGAATATGGTGTAAGCATCCGATGTTCCACTACTAGGATTTGATGGATTTTCTTGACATGTACATTGAATTTGCGGCATGATTAATGAGAATTTCTTCAATTTCAACATTGGTTCCTACACATCTTCATAGTGGTTGTATTAGCTATCTGGTAGTTCCATTGTGTTTTTATTTGTTCTTTCATGCAGGAAAAATATTTATGAAATAATTTGTAGTTGTTGCATGTGTGTTTTCTTTCAAATATCTTCTCTTTTATTCCATGTTAATGCTAGTAATTTATTGCAAACTATTTTATAGTTAACCTCTGGCACTATCTCTTAAGTTTGTGTCTCAAATGGTTTTGGCTAATCGTATCCTCTTTGAGATGTACTTCTTCTTTTTTTCTCGTTCTTGTACATTGCATTGTGATTTTATCAACCATGGGTTGATATTGTCCTCATTCTTCGGAAATTTCAATATTTTCCTCACACTAATATCTCCACATTTGGTATCCAAGAGAAAAACATTCATGGTGGCATTCGGGCTCACATACCGGATGGGGCTCCTATCCTAGAGGATGTGAGGTCTAATTGGGACTTCACACTGGGGAAACCCCCTAGCTGTTGGCAGGAAATTTTTCCCATCAACATATTTTGGCACTAAAAGGAGGGCCAAATGAAAATTTGTGCCTCTGGAACCTGTATTCAAACTTTTTATCTATGGATCCTTCCCAAATCCTTATTCCAAGTTGCTTTTATAATAAGGAAAATATTTAAATCCCTAGGAATTTATTCAATCTATTATCACATAATAAGTTTGATGATGATGGAAAATCCTCTGCATCTGAGCATATCCTTTAATTTTTTAATTTTTTTGTTGCTACTGATGTTCAGCATGACAGTGTCCTATGAAGACTTTTCTTTTTCACTTTTCAAGGTTGTGTCAAGTTATGGTGTAAACCCTTAATATATGCTTCTATTCATTATTTTGAACATTTCATTAATGAGTTTATGTATGCTTTTCAAAAGTCTAATGTTGAGGATTTATTTAAGGAGATTGATGAACTCAAAATGAGATCGAATGAATCTACAGACAATTTTTCCAATATATTTCTCAACATTTTTTATAAAATTCCTAAGAAAGATAGTGATTGGTATCGTCTAATGAGAGAGCTTCCTCGTCTAGTTTTCCTTTCGGAGAGGGAATCTAAATAAAAAATGAATGTTTCCATTCAGTTATATAATATTCTAATATTATGCTCCCTAATTTCATTATGCCAACATTTTCTTTAAGTGTAAGTCAAAGGAAACCTTAGATTGCAGAGGAGGAAATGGTTCCCCATGATTTCCCTTATTCTCCTTCGTCTCCATTATCTAATGAAATCAATTATTGTATTAATATGCAGAAATTTGTTGCTGATAAAGTAGGTAATGAGGAAACTTTGCATGAAAAGGAGCAAGGTTTTCTTGATTCAGAAGCTCAAATAAACTCTGTTGTAGTGAAGCAAGCTCAATTTGATTATTACATTGGTTATTTATCCTTTGAGAGTCATGTTGATGAATATTGAATTAATCATACTTGTCTTTCATCTTTCCATTGTATGATCTTACCTTCGCATCCCTTTAATGACAAAGGCTTTGGATTGGGTGATAGCGGATGTTCAATTGATTCCCTAGAGCATAACATGCATGTTGATCCCTTAATCCCTCATACTAATGCTAATGTGCAAGATCTGATTTTTAGATTTGATTTGCTTGGAATTGACATTTCTTGGGCCTGAATCATTTCATTTTGCATCATCCTTAACATATTATACATGGTACCTCGATTTATTTGATGAGTCTTCTACACCAGTGATTTCTCTAAACACTTTATCTCTTTATCTTGCAGGTTTTAGTTGCAATCAGGTACATGATGATGATGTCTCACAATAAAAATTTGAAAATATTGAATTCCTTGTTCATGATATTTTTTAATTTGAAATCTTTAACAGGTAAAGAGGAAGATTCTACATCTCAAAAAGTTCAAGAGAGTCCTCTGGTTGATTCATCCTCGTTATTAATCCTTGAAGATTATTATGTGTTAGATTCCAAATAAAATCAAATTAGTGGCTTTAACAATTTTCATCCTATTGAAAATGTATTTTTAATAACTCTAATTATAGTTGTTCATATTCACTTCTTCATCTCACTAAGCCACCAAAATTTTATGATTTTCCTTTTGAAATTTTAGGGATTTGTCAGGAATTTGAGGCGTTAATGGGCCTCCAAATGAGATACAATTTAGGGCCCATTTGTCCATCCTTCAACACATTTAGCCTCTCTCTTTTAATTTGATGACATGTTTTGAGATATAATGTGTCAATTAGGAAGGTTTGGAGATAATTACATATTATGTTCCTGATATTATTTATTTTTTCATAATATTGAGTAAATTTTGAATGAGATAATATAGGGACTTACTCCATGCTACAATATGGACCAAGATTGGATAATAAAGGAAAAATATATTATGAAATTATTGAATGGATTCCGGAGCTCAAGTGATTGAGAAAATATAGGAATGTGCTCCCTGTCATTTAATACAAATTCCTACCATTGGGAACTAGATCCCCTTTTTGAGGGATTTTGTGTTAAAAAGTGTAACTAGGTTTGTTCTTCATAATGACTAGTAATTATGAATTTATGTAATAAAGAAGACAAAGATAATAAATGTATTTTTTTAATACTTTCATCATGGGTTTCACAAGCAAGGAGTTTTATTATAGGTACAAGACTTCTTCTTGATGTATTTAGGGGTTTTTCATCTTGTCATATATATAATTAAAGAGTCATGTATATGAAGAAGAGTTACACTTGTAAATGACATTTATTGAGGTAAACAATATGCTCCAAGAACTTTTCAACAAGCTCATGAAAGACGACTCAAATGTGATGCATATATCCTTGAACAAGTCAGCCTAGAAAATGTTGGAAGAAGTCAAATCACCTCTTGGAAGACATGTCGACCTACATGCTAGAAGACAGTCCCTATATAAGGAGGATTTTGGCCTCATTATCAAGCAAGTAATTTTATCAAGTTCTGTGGAAAAGTGCAAAGGTCAAGTTCTCCAATATAGATTTGAATTACAGTTTGAGAAGAAGAGGGATATAAAATTAAAATAAGATGCTATAAGACATGTAAGGAAGAGGATAAGGTTTATGTCTAGAAGCTTGGACTAGTCTAAAATACAGTGCATGAAAGGAATGTTATATATCAAAGGAAATAATATTGTAAGAAGTGCGAAGAAGATGCCATACAGGCCTCGGTCCTAGGCCACCATATCTCTCATATATACAAGAATATTGAGGCATATATGTAGTCTCGGTGTTGAATTATATACATCTTTGGATTGGGACTATACTCCTCTTGCATATCTCAGGAAGGATTCGAAGGTAACTACAACATAAAGGAGGATTACCATAGTGATAAATAGTGCAGGAAGAGAGGACCAAAAGGAGGACACTAGGGAGCCAAAGTTGGAATCAAAAGGAACTTTGATCAGGACTGTTGGAATAGAGACTTGGCTTCTCTAAGGTGAAGTCTGGGACAGTGCAGAAAAGGAGGGGAAAACATAAGGATCCGAGAAGAGAAGTAAGGGATAGTGACAAGGTCTTGGAGGCATATTGGTGTCAAGGGTCTATGTCATGGTCATGGTACTTGTCAATGGAAGATATATAAGAAGAATTTTTTTGTGATTTCCTCTCCAAGAGGGATAAGTTTTGGCCCTGGCTTAAAGAGCATAAACCTTGTGGCTCTTGTGTTTTGATAATTTACTAGATGAAATAAATATTAAGTTAAATAAGATAAGATCTAAGTAAAGAAGCATAACAAGTATACCACAAGCAGTTATCAAGTAAGAGAATTGAATTAAACTATGCCCTACCAAATTCTAGACATTTTGGAGGGGCAAATTACCTCCTTTCAATCAGGATGCTTCCCCATCAATTTGTATAAGTACCAATTCGAATTTTCCTCTAGTGGCATGTATTTCTTAGTCTTATTGTGAAGAAAAATTGTTAGTTCATAGCTCTACTTCCATTTCTAGCAAGGATGTAATTAGATTGATTCAAATAATGAAGTTTGGTATCATTTTCATAATCTAAGGTTTTGTTTCTTTCATAAAACTCTGAGTATCCTTGGGCTTGGCCATCCCAGGAGCCTCATATCCCTGATGTGAAATTTCTTTATCTTCCTTACACTTCTTATTCACTTGTATTTATTCTTCTTGCATTTCCTATTTATGCACTTAATGTTCATATTTCATTTGTTGTAGGTTAGATTGGTTAAATGATTGAAATAAGTGGCTTTTAGGGTCATTAATACAGTTACAAGTATGATGCATATTTAGATCATATTTTCGGAGTCATATTCATCATTGATCTACTTGGATTGGTTTACTAGGTCATAATTCTAGAATTTCTGAAGTATTTTGTAGAAAAATAGTAGTAACTATTTGCTAAATTTTAGCATGTGTTAATGAGATTCTTTAGAGTTTATTACACTTGTATTTAAGCTTAAAAACATCCAAATTAATAACAAAATTTACCATATATCATTTTCACTTGATTAGCTTAAGCCTTTGGGTCTTCCATCAACTCACTAGTTCATTGCTCTGAAATTTCTAGTTTTTAGTAGTAATTTTTGGTTGTATTTTAGCACATGTTAACGAATCTCTTTTGAGTTGGTTCCACTTGGATTGATTCCTAAAATAATTATAATTAATAAAAAAATGTACCCCATATCATTTTCACTTGGTCATCTTAGGAATTTGGTAGGTTAACTAGCTCACTAATTCCATAATTTCTGATTTTTAGAATAGTAAATTTCTACTAATTTTTAGCACATGTTTGCAAGGGTATTTTTGAGTAATCCCACTTGGATTGAATCATATGACATCCTACTTAATAAAAAAATTTACCCCATCTCATTTTCATTTTATCTTTTTGGGAATATGGCAAGTCAACTTGAGAAACAACAATCCTGTAGCAACTTGTAGCGGTTTGTTTTCAAGATATTCCTGGCTAAGATTCACTCCAAATGTTAAATTGTAGCAAAAAAAGGCTTCATTTAACTTGTGCCTTATTCAAATGGAGAAATTTGAATTTCCACATTAGTAGGATGACTCCAGTTGCAGTTATCAGGATTGACATGGCCAAATCACTTAGTTAAGTCGGTCAATTCGATTATGTGGGAAAGAAGTAGAGTTGTGCATGAGTTGATTGTTAAGATCTAGCAAGCTAGTGTAGTTATAGTTAGTGAAACTCATTTATATGAGCTCTAGTCATGAATAGAGTCATTATGAGCTCAATTGAGTAGTTGTAACTATTTTTAACTCACTGATCTCTCATTTAATTAATTAATTTACTAAAAATAGCCCTAGTCATGCATGCAATTCAAATTGCCTAGTTTAGTGGAGGGAAAAGGAATAATTTTATTTATTTTTGTATATTTTTGAGTATATGAATTTTTCATTAAGCGGGTGAGGATTTTATCTTGGGAATTATGCATGAAAATAGGTTATTTTCCTTATCTTTAGGAGCTAATTTCCTCAAGAATTGTGCAAGGAAATAGGAGCAAGAGGCCTAGATTTAGCTAAGTATTTACCAGAGAGGGCTCGGGAGGAAGATATCAGTATTGTAATGCATGTTGAGCTTCAATAATTGAAGTTTTCATTGTAATAGATAAATTTTCTCATCTGATATAATAGAAATAGAGGAGGGATATTTCCCAGTTGGGCTCCACAATAAAAGTTGTGTTCCTTATGATTGAACGATTTCATGTGTTTCTATTTTTATTTTTCCCTTCCACCGAATTTAGTGGAAGAAATTTGTGTCTTTTGATTTCAGTGTGATTTCATTATAAGCTACAAATTTCAAGTTATTTTTACATGGTATCATAGCTATTGAAAACTGCATAGAAACCAAGCTCCAAATCATATCTCAAAGAACTTTTGAATAGCATATTTGCGGTGTAGGAATTTTCTTTTGTGTGGGAACAATGTCTTTCTATGGATTGAGGCTTGAGTATGCATTGGAGGGCACTTCCAATTTCATAGCTTGTGTTGGGTGCAGGAATTACACTTAGGAAAACTCCTCAACGCTTAATTGTCAACCCAAGGGATTCGTAAACTTAGAGACGAAGCACAAGCAGTGCCAGAGATGGTAGGAATCTCTCTGATATAAATCCATACTTTCTTTGAAGGAAATATTGCATAATTAAATCAAGACAAGAAAAATATAACTTGAATCACCAAAATAATCTAAGACTGAAACAGGAAAGAATGTACTTGCGAAAAGGAGATCAAAGATAAAAAGGCAATCACTCCAGCTGATTATGCTTAATTATTAAGAGTGTGTTTCTCCTCAGTAGAGGCACTTTAGCAGTCTTGTTAGATGGGCCCTTAAATATGCTTCCTTAGATATTTCCTTCTTGCATTAATCTATCCTGCACTAGTGCAGGATCAGAGTTTTCTGTAGAAGGTATAAACTGTGTCTTTACTGAAGGTTTTTCTACTTCATGCAAGGGCTCGAACTGTTCAAGGTTCAAAGCACTTAGATCCTGTGACAAGAAACTAGTTCTTGCACCAAATCGAAGCTTCCTGCACTTAGCCTTTTAATTCTTGAAATGATTGTTTAACTGTCACAAGTGTTACTTTGCTGTAAAACCAGATTGCATATATGAAAATTAAATGTTTCATAATTTAACGAAGTGCAGAAATAAAGAAACATAAACATATATCCTGTCATAACCATTCGATGAAAGAAAGTTGCAGAAATTAAATAAAGACTTGTTGTAACACACCAACGTGCACTGGTGCAGGTGTATGTTTCCTGCTTGGGCCAGGCGAGAAAGCCAATCAACCAAAACTGTAGAAAAGAAATGTCACACCAACATGCACTAGTGCAGGATGATTTCTCCTGCTTGGACTAGGCAAAGAAAGCCAATCCGAAATCAGTGCAGGAAAGTAAATTGCAGGAAAATAACTTGCAAGAAAATAAATTACAGGAAAATAAATTCTATTTACTCTACGCAACGGATCTGTTTCACACAAACAGGAATTTATGCGCTAAAGCTAAATCACACTTCGACAATAAAACATGAATTACAAAAAGAAGGGGATGGGGAAAATGTGTTGGGTTGGCTGGGCCCTAGCTAACCAACGTGTTTCCCTCTTAAGCAAAAACGCTACTCAACACTTAATTTAATCAATCAGCCAAACCATAAAACACGATTCATAAAGTCGAGGCAAAATTCCTTTTTATTAGATCATTGAGGAAAATACATGCATGAATACACGTTCAGCCCAGATTTGGGCGACAAAAAAATAACCTGCTATCACCTCTCTGTTCTTCTCTATTCTCCAAAAACTTTCGCTACCAAGTCCTATGTCAAACCAGGAGGTAACTCGTCAAATCAGAATGTTTATTGAATGAAGAATGAACATGTATTTATACATGGAGGTGAGGCTATTGGGATTCATCTCCCAATGACTCTTGGCCTTCATTATTACCTAATATTATTTATTATACAATATTACATATCCACACCCATCCCATAGGATTAGGTGTCAAAATTCCCCCCTTTAATCCGAAGGGATGTTGGTGAGTCCAAGCATCGATCTAAACTTTTCAAACTTTTCTCTGCCAAGTGCTTTGGTGAAGATATCAGCAGTTTGCTCATTTGTGGAACAATGATGTAGATGGATGGTTTTGGCCTGAACATGATGTCGAATTAGATGGTACTTTGTATTGATGTGCTTTGTTCGATCATGGAACTTTGGGTTCTTGGCCAACTTTATTACAGAAGTGTTGTCGATCATGAGTGGAGTGGAATACATTTGTTTCATCTGCAAATCTTCCAGGATTTTCTGGAGCCACACAATTTCTTTTGTTGCTTCAGCTGCTGCCACATATTCTGCCTCGGTCATGGACTCTGCTGGAACTGACTGCTTGCGTGATCTCCATGAGACAACTCCTGATCCAAGACTCATGGTGTAACCTGTAGTAGACACCCCTGTTTCTTTGTCGCCATCAAAGTCTGAATCAGAGTATCCGATCAAGCTGAAGTCGCCTACCTGTGTGTATTTGAGTCCAAAGTCTTGAGTCCCCTTCAAGTACCTTAACACTCTTTTTGTAGCAGACCAATGTCCTTCACAAGGTTTTTGCATGAACCTTGAGAGGATTCCAACAGCAAATGAAATGTTAGGTCTGGTGGTGGTCAGGTATACAAGACTTCCAATAAGTTGTCTATACTTAGTTGCATCCTCAAATTCCTTCCCTTCAATAGATGTGAGCTTCAAGTTTTGTTCCATTGGAGTGGTTAAGGGATTACATTCATCCATGCCAAACTTGTTCAAGAGATCTCCAATGTACTTCTTTTGAGAAATAAATATAAATTTAGGATGTTGAATTACTTCAATACCCAGATAGTAATGAACATGACCCAAATCAGTCATTTCAAAACCTTTCTTCAATTCTTTCTTCATGGATGCAATATAGCTCTCATTCTTCCCTGTTATCAAAAGATCATCTACATATACCACAA
This sequence comes from Pinus albicaulis, assembly GCA_034641835.2. NCBI lineage: Eukaryota > Viridiplantae > Streptophyta > Pinopsida > Pinales > Pinaceae > Pinus > Pinus albicaulis. Next base: position 584,171,654 of record CM076575.1, read on the forward strand.
GATATACAACTGTTTTTCCAACTTTCTTAACAAACAAAGTTGCATCATCAAGATCAAAATGTTTGAAGTCAAGTTTCAGAAGATGCTCGGTTAATTTCTCATACCAGGCTCATGGTGCTTGATTGAGGCCATACAAGGATTTTACAAGTTTGCAAACTTTGTGTTCTTGACCCTTTACAACAAATCCTTCTGGCTGGGACATATCAACTTTCTCCTTTAGATCTCCATTCAAAAAAGCTATTTTTACATCCATCTGATGGACTTTCCATCCATTCTGAGCTGCTAGGGCAAAGAGAGTCCGGATGGTGGTCCATTTTGCTGTGGGAGAAAAAGTTTCTTCATAATCGATTCCTTCTTTTTGTGCAAAACCTTTTGCCACAAGCCTGGCCTTGTGCTTGTCAAGTGAGCCATCTGCTTTATACTTGTTCTTATAGACCCACTTACAGTTAATTGGTTTTGTTCCCAAAGGCGGATCAACCAGCTTCCAAGTGCCATTATCAAGGCATCATACTCCTTTTGCATCGCTTCTTTCCATTCATCATGAGAAGCGACTTCTTTGAAGGAATTTGGTTCATGATCTATAGACAAACTCAATTCACAGTTATAAGCAATATCCATATCAACAGGAGAATCAGAATTATCTACATCACCTTCGATTTGTTGAGTGGAACTTCTTGTTCCTATTTTTCCAACCTCATCAGCATGAACATTCTCCAGTGTCTTTGTCAGCCATTTGGGAGGACCCTTCTGAGATGGCCCAGGCTGGTCATTTGACTGAGTTGGGATTGATTCAAGATTCAATCTCCCAATTCTGTCAATCACATCATTCAATGTGTCATCTGTGGTTGTTTCTTCATGTGGGGGAGAGAGTTCTTTAGGATATGATTCCACAGTTTGATTCAATATCGGAATCCCCCCTTCAAGATGTGGAATCTCATTATCAAATTCTTGGAAAGACTTTGCATGTGTGAATCTATCCAGGCGATCAAGTTGCCTCTCAACAACCTTGTCACTCTTGGAAGATTCAAGGAATATGACATCTTTTGCTATTACAAACTTCTTATTTGCTTCATCATAGAGACGATATCCTTTGGAGGTATTGGAGTACCCCAAGAAGATACATTTTCAACTTCTAGCACCAAGTTTGTTCCTTTTATCCTTGGGTATCAAGGCATAACAGGTGGACCCAAAGACCCTGAAATGCTTTACCGAAGGAATGTGGCCATGCCACATTTAAAAAGGAGTTTTGTTTCTAATTGAACTTGAATGACACCTATTCTTTATGTAAACAGCACATAGAACTGCATCAGCCCAAAACATCAATTTCACATTCTTGAAAAATAACATGGAGCGAACCATATTTAAAATAGTTCTGTTCATTCTTTCAACTATACCGTTCTGTTGGGGATTATATGGCACAGTTTTTTGATGTTTGATTCCATGTTGATGAAGATAATTTTCAAATTCGTTTGAAGTGTATTCTTTTCCATTATCAGTACGTAGAGAGCCAATATTAGTTTGTGCATCATTTTCAATCCATGCATGAAAATTCTTGAATGTTTGAAAAGCATCAGACTTGTTCTTCAATAAGTAAATCCAACACATTCTGGTATAGTCATCAATAAATGTCATCATGTATTTGTTTCCATTTGCAGAAGCAATAGGCATAGGGCCACATAAATCTGAATGAACAAGCTCAATTTTTCTATGTGCTCTGGAGTGTGAATCATGAAATGGCTGTTTGCTATGCTTTCGTAGAATACAAGCATCACATTCCTTAGGTTTTCTAGGAATTGTAGGCAGTCCATTAACACCATTTTTCTTCAACAAACGAAGGCTTTCATAGTTTAAGTGTCCAAATCTAGCATGCCATAAAAGACTTGATGGGAATGTACCTTTATCATGATGTGAACTGAATGCAAATTTTTGAGCATGAGCAGATGAACCTTTCAGCTTCAAGAATCTCCCTTCTTCTATTCCCTCCATGACAAGTGAGTGATCTGATGCTTTTTTGACCTCTGCCTTGCCATCAAACAAGTGAATGGGGTGTCCTTGCTGGCGGATTTGGACCAGGGACAGCAAGTTTCTCCTCAACTCAGGGAGGTATAGAACCTCATGTAGAATATGATCTGGAAGACCAGGCAACTTAAGCCTGACTGTGCCAAGCCCTGATGGCTTGAGTTTGGATTTATCTGCGAAATATACTGCTCCATCAACTTTGTCAGTGAATTCTTCAAAAAAATATTTTATAAATGTCATGTGACATGTTGCTCCTAAATCTAGCAACAAATCATCTCTCCATGAAGTAAATGAAACATCAAACAAGTCTTCAGTTACTCCATTGTTACAATGTGCTAGAACATAATGAGCTGATTCAGGTGCTTTACCTTTGTCTTTGTCATTAGTTTCACCTTTGTCTTGATTTCTTTGCTGCTCAATTTTCTCCGAAGGTGTTTTGCATTTGGATGCATCATGTCCATCTTTATTGCAATGTGTGCAATGAAGATGGGATTTGTCAGATTGATTGCCCCCCCTTTCTGTGAAGTTTCTTCTTCCTCTTCCTCTTTTGCCACCTCTTCCTCTAGATGAATCTGGAGCATGACTCTTTTCTCTATGTGCCAAGTATGCAGCCTCTTCGGAAGACGAAGGGACTGTCATCTTCCCAAAAGCTTTCTCTCTTTCTGCAAACTTTTTCTCAAGTGTATCAAAGGTGATATGCTCAAGGTTCCCACTTGCCTGCAAAGACTCAAGATAATGTGAGTAAGTCGGATATAATGCCTTAACATATGCTATGAGAGGTATGTCCATTTTTACACCAGTGCTATCAATATCATGCATGATAGATCTAACTTCTGAAGCTAAAGCAAGGGGATCATCATTCTTCATTTCAAGACTGAACAGCTTAATCATCAATTGAACATTTTCTAATTCTGAATGTGAGCCATAGAGTTCTTTTAGTTTGCTCAAGGCATCATAGGCATTTGAGAATGATGAAATGTGGTGACTCACCTCTTCATTTACGGAAGCTGCAATCAAGGCATAGGCCTTGCAGTTCTTGTTTTCCCAAATGGCGAGCTCTTTTTCTGAAGTGGGCTTTGCTGGTGGATTTCCTTCTTGTCCTTCACATATTCCTTTCCACAACTCATTAAAAATGAGTGTGTGTTTAATCTTTCGAGACCATTCAAGATAGTTCTCTTTGCTAGAGAGAACCACCCCAACAATAGATATGAGAGAATGCATTAGTTTGCTGGAAAAAATTCTTTTGAAGAGGAAAAATTTTGCTAGAAAATCTTCAATTCTGGAAATTTTCTCAATTAAAGGGGACAAAAACTCTTTGCTGCAAATACTAATTCTACACCAAATATATATATATATATATTTTTGTTGTGTTTGAAGAAGGAAAATATATATGTATTGAAAATGTGGAGGCAGTATTATGAATATGAATGGGGCGGTATTATGAATATATGAATGGTGTGTTAACTGTATTAGAAATAGCAACATCGTATGATATGGACAGAGGGTGATATATATATATATGAACATATAAGTGGAGAATGGAGTAGGGTGGGCGGAAATATGGTAGAAGAGGTATTCAATATGTGGAAGGGTCGATTGGTAAAAATGGAATGTATTGAAATGGTGGGCAGTATTAATGGTGGAGGCAGCGTAGAAATGGAGTGACAGTGATATTGCAACAGGGAGTCGATGATGATGGTTTGGGTGAGCGCGCGGGTAAGGAGAGAAAGCAGTGAGGGAGGCGCGGGTGTATATGATTTTGTTGATATATAAATGGAGGGAGGGTATATAAATCGAGGTATGCGCAAGTATTAAATGGAGCAGACAGTGTATAAGGGAAGGCGGGGGACAGCGTTTTACAACAGAGGAGCCGGGCATAATAACATGTAGTAGAGGGCAGAATATAGACAGCACTTTCTCTCTGTATATAAGCGGTAAAACTGTGCCTGGAGGCGGTAAAATTGTTATGAATGGTGAGCAGATATATATATATTTGACAAAGTAGTAGTGAGTGTTAAAATAGCGTTGTATAATGAGTGTTGAAACAGCGTTTTGTAAAGTGGAGTGAGCGAGTGAATGAGGAAGGGAGCGCAAGTCGATGAGGGAGATAGCGTAGTGGAGTGAGGGGAGGAAAGAGGGGAGGCCGAGAGGCCAAACAAAAATTTAGGAATGGGATATTTGCAGGACTGCAGAGTTGCAGATATTTCAGGAGCTGCAGAATTGCAGAGTGGCAAGTATTTGTTGGAGCTGAAAATTGCAGAATTTCAGGGACTGCAAATTGCAGAATCTTCAAAATCTGCAAAAATCAAAGCTGTGCAGAAGATACAGGGATAAATTTAAAAAAAATGCAGAATTACAGTACAGCAATTTAATGGAGCAGCAGAAACTAGCATAAAATTGACTGAGCAAAGGAATGAGAGAGTTACACCACAGGAAAAAATGCCAATAGTGGGACTGGCTCTGATACCATGTCAAACCAGGAGGTAACTCCTCAAATCAGAATGTTTATTGAATGAAGAATGAACATGTATTTATACATGGAGGTGTGGCTATTGGGATTCATCTCCCAATGACCCTTGGCCTTCCTTATTACCTAATATTATTTATTATACAATATAACATATCCACACCCATCCCATAGGATTAGGTGTCAACATCCTATTTACAAATTACATTATATAGATCTGTTGGCCAAAGGCTAAAACAGATCGTTCAACTGTTACATAACAAAATGAAGAATTTAGATTGTTTTGTCTTCAAAATGAAACGATTTCACAAAACTAGCCGTAACCAATCTTTGGCTTCCTTCCTTCACAGATCTAATCTTTGGCTGCCTTCGGATTCATGATGTCGTGGAGGAAACTGCTTGATTCAAGGCGGTGATCAAGAGGATTCGGATCTACCGTGAAGATCTGTTGTGTTGGTCACAGTACAAGATCCGATCCTGCACTAGGATTAGCAATCATGATAAGAATTCTAACCACCAAACAACATTGGAGATATCAATAAATTACAAAGATTAATTTAAAATTTAGAAATCATGTAATAAATATTTAATAAATGGTAAATCAAATTAAAATATGAAGAATAAAGGTTTGTGCAAAATATGTCACCATGCTTGGACTGGTGCAGGATGAGGATGTATAAGGGAGGTGAAACAGGGGTAATTGGTTAAGTTTTAGGAAGGGAAAAGTAGTAAAAAGAGAGAAAATTAGGGGACTAACATCCTCCCATCCCTAAGCTGTTGTGTGTCCTCACACAACTCTTTACCTCTGCAAAAAACTTCAAAATTTTGAGCGTTCCAGCTCACTCCTGCTCCGGCATACTATCATCAGTCTGCAGTGTTTCAGACTTTATCTTTTTGCTGCTCTTCAATTTCTTCGTCACCTTTTTAAGCCGTCTAAAACACTGTGAAGCACGGTACTTCCATACCCTGACTTCTCCTTTCTTGTTTTGGATCTCCACCGTGAACTCTTCCTTATTCTGTTCTTTTTCTTCCTATGTTTTGGCTACGAGCTGCTCTAAATTCTGTATTTGAAGCTCAAGCTCAAGTATCTGAGTAGTAGAAGCTATTGAATATTCTTCTTCTCTATATCAATAGGGGCTATATTTTCTTCAGGGACCTCAGTATCCCTTAGAGTTTCAATAAACACTTCTTCTTTTTTTGGTTCTTCTTCTTCTTCTAACTCTTTCGGCACTGCTTCTTCTTCCTGCTCTTCCAGCTCTTCTTCGTCCTCTAGCTCTTTCGATTCTTCTTCTTCCACTTCCACTTCTTCCGGCTCTTCTTCATCCTCTATCTCTTCCGGTTCTTCTTCTTCTCCTTCTACTTCCTCCAGTTCTTCTTCGTCTTCTAACTCTTCTGGTTCTTCTTCTTCCTATGCCGACTCTTCCTTATTTTGTGCTGACTCTTCCGGTTCCGGTCCGTCTTGCACTGGTGCTGGAGGGGACTCAATGTCTTGTGGAGATTGTGGTTCTACACCTGCATCAAGTTCATCATCCTTTTTATGGCTCTGTTTAAGGAAATTGGCCAATAGTATATCATCTTCGACCTTGACAGATTTTGCTGCGTCCGCAAGGACTGACAGCAAATCATTTTCCTCAGGGGTCTGTTCATGCGCTAGTGGAGATTCTTCGACAGGTGTACCCACTGTCTTCTGTTTCTTTGGAGATGGAACCTATTTTTCTATTGATTTCCCGGTTCGTTTCCTTCTTGCACTGGTGCAGGAAGGACTTTTCTTTGCACTCTTACTTGATCCTTTGCTCGTACTGGTGGGGTTCTCCATTTCCTTTAGCTGTTCCAAAAGCATCTCCCAGGTCATGTTTTTAGTATTCAATTTTTTCTAGACCAAGATCTTGATTAGGCCGTGATGATACAATTTCTTATCGACCTGGTCTTCCTATGCTCCCGTACGCCTTTGGCCATCTTCTCTAAACTCTTAAGCAAAAAGTAAGTGAAATCCATCCTCCATCGGACGTGTCGGTCGGGTTCAAAATGTTGCAGCATCCTGAAATGATACACAAAGGTGAGGGAGTACCTCCCCTCACAAGTCATGAATGTCTAAAGAATAAAAAGGAGGTCATGCCATTTCCCCGGCAGGGCACTGCGCAGAACTCCTTTCTTCCAATTTACATTCATGTCTTTATCAACAACAAAGCACTGCCAGTGCTTCCTCTCGAGCTTCTGATTTTTAAAGTACTGCACACCAGTGTTCTGTAATCCCGTCATTGCTGCTATCGATTTATCTGTGACTTTAAATCTCAGGGGCCCAAGAGGGAATAAACAGAAGAATGGGAAGAAATTTCATTATAGGGATTCCAGGAATAGTACCATAGAGGGAATAAACAGAAGTGGGATAGGGAAAAAAATTCAGGGGTAAGTGGGAATTTTTCGAAGCGGATAGGGTAAATTTAGAAGAATATGGGAAGGTAAATTATAATGGGATTTCAAGAAGAAAACTGAGGGATCATTACGAAATGGGATATGAAGAAAGGCAGAAAATTTTCTGGAAGGTCTGCCTGCACTGGTGCAAGAACAAATAACTGCAGCGAGAATTAAGTGTTACTTGAAAAATAAAAAATATCCATGCTAATTACCCCAATTGTATAAAGGTTGGTTCTGTTGAGCCTGCTTTTACTTTGGTGGTTACTAGCATATCTAAAGATCAAGAAACATTCTCTTTTTATTAGAAATTTTTTATCTTCCCGCCAGCAAGCTATTTTTCAGGTTGACCCTTCTGCAATCATGTCAGCAAACTGATTTTCACAATTACAGGAAATTATTTTTATTTACTTCTTTTTTTTTCTCTTTGAGAAGAAGAAGAATTCAAGTTTTCAAAAGGTTGGTCTTACTATTTACCACTACCGTCGCAAATTGTTGTTGGACTTGCTGTGTAAAATCTTTCTTGGCAAGCAGCTGAAAATACTTCTTTAATCTATGCCCATTTACCAAGAATACTGAATATTGTCCATCAATATTTTTGACTTCTACTGCTCCATTCTCGAATACTCGAATCACTTCATAAGGTCCCATACAACGTGTGTGGAACTTCCCTTTTAAAATTTTAAATCTAGAATCATAGAGGAGTACCCAATCACCTGGTTGGAATTGCTTTTTCTGAATAATCTTGTCATGCCACCTTTTTCGTTGCTGCTGAATTAGGATGTTCTGCTGAACAACATCTCTTCGAAATTAATCTAACTCATTTAATTGAAGAAGACATTGTTGTTGTGCCTTGGACAGTTCTAATCCTAACTGAATTGCAGTTCTGAAGGTTTTAATCGGGAACTCGATCAGTAATAGAACCTATTTGCCATATACCAGCTCATATGGTGTATGTCCTATGCTATTCCTCCAAGTGGTTCTATATGCCCATAAAGCTTTTGGTAATATTTCAGCCTAGTATTTCCAATGCATATTAATTGTCTTTGTAATAATGGACTCGATCACTTTGTTTGTAGATTCCACTTGGCCATTTTCTTGCAGGTGATACGTGTGTGGATTTCCTGTGCCGAATCTTGTATTGTTCCATCACACCCTGTACCAGATTAGAAATAAACTGCAGACCATTGTCAAAAAAAATTTCTCTAGGCACACCAAATCTAGTAAAGATTTCAAAAAAATTAAAATCAACAACAACTTTTTCTGTAGCAAAAGAAACAGCTTTAGCTTCTACCCATTTTGTAACGAAATCTGTACAAACCAAAATATGCTTTTTACTTAAATATGTTGGATTTATTGGCCCTATAAAATCAATAGCCCATTTTTCAAAAGGCTCAATCATAACTTGGGGACATAAAGGCATTTCATTGGTTTGATTAGGCTGGCCCATTCGTTGACAGCTATCACATCACCTGACATATTGTTTGGCGTCCTTAAACAAGGAAGGCCAAAAGTAACTAGCACGTAATACTTTATATGCAGTCCGCTTATTAGCGAAGTGGCCTCCACATGGTTCATCATGAGAAGATTTCAATATTTCAAACACTTCCTCCTCTCTTACACATCTACGGATAATCAGATCTGGGCCAGTGTAAAAGAGGTCTCCTTGAATCCAGGAATATGCAGCACTTTTCTGAATAATATTCTGCTTTTCACGGGTGGATAAGTGAGGTGGATTTTTTCCAGTAACCAAGTAATTAGCAATGTCAAAAAACCACGAAGAATCTATGGACATAGCAAAATGATGCTCATCTAGAAAATCATCATTAACAGGAGTTGCTTCACCAGGATTATCTAATCTAGAAAGAAAATTTGCTGCAACATTAGATTTCCCTAGTCTATCAACAATAGTAACATTAAACTCCTATAACAATAGTAACCACCTAGTCACTCTACCACTTGTCAATGGTTTTTTCATCAAATATTTAATCGCGGAACGATCAGTATGTACAAATACTTCATATCCTATAATATAGTGTCTGAACTTATTAATTGCAAAAAAAACAGCTAAAAACTCCTTCTCTGTAACTGTATAGTTTAATTCAACAGAAGACAAATTTTTATTAATATAATAAATAGCATAGGATTTTTTATTTTCCTCCTATCCTAAGGCTGCACCAATAGCCAAATCTGAAGCATCAAAGGAAATGTGAAAAGGCAGGGACCAGTTTGGACCTTGCAAAACTGGTGCCTGTACCAAATTTTCCTTCAATGTTTCAAAAGACTGTTGGCAAGCTGTGGACCAAGATAATTCACTATCCTTAGCTAGAATTCGGAAAACAGGAGTAGCTATCTTTGAAAAATTTCAATGAATCTCCTATAGTAACCAGCATGTCCTAAAAAACCTCTTACTTTCCTTTGAGTTTTGGGTGCAGGAAGATTCAGAATGATTTCAATCTTTGCCGAATCAACCTAGATACCTTTGTCAGAAATCAAATGGCCAAGAACCACTCCCGCTTTGCACATTAATCTACATTTCTTATCACTCAAAGCGAGATGGGCTTCTTGACAATGAATAAGTAGTTTCTCCAGATTTTTAAGAGCTTCCTGAAAAGAATCACCAAACACAGAAAAGTCATCCATATAAATTTCTACAAATTCTAGATCAGCAAATATAGCAAAGAGTGCCCTTTGAAAGGTATTCAGGGCATTACATAAACCAAAGGGAAGCACTTTGTAGGAAAATTTCCCCCATGGACATGTAAAAATATTTTTACCCTGATCTTCGGGTGCAATCTGTATTTGGTTATAACCACTGAAGCCATCCAAAAAGGAGAAATATTTCTTTCCTGCAATGGTATCAAGCACCTAATCAATGAAAGGGAGAGGGAAGTAATATTTAAGAGTGGCTTTATTCAATTCTCGATAATCAATACAAATATGCCATCTTCCATATTTCTTAGGTACTAGTACTAATGGAGAGACCCACTAACTGTTGGAAATTGGATAAATAAAACCAGCATCTATGAATTTCTGTACTTCTTCTTTCACAATTTCTCTTAGAGCTGGATTCATTCGCCTTTGAGGTTGTCAGAAAGGTCGAGTTCCTGAATATAGATGTGATTTGTACAAGTTTTAGGAGGGATACCCTTCATATCTTCGTAACCCTAAGCAAAGGCACTAACATGGTTTTGCAACAAATTCACAATCTGCTTTTCCTTAGATGAGTCCAAATCTGAAATAATATGCAAGGATTTACCAGGGCTAATCTCAACAAGAGTAGTATCAGGCTCAGGAGTACTTAAGGGAGTGGTCAAATACAGTGGCACAGAAGAATGAGAATCATGATTTTCTTGAAAATCTAGGCTGAAAATTTGGCTCAAAGGCTCATAATTAGGCATAATGTCTAGATTATTCAGGAAATCTTGAATATCATCTTCTTATGAAGACCCAATATAATGATGAATAAGGGAAATAGACTGAGTCTCCTCATCACTACTTTGGTCCAACCATAAGGTATCTCGAAGGTCCTAAATGGATCTAGCAGGGGGGTATAACGTAACTTTCTTCCATGTGAGATATACATGTCACCGGAAGGACATCCAATATATGCATCAGCTGTAGCAAGCCATGGTCGACCCAAGATCAAGGGATGTCCTCCTACTAGGTTCTTTGGCTCAAGCACAATGAAATCAGCAGGATATTCCCAAGAATCTAATGAGATGATCACATCGTCCAATACTCCTTCTGGCTTAATTTTAGATCTATTTGCTAATTCAAGCATTGTGGGAGTAGGGTGAAGATGAGATAACCGAAGTTGATCCATGGTTTGCTTAGTCATGACATTAATGGTTGCCCCCAGGTTTATAAGAACATTAGATACAAGGACATTACCAATCTGAACTGTGACAACAGGGTTTCCGGGATCAGTATATTTTTCCATAGACACACATCCCGTCACCAACACTGCTGCCCTACCAACAAATTGAATGGTTCGAGGTTCCAATATCTTCCTCCCGGGTTTCTTGAGACAGAGCTCCTTAATAATCTTGGTACAAATGGGGATCTCTTTGATGGCTTGAAGCAAAGGTATCTTAATAAAAATATTTCGAAGCTCAGATGCCAAACTAGTCTCATAAATAAGCTCACTCCTTTCCATTACTAGCCTCTCTGGGAAGGGAGGCTGGTTGGAAGAGGATGGTAAGGATTCAGAGGGTAAGGGCTGCTTAGTGACAAATTTTGAAGAATGGTTAAGAGTTTCCTCTTCTCCTTTCTCTTCAACAATCACCATAGGTTGCTTTTGATTTTCTGATGTTACAGTCCTTCCCGATCTTAATTGAATATCATGAACCCCAATTGGAATAGATTGGTATTCGAATGGTAAAGGTGGATTTGTTATATGGATCATTTTCACTACTTTATTATTATTAGGATTGGGCATAGGTTGAGCAGGAAAATGAGGAGGTCGAAAGGGTTGAGTTAAAGGCAATGGTGGAGTGGACTGACTCGGAAGTTGAGGCATTGAATAAGGTGCATGTGTATATGGGTATGATTGCATAGGTGGCTAGTAGGAATATGGAAAATGAGTCGTCCCTTTCCAACCTTGTTGCCATGGTTGAGAAGGTTGCCCGTGCTGATATTGATTCCCATACTGCCACTGCTAATGAGAGTTAGGATAAGAATACGCATTCAAATTATAACCAAAATAGTGTGGAGTAAATTCAGGAGCCATACATGTACCTACCTAAGGCCAATTCCTTCTTTCTCCCATAGCATTCAAGTATTCAGCTTCAGACTATCCCCCTGTAAATACAGCTTTGCGTCCTGGTATAGAAGGACATTTTTCTATGATATGGTCTTCTACACAAATAGCACACTTATTAGTTTCTTTCAAATTAAGAGGACACTCTTTAGGGGGATGCTTGTCTCTACATTTAGGATAGAAAATACATAATGACTCTTGTTCCTTCATGAGTTTCTGATGAAATTTTAAGGAGTCTAATTGTTTGGTAACAGTGTTCATTATATCAATTTTCATGTTTTCCATTTTATTTTCTAGTCCAATAATCATAGCATCGGTAGATTCAGTTTTTCTATTTCTGTTTTGAGTTCCTCTACCGGATCTATATTGATTTCTTGAAAATTTTCGACATAATTCACAAATTTGATCAAAAGTTTGCTGAGAAATATCACCTTGTCCTAACAGATTCAAATTTTTTCTAGCATTATCAGTAAGTCCTCTTAAGAACAAGGTTCTAATAGTGTTGAGATCAAGCTTAAATTTTGACTTTTGTAAAATATACAGAAATATTTCCAAATAATCTTCAAGAATTTCATCATCATCTTGTATGATTGTAAAAATTTCATCCTGCATGTCTCGAGTTTTGCAATATTCTTGATATTTAGATAGAAATACTCTCTTCATCTGATCCCAAGAAGTTATGGTGTTTCCTCTTAACCCCATAAACCAGCGAAGAGCTGAGTCCTTAAGGGTAACAGGAAATAATCTTAACTACTGAGCCTCAGTTGCATAAATATAACTTATGCACAGAATATCAAACTCAAATAGAAAAGAGTCAGGATCTTCATGAACCTTACCATGGAAATGAGGGAGAGTTGATGGTGGAATATTCTTCATCTGTGATACAGTATCAGGATCCACAATTGGAAACACAAAAGTGGATTGTCCTTCACTTACCTGGTTGTCACCAGTCCCTTCCAAATGATCTTCTTGGTCCACCATTTTTCCCTTCTTACTTGTACTACTCTCCACAGGCTGGTCCACACCTGAGCTGTTATTACCAGAATCCAGGTGGATTGTTCCTGCATGATGGGTTTGAATTGGATTGGGCTTCCTGCTGGCAAAAGGAGACCCAATATGAGAAATATTATTTTGGCCCTTAGTGGGCTTTGAACCCTTACCTTTCCTAGGCATTCATTTCAAAAAGAAAAAAAGAAAGAAAAATAACAGACAACTTCTAAAAATGTTGTCAAAAATCAATTAACACCAATAAAATTCCTTCAAAAAATTTTCCAAACAATGCTGCAGAAATAAGGGAAAAAAATTACCTCTATTTTCTAATCAAAAAATTCTTACCAAATCAAATTGCCTCCCCGGAAATGGCGCCAAAATGTTGGGTGCAGGAATTACACTTAAGCAAACTCCTCAACACTTAATTGTCAACCCAGGGGATTCGTAAACTTAGAGACGAAGCACAGGCAATGCCAGAGATGGTATGAATCTCTCTGATATAAATCCCTACTTTCTTTGAAGGAAATATTGCAGAATTAAATCAAGACGAGAAAAAGATAACTTGAATCACCAAAATAATCTAAGACTGAAACAAGAAAGAATGTACTTTCCAAGAAGAGATCAAAGATAAAAATGAAATCACTCTAGCTGATTATGCTTAACTATTAAGAGTGTGTTTCTCTTCAGCAGAGGCACTTTAGCAGTCTCGTTAGATAGGCCCTTAAATCTGCTTCCTTAGAGATTTCCTTCTTGCATTAATTTGTCCTGCACTAGTGCAGGATCAGAGTTTTATGTAGAAGGTATAAACTGTGTCTTTACTGAATGTTTTTCTACTTCATGCAAGGACTCGAACTGTTCAAGGTTCAGAGCATCTAGATCCTGTGACAAGAAACTAGTTCTTGCACCAAATCGGAGCTTCCTGCACTTAGCTTTTTAATTCTTGAAATGATTGTTTAATTGTCACAAGTGTTACTTTGTTGTAAAACCAGATTGCATATATGAAAAGTAAATGTTTCTTAATTTAACGAAGTGCAGAAATAAAGAAACATAAACATCTATCATGTCATAACCATTCGATGAAAGAAAGTTGCGGGAAGTAAATAAAGACTTGTTGTAACACACCAACGTGCGCTAGTGCATGTGTATGTTTCCTGCTTGGACCAGAAGAGAAAGCCAATCAACCAAAACTGTAGAAAATAAATGTCACACCAACATGCACTAGTGCAGGATGATTTCTCCTGCTTGGACCAGGCGGATAAAGCCAATCTGAAATCAATGCAGGAAAGTAAATTGCATGAAGATAAATTGCAGGAAAATAACTTGCAAGAAAATAAATTGCAGGAAAATAAATTACAGTAAAATAAATTCTATTTACTCTATGCAACAAATCCATTTCACACAGATAGGAATTTATGTGCTAAAGCTAAATCACACTTCGACAATAAAACATGAATTAAAAAAAGAAGGGAATGGGGAAAATGTGCTAGGTTGGTTGGGCCCTAGCCAACCAGCGTGTTTCCCTCTTAAGAAAAAATGCTACTCAACACTTAATTTAATCAATCAGCCAAATCATAAAACATGATTCATAAAGCCGAGGTGAAATTCCTTTTTATTAGATCATTGAGGCAAATACATGCGTGAATACACGTTCAGCCCAGATTTGGGCGACAACAAGATAACCTACTATCACCTCTTTGTTCTTCTCTATTCTCTGAAAACTTTCGCTACCAAGTCCTATTTAAAAATTACATTATATAGATCTGTTGGCCAAAGGCAGAAATAGATCGTTCAACTGTTACATAACAAAATGCAGAATTTCAATTGTTCAGTCTTTAAAATGAAACAATTTTACAAAACTGGCTGTAACCAATCTTTGGCTTCCTTCCTTCACAGATCTAATCTTTGGCTGCCTTCGGATTCGTGCTGTCATGGCAGAAACTGCTTGAGTCAAGGCGGTGATCAAGAGGATTTGGATCCACCGTGAAGATCTATTGTGCTGGTCATGGTACAGGATTTGATCCTGCTCTAGGATCAACAATCATGATAAGCATTCTAACCACCAAACAACATTGGATATATCGATAAATTACAAAGATTAATTTAAAAGTAAGAAATCATATAATAAATATTTAATAAATGCTAAATTGAATTAAAATATGAAGAATAAAGGTTTGTGCAAAATATGTCACCATGCTTGGACTGGTGCAGGATGAGGGTGTATAAGGGAGGTGAAACAGGGGTAAATGGTTAAGTTTTAGGAAGGGAAAAGTAGTAAAAAGAGAGAAAATTAGGGGGCTAACAGCTTGTAATGACAGTATGGAAGTTTTTTTACATGAAAATGGAGTATTGTAATACACACAAACCGATATTCCAAAACCAGCAACATCATATGGACAACATTTGGCTCAATGGAAGAAAGGCACAGCAAAATATAGGAAGATTATCTTGGAGGGAGTCATAGACCATATAGTTTCGAGTTTTCATGGCAAGCAGACTACTTATGCAATATGGAAACCCTCACCAAGTTATTTGAAAGTAGAAGTGATGCCAAGAAATTGGAATTGAAAGATAAGCTCGGGAACATTCTAATACAAAAAAAATTGAAACCATTGTTCAGTACCTATCCAGATTCACTCAGGTCAGATATGAACTTGGAGGAGTTGGAGAGACTACCGCCATTTGAAATAGTGATCTTAACACTCCTCAGTCTTCCAAATTCCTAGCTTAGCTATCACGATTCAGTTAATGGAAGATACAAGCTCCCAAATTGGGAGAGACTTTGGTCTGACTTGGTGCAGGAGGAGATTAGAAGAAATGCTAGAGATGGAGTCTCATTCAGAACATATGAGGAAGAATATTTTTCTCTAGTTGGGAAAGGAAATAAGGCCCAAGGTGAGGTAAAATCTAGCCAGAACCATGGCAAGAAGCAAAACATTACATTAGAGGATATTTCAGCCTAAAAGTGGCCTCCTAAGGTAAAATAATAAAATAATAGTTAAAATAATAAAATAAGAGTTATGAATTTTTGAGGGAAAATAAGAAAACTGCTTTTTTTAATTGTATTTTTTCTTATATCCTTGTAGTTTTACTCAAATTTCAAGTGTAAACACTTGTTGGATGTAGAATTAAATTTCACATCCAACGATCACCCATTATGCATACCTTTGAGAAGACCCGCATTGATAAAAATTACATATACATTAAAAAAATGTGTTTGCGCTTTTTTTAATGTATTTGCAATTTTTATCAATGTGGGTCTTCTCAAAAGTATGCATAATGGGTTCTCATTGGATGTGGAATTTAATTCTACATCCAACGAGTGTTTACACCTGAAAATTGAGTAAACCTATAAGGAGATAAGCCAAAAACACAATTAAAAAAAATAGTTTTTTGTCTTTTCCCTCCAAAATAATTACATGTACCTATTTTTAAATTTAATGTATTTTGATTGGTTTACATATTATGATATGGAAATTACATGAAAATTTCATGGGCACTTTTAGGCTCAAATTTCCTCTAATGGTAAAATTAAATTCTTTCATGGCCATTAGTATGGACATTATGCAACAAAGTATCCACATAAGAAATCTAATAAGGAACCTATAGTAGCAGCAACAGGATATGCTCTCACCTCACAATTCAACTTGGATTTAACCCTCATTGTTTTCATGGAAAAAACAGTAAGAGGGAATGAGTGGTATCTAAACTTTGGTGCTTCTTTTCATATGACAATAAATATGGAGTTCTTCGATAGCCTAAAGGATAAGGACCTACAATTACACATATATCTTGGATATGATGGAAGGTATAGTATCATAAGGATTGGAACTTTCACCTTTAAGAGGGAGTCAAACCCCTATCTTCACCTAAATAATGTAATGTATGTTCCTAGTCTGAAGAAAATTTTGATTTTTTTAGTTGTACTTGAAGACAGATGATATGGTGTGTTGTTCAATAAATGGAAGGCTTATCTAAAGCATGTTGCTACTAGACAAGTAAACTAAATTGGTGTTCAGGTTAAAAATCTCTACAATATAGAGGAAAATTTCGCCATGTATGCAGCCATACCTCAAAGAGTGAGTTGGGGCAATGTAGAGCCTTAGTCCCATAGTTGCAAAGATTTGGGAAGGGTATATAGGAGAACAGTAGCAGTTGTAGTATACCCTTCTCATGGATCACTACCCTTGCTACAAGGGCCCACAGTATACAGTAGCAAAAGGATCAATTTCATTTGATGCACTCAGATATTGGGAGACAGTTGCAGCATAGAGACAGTTGATTTAGTATTTTGGATGCTTCTTAGTGATAGTTGTTGCAGTAGCAACCAGTGATAGGGAGTGTTAGTTGTGTTATAGTACATTTACTTTCCAGCAAAATTATAATATGTTTTCTTATTTTCATTTACCTTTTGCAACTTAGGATTGGTGGCTTACTTAGATATTTTCTCATTTGAAGTTGTTTCACTACCTTCTTTCACTTGCATCAAAGGGATTCAAACTAGGAAGAGGAAGGTGTTTGTTGCACATACAGTTTTGACCCCTCCTAATTTTATATGAACCCCGGGTTTATAATTTAATTTGGTAGCCTTGGAAGTTGTAGCATTCTTGCTGCAATACTAGGGCTCATCACTTTTTGGGTTTGTTAGCAGGGAGGGTGTCAAAGCAAGCACTCTCTTGTTCTTGGAATGATTCCTTCTTCTTTTTTTGCATTCATATTTTTACGAAAACAAAAAACTTGCATTAGGCATCTCTCATTAGAGTTCTTTTATAGAAAGAAAAATTATTTCTTAAATACTATAAACACCCCCACTGGATCATGTGGTGCAGTAAGAACCACATCTCCATGTACTATTGCATATAGAAGAAGAAGAATTAGCCAAGAAGTTAGAAGGAGACATGGAGTAGCTATATTTTTTCAACTCATATCAGCAAGATATGAACAATCCCTCCTCTTTCAATACAAGTTATAATGCACAATTTCAACATTGGTATCCTCCTAGCACCTCACCTTGGTCTCCATGGTCTTATCCTTCCCAATGGGGTGATCCATATTCATGGTCTTATTCTCCCCAATATGTCATTCTTGTTTTTCATCCATATCAACACCAACCTCCTCAATGGGGTGATCGATATTTCCCTCAACATCTTCAATATCCTCCATAACCAACTCAATGTTATCCATCCAATCCACCTCCACCACAACCACAACCATTTCAAATACCCACTCCCACTCAATACTTGCACAACTAATTCCAAACCCAAGCAATAAAGTAAGTCAACCCACTTTCAATGTTGAGATACAAAATCTCCAAACAAATCCTCTTTATCCAAATGATATTCATCTTGGATTAGAAAGAGTATTGCAAAGAAGAAATTCTCTTGCTCCCATTGAAGAACAACATCAAAAAGAATAATATCTAGAGGAGACTATAGAATCATGGACCGCATTTGATGGAGAGTAGCCATTGGAGCCTGAGATTGAATAATTTCTACAATGCTTATCACAGATTCTTCATGTGTTCAAGGGGATAATCGACAAATAGTATGAGATTTGAATGGCATGGAAAAATAAGACATGAAGAATGATTCATATGAGCAAGTAAACCAAGGGAATCATATATATATTTAACTTTGGTTCCTAACAATCACTAAACAGGGGCACCACTCCCTTTAATAATGTTTGGCATCATTAAAGTCAAAGCAGATGGTCTCTCATATCCAGGAACATGTTAAAGAATATGTTTCGAGCCTACACATGATTTTATTTGTCATATTTCTATGCACATGGCTCAATTTCAAGTATTCCTATACTTGAAACAGATTTTCTTTTTTTCAGGTAGATTAGGATAGAGGAATAAAAGAAAAAAATAAAATCTTAGGTGAAAACCTCCTTTGAGACGCCCGATATTGACTCATTAATTGAAAATCTCCTTGAGGCAGTCAATGGGTTGGAAAATATTGGAAAATATATATATATATATATATATCTTAGGTGAAAACCTCCTTTGAGGCGCCTAGGCATACCTACTAGTTGCAAACATCATTGAGGCAGCTAATAGGCCTAGAAAAAAAAACAAAATGAAAAGGATAAATAATCCCTTGCTATAGATATATCTCTCTGATGAACACAAGTGCTCTCCAACATCTGCAAGCCACAAGAACAAGTTAGCACCATAAGAAAAAGTTGATCAAAAATCTAGTCAAGGAAGTCAAACTTAAGCTTTCACCTACTTTTCCTAGATAATCCAATAGGACCAAGTCCATGTCAATCCATCACCCTCATATATTTCCATCATCCACCCATCATTACCAATCCTTTCCCATTCATTTTTCTTGTTGTTCAAAAGCGCTACATGAAATTTCTATGTTGTTACAGCATTTCCAAAAAAATATAGGGCGTAAATTTTTTTGACTATATCTCAAAAAATGTGTCTTTTTTTCGAGTTGTTTCATGGGGATATGCATAAGGATGACGGTGACATGCTTAAAAAAATCAATGAATTCCAATGCATATTTTTTTATAAATTTTCCATCATCACCTACAACCATTTGCCATTTTTCTTGATATTCATGCATCCATTGGCCAATATTTTTATGGAGAGATGTAATGATGATGGAAATGGAACAACAAAATTGTAGGCTTGTTGACTTAATTTTAAAATAAACAAGAGGTATTCATAATAATAATTTATTATATATAAAATGTATAAGTGATGATAAAATGTTACAATGAGGCCCTGCTTATATACCTAAGCAAGTGGCCTTTCATGACTGGGCATGTCTTTTAGACATGCCCCTTTCCCTTAAATTAATGACTATCTAACATAATCAATATTTGATTATTTATTATTTAAACTATTTATATTCATTTTATTTGTTATGAATTATATTCATAACATTGCCATTTTCTTCAAAAGCTTTGTCCTCAAAGCTTATCTTTGAGAGTTTCCTTCAGCTTAATCGTGAACGATTTTATTCATTTTTCTCTCGTCATTTTTTATAAGTGCAACAGGTCACAATTTTCTTCATATTTTTCATATCGCCATCATTCATTCATTTATTTATGTATAATTCCTCACTTGTCTTGAAATGCAGCTCGTCTATAATTTTTTTTTTAATATATATATTAAAAATTTTACTATATAGTTACTATATAGTATATGTTTTTTTCTTTTTTAATACAATTAAATTTGTTTGTATTATAATTATATTATCAAATAATTGTAATTATAATACAATATTAATGTTCAATAGACAAAATCATATTATATCACGGAATTTATATATCGATTTGAAGCTTGTATGAATCAACGCAAGATTCCACCTTTTGAGCTTTGACGGGGACACACCATTTGACGGAGGGGGGGAAACAAATCGTTTAAAGGCATTTGTTGTCGATTTGGTATCTACAGTCACAACCATGCAGGAGGCACGAACTGACAATGCCCAATTTGTGGACTGATGGGGGGATAGTACGTGGAAATTGGGACGTGATGGAAAACAAGGATTAGGGAGGTCTAGGTGGTTACAACCGGAGTCGAGATGTGGCATGGTGACAGTGAAAAGAGGACCAATAATGTAGTCGCAGTTAATTTCAATCATCGTGTAGTGGTTTGGATGCCACGACAAGGATAGAAATGTCAGCGGCTGGCGATGGAGAGCATGAATGTATGGCACGAAGTGTGGCCATGGTTTTAAACAAACAAACAAGCCCTGGGAGAGATGGGTTGGATGTCGACTTGCCGGAAGAGGGCGGACAGAAATGAGGTGGTGGTCAACTTTTGGACGCAGATTGATCTGTCGAGATGTGGGGACAGATAGACTGGAAAGATGATCTATGGACGATGTTCTGATCCAGATTGTCTACAGAATAGAACTGGTGTAATACAAGACTTCACTACTAATATCCTTGGCAATCGTTCTAGAACATTTATCTGTACCAATGTAAGGACCCACGACTAAACCAATATCTTCGCTTAATTCTTTTTCAAAGATTTTCTCAACCTGGGCACTTATCCCATAAAATAATTTCAAAAACATTCGCAACATAAGGGGATTGATTTTCCCATAACCTTTGTCATTCATATAAATGTCGCCTATGATTCTCATATGGCATGCAATTTCTTTAGTTTCTTGTTATGTTGTATTCCTCTAGAAAAGCAGCGTCATTTGAATAATGGTTTTGTTTAAATAATTGATGCCATTTAAAGGTATGAATATTTCCTTGTTCTTATAATCAAACTGACAATATAATCACATTAGGTTTATTTTTTTCCGTATAGTCAAACACTTGTTTGGGGTTGTCTCCATTTTTGACAAAGATTTACCCAATTTATCAAAAAATTTCTTCATCTCTCTCTATGTTTCTATAGGCTCAGATTTCTTGGATTCCTGCAAGATTTTGTCTATAAAAATCTCAAATTGCTTTTGTTTATTTACATCATTTAAGGGGGCAGGCATGTCATGACATGGCGTATTTTAGCAACAACCCATTTGAGTATTACTTGCTTTCTTTTCCAATTTAGGCTTCAACAGGTATTTTTCCATTATTCTTTCCACTTCTTCTAGATGTGGATGATTTGAACAGAGGAACTCAACAAGAGGCAACTGTTTTTTCTTTTCATCTTGTGAATTGTGGATTGGAATAGGGGCCTCCTTATCTTTTCTCTCAAGTTTTTGAGGTCACATTGTTCCTCTTTATATGATGAACAAATATTGAGTGGAGTCGTTTCCTACTCTTTAACATTTTATTTAGTGATGTTAGTGGAATGTGAATGTCTTGCATCATAAACTTCTAGTAGGGCATTTGTCTCATTGTTATGATATTGTTCATCTTCTTGTTTCTTGAGATAGTCTTCTTCCACATTATCTTCATCGATATCATCATATTGATCTATATCATTCTCATCCACGTACATACCAACTTTATTTGAACCCTTATATTGATCTATATCAGCTTCATCAAGATCTTCTGAATTCCCTGAATCGGTTGAATTGTTATGTTGACTATGTCTAATATTCGGGAATATTGGTTCTTACGTCAGATTTATCTTGTCGCAAATGGCATTTAACTTCTGCATTGCTTTGTTATGATTGTCTGTGGACTCGCTATGGTTTTTCCAAATTTTTCTTTCTATCCGATTTGTCATGTCTTGAAGTTTTTTTATGTCTTCGGACTGTCCTGTAACCTTATCCTCAAGATCGATTAAACTTTATTGATCTTAGTCTCAAGATCGATCAACCTTTTGTTGAAATCGGGCATCGAAAATGATGAAGACATCGAGTGGCAGCGATTCCAAGGAACGTTGAATGCGACAGCAGCACCACGGTGGCGGCAGCAGCATCGCTTATAATAGCTGAAGGCAGCCAGCAATAGCAGAAGGCAGTCACAACACGAATTGGCTCCGATACCAAATGGAACAACAAAACTGTAGGCTTGTTGAATTAATTGTAAATACACAAGAGGTATTTGTAATAATAATTTATTATATATAAAATGTATAAGTGATGATAAAATGTTACAATGAGGCCCTGCTTATATACCTAGGCAGGTGGCCTTTCATGACTAGGCATGTCTTTTAGACATGCCCCTTTCCCTTAAATTAATGACTATCTAAGATAATCAATATTTGATTATTTATTATTTACATTATTTATATTCATTTTATTTTTTATGAATTATATTCATAACAGGAAACATGCTCAAAAAATTTCATGTGAATCTAATATACCGTTTGAGAGAGATGGATTAAATAATCCTACTACATGATTATCTAGTAGTGCTACAGGATTGCTACACATTTCCATTAGGGTAAATATGTGATGAAGAGTTACTACGATATGACTCAACCTCCTAATTATAGTCAATGAAGTGGAATAAAAAAACCAAAACATTAATGACCTTCCTCGAGAGCTACAGGACTCCTAAGAGATAAACCACCCATCCAGGTGCCCAAACCCTGATTCAGACTACTTTGTCACTAACCTAAACTAGCAGTCGTATGCACAAGCCTACATCCATGTGAGTGTAGACCTCCATTCACATGCATAAGCCCGCAAGGGAGTGACTGCAGTCCCAATGTTAGTTCCCTATATTACTAGTGTATCCCCTTATTGTTAGTAGTGTATCCCCCTTATTGTTATTTTTGTACCCCTGTAGTCCCCATATTGTTATTATTATGCCCCATAAAAGCCACTATTGTTGTTGGTGTGCCCTGACATTATTATTGTTAGGTCAGCTATGACTATATTGTGACCCCATGGACTCCTATATATAGAAAGGAGGTTTTGTCATTTGAAACATCCAAGAATTGTTCATTTATGTAATGTAAAGGAGGTTTCCCCCTCGCAGTGGCTTATTTATAAGGCGTTGATCTCTCTTTTCTTCT
This sequence comes from Pinus albicaulis, assembly GCA_034641835.2. Classification (NCBI taxonomy): domain Eukaryota; kingdom Viridiplantae; phylum Streptophyta; class Pinopsida; order Pinales; family Pinaceae; genus Pinus; species Pinus albicaulis. The sequence goes on from CM076575.1 coordinate 584,194,691, forward strand.
ATTTTTGGAGCTCGTTTCATAGCATTTGGTTTCAAAGCTTTGGATTCTAGGGTTTCGCTGCTCCAAACAGGGCATTGTGGAATTTTCACTATAACGTGTTTTCTACGAAGGTTTAGAAGCTGAAATTTTTACCACAAGAAGCCAAAATCCTGAGGAACGTTGTTTAAAAATTTCAGATCTTGGTTTGAAATATTTTCGGAGATATTATCTGTGGAAGTTAGGGTTTTTGCAAGCTCCCTAATTTCATCTAAAAGAGGTGATCTTGGGAAAATCGTCACAACTATCTCTCTGAGCATCGAATTGGAATTCTGTAAAAAGTGGTCGACTGTACTGTACATGGACTATAGTTTCTTTTTTATCAATTTCAGAGCTGAAGGGGGAAACAGTGACACGTGGAACGTCGTACAAGTTCGCTCTACTGAACCAATCCATAATTAGGTCATTGTGGGAGATTGGGCATAAATTTTTCTTGAAGAATTCAAATCAGGTCAGACCTACGGCATTGGAAAGAAGACTCAGAGGGCTATTATAATACTGAAGCTTAAATCTTGGGGATCTGAAATTACAAAGATACATCAGTTTCAATATCAAGCTCCTCAAAAGTAAGAAAAAGGTGTATATTTATATTTTAAATTGCATAAGTCTTGTTTGAAAAATATATTTGAAGTGATTCCAAGGGCATATTGAAACATAGATATTAGTATTGGCTTCTAAAATCCCCTCTAAAAATAATTCAATGCCCATTAAGTCTTCAGAAGGCTCTACTATGACTCATGAAGAGGAATAAGTGCAACATGACATATCAAAATTATAGGAGCAAGTGCACCAAATTTCACTCTTGCAAAGAGCAACAAAAAATGAAATGGAAGTTTTGAAAAAATGCGTGGAAGCTAAGATGGATGTTTTGAAGAAATACATGGATGGTTTGAAGAATGGCATGTAAGTTAAGATCGATGGCATGGAAGCTAAGATCGATGACATGGAAGCTAAGATCTATGAAAAAATTAAAGACAACATGGAAGACATGAATAATGATCTAAAAGAAGACATGGAAGGTTTGAAGGAAGGTTTGACAAAGTTGATACAAGAAATGATTCCTAATGGCGAAAAGATAGTAGAGGAAACTCATGATGAGAACAAAATAAATTTTAATCGTGATTTCATAAACTCTAATGTTGGATTGAAGACCCACCATATTCCAAAGATTGATATGAGGAATTTTGATGGCAAGCATCCTGTAACATGGATACTACAAATGGAGCAATATTTTGATCTCAATAATGTGCAAAACACACAAAAGGTACGCATTGCAACTTTACGTTTAGAAAAAAATACATTTTTATGGTATCGATGGCTTTTCTCCCGTAAAAAAATTGTCACTTGGTCAATTTTTACAAAGGAAATGATAGCACATTATGAGGATACAAAGAGAAACACCTTCTTTGGCCAATTGATAAATATAAAACAAAATGGTTCAGTGGTGGAGCACATTGAGGACTTCCAAAAATTGAATATAAGGCTAGTTGATATTCTAGAGGAACACAGGATTGATGTCTTCATAGAGAATTTAAAGGATAACATCCAACATGAGGTTCACCTTTGGGAACTTGATTCATTGGAGAAGGCATTCAGGTTAGCAAGAAAAATTGAATGTAAAATTATGGTGACAAGGAAGCCTACCACTCACATATAAAAAGATGGAAGTATTTCTACTCCTAGACTTCTACAACCTACAAGGTTGACACAATAACAATTGGAAGAAAAAAGAGAAAAAGGGCTTTGCTACAATTGTGATAGAAAATACACTAAAGGTCATAAGTGTGCTGAAAATAAACTACTTTACATAAATTATGAATAGGAGGAAGAAAATGGACAATAAAATTCAAAAGAAGAGGATATACACCAAGAACCAACCCTAGAGAAAGAACAAATGAGTCTGGCCATATCCTGTAATGCATTGGAAAGAATTAACACTCCTCAAACTCTCAAGATAGAAGGACATATCAAGAAGAAAAAGGTAATAGTGTTGATTGATCTGGGTAGTACCCATAATTTTATTCATTGTAAGGTAGCCAAGGAATTGAATTGCTTCATATAACCAGCACCAGAGTGTCAAGTGATGGTTGCAAATGGAGGAACTATATATTGCTCTAGAAAATGTCATAATATCAAGCTAACCATGGGAGAATATGTATTGAATAGTCCAATGCTTTCCATTCCAATGGGAGGCGTTGATGTTGTACTAGGAGTACAATGGTTACAATCTTTGGGGACGACAGCTTTTAATTTTCAACAAATTTTCTTGAAATTTGTTTCGGAAGGAAAGGAAGTTGAATTACAGGGTATCACAGGGAAGCCAGGAAATATAATAATCTCTAATTTCATGACAAAGCTTCTGAAGAAATAACAACGAGGCGTAATTTCACAATTATGCTCACTAGAAGTTCCAACATCAAAATCATCTATTTCTCCATATCTTTGAAAAGTCTTGGACAATCATTCCAAGGTGTTTGAAACTCCCAAAGGACTCCCACCTATTCGTGATCATGATCATGCTATTCATTTGATTCCAGGAAGTGTTCCTTCAAACATCAGGCCTTACAGATATCCTTATGTCCAAAAGAGAAAAACCGAACGTATGATTGTAGAAATGTTAGAGGATCATATAATTCAACCTAGTGTAAGTTCTTTCTCTGCTCTTGTAGTATTGATACACAAGAAGGATGGATCATGGTGCATGTGTCCAAATTATAGGGAGCTCAATAAGCTCACCATTAAAGTTAAATTTCCCATTCCTGTGATTGATGAATTATTGGATGAATTACATGGAGCAATTTATTTTACGAAGTTGGATCTTCATTTAGGATATCATCAAATTAGAATGAAGACTGAAGATATTCTGAAAACAGTCTTTCGAACCTATTAGGGTCATTATGAATTTTTATTCATGCCTTTTGGCCTTACCAATGCACCATCTACATTTCAAGGGTTAATGAACTCCATTTTCAATCCCTTCCTTAGAAAATTTTTGTTAGTATTTTTTGATAATATACTAATCTACAGCAGGTCTTGGAAGGATCATGTTCAGCACGTTGACAGGGTGCTTAAACTATTGGAGGAGAAACAACTATATGAAAAAACTTCCAAATGTTTCTTTGGAGTATAATAGGTGGAATATTTGGGTCATATTGTATCTCATGAGGGTGTTAAGGTAGACCATAACAAAATTAAATCCATTAAGGAATGGAAAGTCCCCACAACCATAAAATAGTTGCGAGGATTTATCAGGTTACTAGGGTATTATCACAAGTTTGTTAAGAATCATGGGAGAATAGCAGCACCTCTAACAAAATTATTGAATAAAGATGCATTTTCATGGACTCCTGAAGCAACTAAGTCCATTAAACATCTTAAAGAGGAAAAGTGCCTAGCATCAGTCTTAGTTACGCCAGACTTCACAAAAACCTTTATTGTGGAATGTGATGCCTCAGGAAATGGAATTGGTGTTGTTTTAATGCAAGAAGGAAGACCCATTTCTTTTTAATGTCATCCAATCAAATGAAACTATTTTACATAAAGCAATTTATTAGAAGGAAATGATGGAAATACTGCATGCACTAAAGAAATGGAGGCCTTACCTCATGGGAAGACACTTCAAGGTAAAAATTGATCATGATAGTCTTAAATACTTTTTGGAACAAATACTATCTTCAGAAGAGCAGCAAAAATGGGTCACAAATATGTTGGGTTATGACTGAAATAATATACAAAAAAGGGAAGCTAAATTTGTTGGGAAAAATATTGAGAGGGGGGAGGGGGGGTGAATCAGTATTTAGAGCTTACTGAAAAGATTTTAAGTTTTCTTTACAAAATTCCATACGCGGCTTTGATGAACCCAACTCTCGTATACACGTGCATATAATAAAAGAAACTAGTGTATGCTGATATAATATTGCAGATTAAAAAATTTTCAGGAACAATCTTTAAGTCAGTTTACCAATCAAGCATTTGTTAGATAATCAGTAATTATGTGCAGTGACAGCATTATAAATCATCACACAAGAGCAACACACATGAACACCAATATTTAAGGTGGAAACCCAAATCGGGAGAAAACCACCGCTGTTGTCGTCTCTATCTTCAATATTTATTATATGGAAAACTATTTACACTATTGTACTGATGCAAAATCATATCAGTGCATAGGCATCTACCTGCAGAAGGCTACAACCTTCTGTCGTTTTCCAGCTGCTATTGGAAGGGAGCTACAACCCCTTAATCTCGTTTACCAGCCACTACTGGAAGGGAGCTTCAACCCCCTCATCATAACATCAGCTTCTACTGGTAGGAAGCTTCTACTTCCATACTGAAGGCTTCAACCCTCAGAACCACTGCAGACCACATTTCATTAATTTTCATACTGGATCAAACAGCATCAACACAACTCTTCATAAACATCAACAACCATAAACTTTACCCAATACTTCAACCAGAACAATGATACCACTGTAACCAGAACTAAGAAATAACCCAGACTTCAGAATAAATATGCAGATACAAACTCAACCCTGAATATTCATCAACTTAAAATGCATACACTACTTTGCTTCACTGAATCTGCGTGTATACGCGCTTTCCTTCACACCAACCTGTGTATATCTCTGTGAATACTGTTTTTCAAAATGTAATCAGTCTCAGATCTAGATCTGAGGCTTTCAGTCAGATATCTTAATAAATGTAGAACCCTTCATCAGTTGGTCACCATCAACCATGTTTATTATCTCATTGATCAGATTTGTACATAATCAACTTAATAGCAATATACAGTATTCATACAACCCAGATCTACAAGAAGACTTCATTGACAGATAGTAGACAAATAGCAGGAATAACATAAAAACCTTTGCAATAAGCTTCAGAAAACCCTAACTGCCATATGTGCCTTTTCTGAAGCAAACCCGGGTATATACGCGCTTTTACTGAGATGAACTAGCATATAGATCTGTAAATATAAACTTTGCAGAATGAACTAGATCCATAGAACTTACCCATATTTCTTCACTTGACTTTAGGAAACTTGCGCCAAGTCATAGATCTAATCATCTCTTCAATGGATCACACAAGAGCATAGTCATTTCAGATCTAGTGATCTTGAACCATCATTGTATCCATGGGTGCATCATAGATTCAGATCTATCAATTAAAACAGAGTTCATCCCATGCAGATATACCTTAGAGAAAATTATTCAGTAACAACCATTACTCATGCGCACTTTGTACTATAATCTTCTTCTCCTTATATAGATTTAGCCTTTACCAATACCATGAGTCAAAACCACACAACTGTAGATGGTATTCTTGGATGGAATCATATAGACAATAAAGCGCTCAATATTGTGGGCTAATACCATGGTCATGCCCCTTGGTTTCATAATTTTAGAGCGCAAAAGGAATATGCAGCTTGGATCATTCTTATTCGTGTGTATACGTGAATTCTCGTCATAAAAACTATGTATATACTTATTCTGAATGTATACACAGGTTGCCTTCATAAAAGTAGGGTATACATTGCATCCCTATGCGAGTTTCCTTCATAAAACCTGCGTATACATTGAGAAATATTTCCTGTTTCATTTCTCTTGCACTTACTGAAATTCCTTTCTCTGTCACATCTGGACTGACCTGTAGAAACATCATTTTTACATCTTTAACACATAGGTTTCTTATCAAAAGGCAACTCATCAAGTAGGTTTCCATCAAGAACAACTTCATCAAATAGGTTGCCATCAAGGACAACATATTGCAACATATTGCCACCAATCTCCCCCTTTGGACTTGATGGCAACCATGATGGTGTTTGATCATTACAATAGATAAGTACATTAATCATAACCATTATTAAAACACCAAAATACTCTCCCCCTTTGACATCAAGGGAAAATGGCGAATCAAAACCAAAACAAGGTTTCTCTTCCCTTGTAGAAAGATGAGTGCTGAAGATATTATGTGTGCTCATTTTACCATGCTCCCCCTGAGTTCATGTTGGATCTTTAAACTGATTTTTCAATGAAGTACATGACTGAACTGAGTATGACCTTTCCTATCACCAAGGACTCATACTTACATTAATGATCCAACCAAGTGGAAGTACAAATTTGACTCAACTTCCCAACCAAGGGGGTTTCCAAATTTGAACAAGTCCTTACATGACTGAATATAACAATTTTACATCATAGGTCTCAACATGACCTTTTCATCAAATTATAGATATGACTATCTATGACCAAAACCAAAGAATCTCAAAAATGAGATCATAAAACAGCAACCAATCAGAATGCCAACAATGCATCCTTTTATACAGGACAAGTGCTCCCCCTTAGCTTGTGCATCCTGGACATATTCAACAACCAAATCATCAAAGCATCTGCATCAAGGAGAAAAATTTCAGTGAATGATACACAAAGATAAATACTGAAACAATAACAGAGATTACCCAACAGCACCACAATTGTTCTGAAACGCTGACCCAAATAAATTCTGTCAGTAAATCCCATAGGTGGTTTTATGCTCTGAAACTCGCATATATACGTGATTCTCCTTTATGAAACCTGCGTATCAAATTTAATCTTCTGAAATTAAGCACTTTTGATCAAAGACGCAGAGACAACTCCCAGCTTATGTCTGAGATATTTGAATGCTTCCCTAGGAAGAGGTTTAGCAAATATATCAGCAACTTGTTCTTTGGAGGGAACATACTCCAATTTGACATTTTTTTCAAGCACTTGTTCACGTAGGAAATGGTACTTGATAGGAATGTGCTTGGTCTTAGAATGCATAAAGAAATTATTTGAGATACTAATGGCACTTGTATTATCACACAAAATGGAGATGGGAGGTGAACATTTGATTTGAATGTCTTGTAAAATCTACATCATCCAAAGTAGTTGTGTGCAACATGATGCGGCAGCCACATATTCTGCTTCTGATGTAGATAAGGCGATAGAACTTTGTTTCTTGTTGAACCAAGATACCAATCGGGGCCCCATATAGAATTCACCACTACTAGTGATTTTTCGATCATCAATATTTCCAACCCAATCTGCATCTGTGTAAGCATGAAGAGTGAGATCAGCATTCTTTGGATACCATAGACCATAATATTGAGTCCCTTTTAGATATTTAAATATTCTTTTTACAGCCTGAAGGTGAGACTCTTTTGGATTAGCTTGGAATCTTCCAGCAATCCCAACTGCATGCATAATGTTTGTTCTTGTCCCGGTTAGATAAACCAGAATTCCAATCATGGATCTATATTCTAGTTGATTCACCCTGGGAGAATCATCATGAGAACTAAGGTTACATCCAGTTACCATTAGCGTACTCACAGGTTTGCATTCTTCCATCCCATACTTCTTCAGAATTTTCTTAAGATATTTTTCTTGTGATAAAAATATGTCATTTGTTGCTTGTTGCACTTGTAATCCAAGAAAAAATGTTAGATCCCCAAGTAAAGACATTTCAAATTCTTGTTGCATAACAGAAGAAAATTTCTGACTCATGGACTCTTCATTACTCCCAAAAATGATGTCATCAACATATACAACTACTATCAATAGTTTATCATTTTCATTTTTTGTGTATAAGTTGCTATCAGTAAATCCCTTTGAAAAACCTTTTGATGAAGATATTTTTCAAGACGATAGTACCATGCCCTTGGAGCTTTTCTGAGACCTTATAAAGCTTTTTCAAGTTTGAAAACAAGCTTTTCATCATTTCCCAAAATGAATCCTTCTAGTTGTTCTATATAAACTTCTTCTTCTAGATCACCATTGAGGAAAGCAGATTTAACATCCATTTGATAAACTTTGAATTGTGGAAAGCTTGAAAAGGAAAGAAACATTCTTATGGCTTCAAGTCTAGCTACAGGAGCAAATGTTTCTTCAAAGTCTATACCTTCTTTTTGAGCATACCCTTTACAAACAAGTCTAGCTTTGTTTCTAATAACATCTCCATTTTCATGTAACTTGTTTTTAAATATCCATTTTGTTCCAATAACATTTTTATCATGAGGTCTTGGAACCAATTCCCAAGTATGATTCTTTTCAATTTGATCAAGTTCTTCATTCATGGCTTGAATCCAACATTCATCTTTTTCTAGCTTGATTGACATTCTGTGGTTCAATAGTGGATAGAAATGTTAGATAACTAGGAGATCCTACAGGAATTCTTCTTATTTTGACACCTGATCCCTTTTCTCCCAAAATTTGAGATTCTAGATGATTCTTTTGAACATACCTGGATGGAGCCTTTTTAGATAGATCGTCTTCCGGTGCTTCATTTGGTTCACCTTCTATATTGTTGCTATTAGATGCAGGAAGATATTCATCACCTTCATTTTCATTTGTTGTTGGTATTTCCCTTTTTGGAGCTGAGAGAGACTCATCAATTACAACATCAATACATTCAACGATCTTCCTAAGTCTTTTATTGTAACACTTATATGCTTTATTTCTTGAAGAGTAGCCAAGAAATATTCCTTCATCTGCTCTTGGTTCAAATTTACCTATTTTTTCATCATTGTTCTTGATAAATCATTTGCTTCCAAAAACTATAAAATGCTTTACAGTTGGAATATTACCATACCAGAGCTGATAAGGAGTTTTATCACTGTTCACACGGACATGAGCCTTGTTAAGAATATTTATTGTAGTATGTGATGCTTCTCCCCAAAAGGTATCAGGTGTTCCGGAATCATCAAACATAGCACGAGCCATCTATTGAACTATTCTATTCATACTTTCTTCCAGGCCATTTTGTTGTGGGGTTCCAGCTACAGAAAACTGTCTTTTTATGCCATGTTGTTCACAAAAATCAAAGAATTCATCTGATATATATTCCCCTCCATGGTCAGATCTAAGACATTTGATTTTTATATCTAATTCATTTTCAACCAAATCTTTGAAGATCTGAAATTTTTCAAATGCTTCATCTTTGTGTTTTAGTAACCCAATCCAACACATTCTAGAGAAGTCATCAATAAATAGAATATAGTATTGTTCTCCACAAGGTGAATTTTTCCTCATAGGTCCACATATGTCAGTATGTATGAGTTCAAGAGGCTTACTTGTTGATCCTTCTTTGGCATTGAATTTTACTCTGGTTTGCTTACCGAATTGGCAAGATTTTCATACGGTACTTTCAGGTAGAGTGATGCTCGGAAGATCACGAACCGCCTTGAGTCTGCTTGATTTGTTGATTTAAGAGAAACTCAAATGCCCCAATATTCTATGCCATAACCAATTTTCTAAATATTTACCCAAGTAACATTGTTCTTTGCAACCTTTCAATACATACAGATTGCTTGGTGTTCTAGTTCCTTTTATTACCATTTTTCTTGTGTCAAGTTCACGTACCACACATTCTTTTGAACTAAAGACAACTTCATTTCCTTGATCACACATTTGACTCACACTTAACAGGTTATGTTTTAATCCATCCACATACATAACATTGTTAGCTTTTACTTTTTCCTTTAGAAAAATAGAACCTTTTCCTCTAATGGAAACGAGAGTATCATTTCCAAAGGTAACATTCTTTTCTCTTTCCAGAGCATTGTATGCAAGGATTTTATTTCTATCACCTGTAATGTGCTTTGAGCATCTGCTATCAATGTACCATTGATTTTCTTCCCCTTCTGCAAATAAGGATATGCCACAATTCTCAACCTGTAAGTCCTTCTTTCTCCATACCTTGGAATTTGAAGGTACATGCTCTTTTGGTTGAAATTTTCTCCTGCATTCAGATTCTCCATGACCAAAGTTATAGCAATAAGCACATTCAATTTCATTTTGAAGAGGAGAAAATTTTTTATAAATATTCTTCTTTATTCCAATCTCATTTCTTTGCTTTCTTGCTTCTCTGGTTATGATGGTTTTGTATGCAACACATTGAACAGTTTTATGGCCAAAATTATGACATGGGAAATATTGCCCATTAAGGAAATTTTTGCGATCATGAAACCTTCTATTTGTGTTTACCTGTTGATTGGTATTTCTTTGATTGATATTTCTTCTATTGTTCTTTGTATTGAAGTAGTCATGCTTTACCTGTGAAGTTTCTTTGTTCTCTTGCTAAGTGAAAGGATGTTGTAGACTAGCTTTAGCTGCATTTAGATAACTTGGTGCTAAAGATTGAGAGGATTCCCCGATATATCCAAGACCTGTCTTTACAAAAGGAGAGCATTGAACCTTGATAATTTCATCTAAGTTTTCAGTTCCTTTAGCAAATCTAAGATTTGAAGTCTTTTCTTTCTCAATTTCCTTTCTTAGACTTACTATTTCACATTCTAATTTCTCATTGTGCTTCTCCTTTTCTATAAGATAATTCTTTAGAGTATCTATGGCAATTTTTTTCTCTTCCAAACATATTTTGAGCTGATTAATTTCTTCAAGAAAATCATTTTCTTCTAGTGCATCCATAAAGGTATCTTTAGCCTCACTAGAGGCTTTTTCAAAAGCAATGAGTAGTCTCACATCTTGATCAGATTCTTCTTCTTCACTATTTGATAGCCCATCACTATCCTCATGAGTATAATAACTTTTTCTATTGATAAACTGAATCTTATTTCCTTTTTCCACTTCCTTTACTTTTCCAAGTTTTTCTTTATGGGGACACTTAGCAGCATAATGACCAACTCTTCCACAAGAAAAACATTTAAAAGGAAGCTTACCTCTGAACCTTCCAGTGCCAAGTTGTAGCTTCTTTACAAAATTTATCTCATCTTCTTCTGAAACATACCCTGATCCTTCTTGTTCTTCTACTTCTTTTCCTTTTGCAGCAGCTATAAAGACAGCTTCCTTGACTTTAGATGGACCTCCTTTTCTCATTTCACAAGCAGTCAAAATACTGTGAAGTTGAACAATAGTAAGAGTTTGTATATCCTACTTCTCTTCAATAATAGACACTTTTGATTCAAATTTGGGAGTTAGAGATCTTAAAACCTTTTCTACCATAGTAGTGTCAGTTATGGTTTCACCCAGATTTCTCATACGATTTACAGTATCATCTAGACATAAAATGAAGCTGGCAATGCTTTCCTCATTATGCATCCTGATATTTTCATATTGAATTCTGAGAGTTTGGAGTTTAGCACTTTTTACCTTGGTATCACCTTCATAGCTTAAAATGATTTTGTCCCATATCTCCTTTGTTATATTCAACTGCATGACTTTGACAAATTCTAATTTAGTCAGACTTCCCAATAATGCATTGACCGCCTTTGCATTGGTTTCATATTTATTTCTTTCAACTGCATCTGTTGGAATTGATGTTGGATATTGATAACCTCCTTCAACTATAGCCCATACATCTGCTCCAAGAGACTGAAGATGGGATCTTGTCCTTGTTTTCTAGAATATTAAATTGTTTTTGTTGAAGAGAGGATGCCTAATAGATGTTGTCCCATCTTAATCAAGCTCATCTTAGCTTATCTTCCTTCTAGCGATTAAGCTTCTTCAGAAGGACCTTGCTCTGATACCAATTGTTGGGAAAAATACTAAGAGGGAGGGGGGGGGGTGAATCTGTATTTAGAGCTTACTGAAAATATTTTAACTTCTTATTTACAGAATTCCATATGCGGCTTTGATGAACGCAACTCGCATATACATTCGCATATAATAAAAGAAACTAGCGTATCCTGATATAATTTTTCAAATTAAAAAAATTTCAGGAACAATATTTAAGTCAGTTTACCAGTCAAGAATTTGTTAGATAATCAGTAATTATGTGCAGTAACAGCATTATAAATCATCACACAAGAGAACCACACATGAACACCAATATTTAAGGTGGAAACCCAAATCGGGAGAAAACCACTGTCGTTGTCGTCTATGTCTTCAATATTTATTATATGGAAAATTGTTTACAATATTGTACTGATGCAGACTCATATCAGTACATAGGCATCTACCTGCAAAAGGCTACAACCTTCTCTCATTTTCCAGCTGCTACTAGAAGGGAGCTACAACCCCCTAATATTTTTTACCAGCCACTACTGGAAGGGAGCTTCAACCCCCTCATCAGAACACCAGCTTCTACTGGCAGGAAGCTTCTACTTCCATTCTGAAGGCTTAAACCCTCAGAACCACTGCAAACCACTTTTCATCAATTTTCATACTGGATCAAACAGCATCAACACAACTCTTCATAAACATCAACAACCATAAATTTTACCCAATACTTCAATCAGAATAGTAAGACCACTGTAACCAAAACTCATAGATAACCCAGAATTCAGAATAAATATGCAGATACAAACTCAACCCTGAACATTCATCAACTTAAAATGCATACGCTACTTCACTTCACTAAAACTGCGTGTATACGCGCTTTCCTTCACACCAACCTGCATATATCTCTATGAATACTATTTTTTAGAATGTAATCAGTCTCGGATCTAGATCTGAGGCTTTCAGTTAGATATCTTTAGAAATGCAGAACCCTTCATCAGTTAGTCACCATACACCATGTTTATTATCTCATTGATCAGATTTGTACATAATCAACTTAGCAGCATATACAGTATTCAGACAACCCATATCTACAAGAAGACTTCATTGACAGACAGCAGGCAAATAGCAAGAATAACAGAAAAACCTCTGCAATAAGCTTCAGAAAACCCTAACTTCCATACGCGCCTTTTCTGAAGAAAACCCGCGTATATATGCGCTTTTACTGAGACGAACTAGCATATAGATCTGTAAATATAAACTTTGTAGAATGAACTAGATCCATAGAACTTACCCAGATTTCTTCACTTGACTTCAACAAACTTGCGCCAGGTCATAGATCTAATCATCTCTTCATTAGATCCCACAAGAGGATAATCATTTTTGATCTAGAGATCCTAAACCATCAATGTATCCATGGGTGCATCATAGATTCAGATCTATCAATTAAAACAGAGTTCATCCCATGTAGATATACCTTAGATAAAATTATTCAGTAACAACCCTTACTCATGCACACTTTGTACTATGATCTTCTTATCCTTATATAGATTTAGCCTTTACCAATACCATGAGTCAAAACCACAAAACTGCTGATGGTATTCTTGGACAGATTCAAATAGACAATACAGCACTCAATACTATGGGCTAATACCATGGTAATGTCCCTTGGTTTCATAATTTTAGAGCACAAAAGGCATACATGACTTGGATCGTTCTTATCCGCGTGTATACGTGACTTCTCGTCATAAAAACTGCATATATACTTATTCTAAATGTATACGCAGGTTGCCTTCATAAAAGTAGTGTATACATTGCATCCATACGCGGGTTTCCTTCATAAAACCTGCGTATACATTGAGAAATATTTCCTGTTTCATTTCTCTTGCACTTACTGAAATTCCTTTCTCTGTCACATCTGAACTGACCTGTAGAAACATCATTTTTACATATTTAACACATAGGTTGCTTATCAAAGGCAACTCTTCAAGTAGGTTTCCATCAAGAACAACTTCATCAAATAGGTTGCCATCAAGGACAACATATTGCAACATATTTCCAACAAAATTTTGTTGCAGATGCACTCTCAAGAAAGGATGAAGAGGTGGAATCATTGCTTTGTTCCATTTCTATTATCTAGCCAGATTGGATAACTGAAGCAAGGGATGAATGGAAGAATGACAAAGAAGTGTCGACACTCATTCAAAAGTTGCAGCAAGATCCTAGTACATCTAATACATTTAGTTGGAAAATGATTCCTTATGGTACAAAGATCACTTATATATTTGTAAGAATTCCCAACTAAAACAAAATATTCTTTTGGAATTGCACACCTCTCCCTTAGGAGGACACTCAAGATTTTTAAAAACTTACCACAGGGTGAAGAAAGATTTTTTTTGGGATGGCCTTAAATATGATATTCAAAATTTTGTGGAGGAATGTTTGGTTTGTCAGCAAAACAAATTTGAGACAATTAAGACCCTGGGTCTTCTACAGCCTTTATCCATTCCAAGTCAACGTTGGGAGGAGGTTTCAATGGATTTTATAACAGGTTTACCTAAGTCCGAAGGAAAGAGTGTCATCATGGTGCTAGTTGATAGACTTACCAAGTATGCACACTTTTGTGCGTTATCTCATCCATTTAAAGCAAGTACAATTGCTACTACATTTATGGAAACAATTCAAAAGGTACATGGAAACCCAAAGATTATTGTAAGTGACAGAGATCCCATTTTTACTAGAAAATTTTGGACGGAATTATTTTCTTGTTTGGGTACTCAAATAGCTCATATCTCATATTGTCATCCTCAATCCAATGGGAAAACTGAGATAGTGAACAAATGTTTGGAAGGATATCTTCATTGTTTTGTTTCTGATAAACAAACACAATGGGTCAAGTGTTTACCTCTGGCTGAATGGTGGTATAACACTTCCTTCCATACTGCAACAAAAATGACCCCATTTATGGCACTTTATAGATATCATCCACTGTCCATCACATCATCTTTAAGAGAAAATTTTAAGGTTCAAGCAGTGGAATATCACATCGAGCATCAACAAAAATTTCTCTAACTCTTAAATTATGACCTAAATTTCGCTCAAAATCGAATGAAACAACAGGCATATTAACATCGCAGCAAGAGAATTTTTCATGTAGGAGATTGGGTATTTTTATGACTACAACCATACAAACAAATTTCCCTCAAGAAAGCTAAGAAGGATAATAAATTATCACCGAAGTACTATGGTCCTTACAAGGTGTTGCAAAAGATTTGTACTATGGCATAAAAAATGGAGCTTCTGACTTCTTCTCGAGTGCACCCAGTTTTCCATGTTTCATGCTTAAATAAGGTTATAGGTGACAAACTTCAAGTTCAAAAAATATTTCCAGAACTTGATGAGGAAGGAAAAATCATATTGGAACTTGAAACAGTCACAGAAACAAGAACTCGGCAGCTACGAAATCGATCATTTTCATAGTATCTCATTAAGTAGAATAACTTACCCACTGAAGATTCCACATGAGAGGATGAGAATTTAATACAGAAGCATCTAGAGCTACTCAAGCGTTGAGGAAAACACGTTTTTGAAGGAGAGGGGCATGCTAGGTCCCTATATTACTAGTGTATCCCCTTATAGTTGGTAGTGTAGCCCCCTTATTGTTATTTTTTTACCCTTGTAGCCCCCATATTGTTATTATTGTGCCCCATAAAATCCACTATTGTTATTGTTGTGACCTTAAATTATTATTGTTAGGTCGGCCAGGATTATATTGTGATCCCATGGACTCCTATATATAGAATGTTTTTTCATTTGAATCATCCAAGAATTATTCATTTATGTAATGTAAAGGATGTTTCCCCCTCTAAGTGGCTTATTTCTAAAGCGTTGATCTCTCTTTTCTTCTATTTTTGGAGTTGGTTTCATAACACCCAATTTCCCAATTGTGTTCCTACAACCGCAGAATCTATGCCACCTTTTCAGGGATAGACTCCATATCACTTCCTAGAACTTGGTGAAAATTTCCAAAACAATAAATGACACAAAGACAAAAGCCTATAACACAAAACTTGATCAAGGACTTGACCCAACCAATCCTAACCATGATAGTAATTTCGTCAAACACGTGGTGAACATGTAATCTACAGATCATTAATACGTATTTAAACATAGGGGTCTGATACTTATCTAAGAATCATCAAGAACGTATAATGCCCACTCATAATAGTTTCAATAGCATATATTAGCTCATGCATTCATTAACCATTCATCAAAAAATAAAAAACATCAAGATCCATAGCCACTATACATTATATAACTAGCAAAATGAACAACATATACACCATGACAAAATAGCCACCAAAGCCACATAATAACAAGTGAAACTACTCATGGAATAGAAGAGTGAAATAACTCTTATTAACATATGAAAATACAACCAATTTAGGTACTTCCACATACCACCTGACCATAGATTTGGGTGAACTAAATCTCTCTTTCATCCAATCACCCCCGTGTCATATTCCAAGGTGGGATATCATGGAATAACCATAAAAAAACCAAATCAGGGCTTCTAGAGGCGAACTTGCATCAACCCTTAACCAATGAGTCCACCTCATGGCTGGATATAACTAACCATCACCAGATTGGTCTCTACCCAAGTTGTTCAGGGCTCTAGAGCTTTTGTTCCAACCTGGATCGAGGACTAGTAACTCAACCCATAGTTGTCTCAGGAATCCAAAGCGTTTGTCCCCCCAAGGCTCCAGGAATAGTAACTCAACCCACCAAGAGCTCCAGATAATTTTTCCAACCAAGGCTTCCAAGACTAGTAACTCAACCTAAGTTGTTCTAGGGCTTCCAAAGCATTTTTCCAACCAAGGCTCTGGGAACTAGTAACTCAACCCACAACCATAAGGAACATGAGCACCAATCAGATAATATATATATATATATATCTGGAAAACCCACAACACCATGGCTATCCAGGAAATATCCACATGCATGGAAAACCCACTATCAATCTACGAAATCCTCCATGTCAATGACATATCATAACCAAATAACCACATGCATGCCAAACTAGCAAGTAAAGCATACATGTAACTCATTACCTAAAAAATCAATTCATTTGTAGTTGCTGATCCTAATGCCCCCTTGTGCTTTCCTACTTTCCTTTGCCCTCTTTTTCAAATCCAAAGAAACTAGAGTGCTCCAAGCATGCTCCAACAATGCTCCAAGATTTCTCTAAGTGTGAAAGAGTATGAGAGAGAGAGAGAATAGAAGAGAACTCCAAGCTAAAACTGACAAAAATATAACACTGACAAAAGCCATGAATTGATCCTCATGATCCTTTTATCATTAAGGCCTCTATTTTCTTCATTTTCCTTCATTTTTTCTTCAATTTCATCCTCATTCAAATGTGTGACCTTTCACCTTCCTTTTCTCCTATTTTCCTTTATTTCCTAAATAGAATACCAATTAATGCCTCTTTACTTTTTCCAATGCCTTTACCAATTTCCTTAGCCATAATAAAATGAAATGAACACCCATAAGGATGTTTTACCCAACATTAATCTTGGAATGTGTGTCCCATGACCTTGGCCTTATATTTTTTTTTACATGTAAATTAAACCAAGGGTTGTTACAGAACCCTCCCCCTTGGGGGAACACCATCCTCAGTGTTCTATGACACCTATGATCAGAAAACTGATAAAAACAAAACATACTACCTATGGAGCTTTATAACGCAACTTGTTGCAGTATTTACAATGACCACTACTGAAAACATGATAAACATATTGTTTACTGGAGATTTATAACACATCTCATTACGATATTTTCAATAACAACCACATATAATCATGCACATTTGCTTCAACCACCAAATAACCATATTTTCTATGGATCTTTATAACCAGAAAATAAAGGATATGGTGATCAGGAACAATGGAATATGATTCTCACACCTCCACCCTCAAAACTAGTACTAGGATTCACTTCTATATCAATAATTCAAGAATCCATTGCCAAATTCAAACCTGTATCAAATGTCTAGCGCTACAATCTTATGCCACTTGTCTTCTCAGTGAACATTTACCGACTAATTGTTCTAGTGCACACTCACAATGTTCTTCTGATTCCATTTGTAAATGTTAATGATCAAAATAAATGTATTCATTGACCTTCCCTTATCTTCTAAATAATCCCTCAAATCTGATCACCCCCTTTCTTGCAGTCACACACCTTTCAAGTTTCATGGGCATCCCCTTCTTTGCTACACAGTCCTTCGGGCGACCCTTCCCTTAGCAAGGTTTCCTCGCAATGGAAGGTTCAAAAACCAAGGCATATCCCTGCCTCAAAACCATTATATTGGTCATAACATGCTCATGGTAATCAATGTACACTATTAGGTACCAGTGTCCCACAATTTCCATACTCCTGAAGTGCTTTACCATCATACTACTACATGTTCCAATTCCTTTTAATGTTTATGTTAACATTCTTGCTATTAGTTCCAACCACCCAACCAGGAATTTTCATGCTTTCCTATACCAAGCACTTAATTTTCATTAGATTAAAAAATAACTGAAACAAATTCACATCATACCTCATTGGTAGCTCGTCAACAAGGTACACCTGCAATTCTATTTACTTCCTGTCACAACAAGTCAGACTAGTTTTTCAATCAAATAATCATGTATAAAATTATCACATCTATTTATTTAAAAACTCAACCATCATAAATGAGAACCACAGATCACATGCATAATCAATATGGAAATAAAATATTGATACTTATCCTTCAAATAATTATTTACTTTTGCCTTTGTTCCTTGTCCTTTCTATACACACACTGGATCGGTTGCCAAACCCGGAAATAACCCACTACCTTCTAAAATCTTTAATCATGTACACATACATATGATGTACATCACACGAATACACCCACACATGGTGTACCACACAACACATACACCTACACATGGTGTACAACATAACACATACACTTACACCCAGTGTACAACATAACAAATTAACATTTCAAGATACAACAACTACAAAATGCACATAACATAGTACCACATGTATACAACACAACATGTACGATATGTACAGAATGCCACATGTACACAACATCTACACATTAGCACATATACATAGTACCACCTACATGACATGTACACGGAATCACATGTACACAGCACCACCTGCATGATGTGTACACAGCACTACCTGCACAACATATACACAACACCACATGCACGTAACACTGCATGTACCACATGTATATAGCACCACATGCATGTAACACTGCGTGTACCACATGTATATATCACCACATGCACACAGCACCACATGTACAACATGCACACCGCACCATATTTACACAACACCGCATATACAACATGTACACAACACCATATCATACATATCACCACACATAAAACACACACATAGCACTATATGTACACAATGTCGCATATGCAACATGCACACAACACTATATGCACCTAGTACCGGACATACAACATGCACACAACATCATATGTACACAGTACTACATAGGCAACATTCACACAACACTATAGGTACAACATTGATCAGGAGCTCAGGTCCAAGTTGAAAAAATGCTCAAAAATGGAACTACTCATAATTGATTGCAACCTAAACGACTAGAAAGACCTTGTCGCTGTGATTCTGGTGCAACAGAACTCAAATCCGACGTCGAATGTGAAATTTATGCAGGTTTGAAGTTTTTAGTATCCTTCAAAAACTGTTGACCAGGTTTGACTTTTCAAAATTGGAAAAATTTTAAAAATTATTTTCTTTGGAATATTCCACAAGGGCGAGTAGAATTTTGACAAGTGGCAATTGTCAGTTGGTTGTTTGGTTGACTTTGAGAATTTTTGGCCAATCATTGGGTGCCACATGGCCTGCCCAGAGGCCGCCATGTGGCCCCAGGTCATGGAATATTTGGCTATGTAAAAATTTGTTAGTTCGTAGGTTTCAAACACAGACCTCCCACCGTCCAACACGGCATCCTAACAAATCGGCCTATACGTTAGTTCTTATTAGACTACAGGTGGAGTTGTTATTTAAAGTTTGAATTTGATTATGGCAGAAAATAAAAGGGGCTAACCACTTAGGGCTAGCCCGACTCCACATGACCACTCGCCCGCAACCAGCAAACCCCCAGCGGTTATATTAAACCTTATCTCCGTGGGTAAAAAAAAAAAAAGGTCATGTGACCATGTTTCACGGCGAAATTGTTAACGGGTTTGGGCAGCATTTAATTCGACGTTTTCGCCAGAGCAACCCATGTGACCACTAGCACTTAACATTTAATGCCAGGTTAACTGTTCGCCCAATTTGGGGCGCGTTCCACCAAATTTGGTAATTCCTCCATATTTGGCGCTCCTAACTGGAGTTTCTCCACATTTAGTGGAGGTTTTTGGGGGACATTGGGCATAAGTTTGTTTTTTTCATAACTTCTTCAATATTGGACCAGTTGGGATGAAATTTTGGTCAATTTTGGGTTTCTTGAGCATTCTAGATTGTTTGGGATAGGTTGAAGAGTGAACAGAGGTTTTCTATAGCCATATTTTCTTCAAGGAAGCTTGGAGAGCCACTAGGGCCATCAGTGAAATGGAGCTATATTGGGTTATAATTCATTGTTTGAGGTGAAACAAAAACCATTTTTAGCTTATTTCTGTCTTTTGAATTCAATTTCACAGCTAGTTTTGCCTTTTTAGGCATATTTTTCTCTTTATAACCATTTTAAGCAACTTAATAGAGCAAGGACATGCCCATTGGGAGCCTTGGACCCAGCAGATGTAGCCCAGGAGGGGTGAACTGCCTCATCATGTTGTTGTCTTATGTTATGGTGAAGTTTATCTGCTGTTTTTTTTTATTTAAGATGTTAAACAGTAAATTTAATTAACATTCCCTCACACATAAGACTCAGAAACTTTATTAAAAAAACTTGGTTTAACCCGCAAGACATGGAGAATACTTTGCACACTTAATTAAATGGAAATGAATACTTTGCACAGCATTTACAAATACTTCCATTTTCATATTAGATGGTATCAGAGCTAGTGTTTCTCTCTGTATTGCTCTTGTGGAAAAGGATTTTTTTAAAAGACTACATTATAACCATTGCAAGCAGTGTTTAGCCATTTTGGGGTAGCATTTGTTGTAGGTTTTTTAGGCTTACTTCGCTGAATTTTAAGAGATAAGAAGTAGCCATAAACATGTTTTCAAGAAAAGGTGTTTTAAAACTGTGTAATAGATTGATTGTTTTACTGTTTGCAAACTTATTGTGGTTTGAGTTTGCTTGAGTTTTGGGGATAGCTACTAATTAGATAAGTCTTGGAGAGAACAAAAAAAAATTAAGGGCTGAAGGCTTCTTCCTTACCCCAAAGTACCTTAATGTCTCCATTTGAACATAAACCCTCTTGACGATTGTTGTCAAGAAGCTTTTGGAGTTTGTTGGTTGTTTAACTGCTTGAATAAGAGTATGGTTGTAAAGACATTTGGTTAAAAAAAAATCTTTGTCATTTGGTTTTGAAAATATTTGAGAACTTTGTTGAAGTTAATTTTTTCATTTACATCATAATGACAACTTCTACAAGTGAAGTTTCCTCCTTCACAATATTCTTCAAAGATGATATGAAGCGTGACTTTATTATATTGAAGGATATGGTACAGACTTTGTTTGAGGACAAAAGAGAAAGTACTAAACTTCGTGAACAGTTGTTTTCCATGAAGGAAGAAAAGGAAGAGATTATTCAAAAATTGCATGATATGGAGAGGCAACTCCATCAAGCGCAAGAGGCTTTGACCAAGAAAATACATGAGGAAGAGGTAATCCATTCTAAATTGTCTTTAGTTTCCTCTTTAGAAACGTCTGTTGGTTCTTTCAAAAAACATACAAAGGGAATAGGGTCCAAACTAATGATTAAAATGGGATATGAAGGCAAAGGGTTAGGTAAGGATGCACAAGGCATGGTTGAACCTATTCTTGTTGAGGAACAACCCAAGAATCTTGGTCTTGGTTATGTGCAGTTTAATGGTGAAGATTCAAAATATTTGAAGGCATATGATGCTAATTTAAAGATAACCTTTATTCCAAGTTCTAAGATGCAAATATGTCAAATTTTTTTCAAAGATGATTGCCATATCTTTAAGCCTTTGTTGCAGCAAGAAGACGGTAGACATGTAGCTTATGGCATGCATTCAAGTTTAGACAGTTCTCAAGACAAAAATGGTGATGTTAGTCAGAAAATGAAAGTTGTAGCCTCTACTAGTTCATCTTCTCATGAAGAAAAAAAGGATGAACATTTGAAGCAGCACAAGAGGTATAAATCTTCTCATGATCAATTTGATTGTGTTTCTGAAAAGCATGATAATTTTACATGCTTAAATTGAAGAAAGTTTTTTTGTACATTTTGTGGTCAATTTAACCATCATGTTTCGAGATGCTAGATGAAGAAGAAAGCATACAAGAAGTAGATGAGACAAAGACAAATTTCAAAGAAGGTGCATAAGTTTTGCACATATTGCCAAAAGAAGGGACATGACGTCTCTCATTGTTGGACTTTGCATCCAACTGGTCGTCCAAAGCACATGCAGCAAGAGGACAAGAATATTGGCACAAGTGGAACTATGGATTCCATTATTGATGTGAAAATGGAAGATTCACATGAAGAAGTGTTGCAACCGCAAAAATCGCCATGGAGGTGGCTTGGAAAGAAGTGGATGGACTTCTTAACACAGTAAGAAATACTCCTTTGTACATGCACATTTTGGTTGTATGCATGTATTTATGTTGAAAAGTTTGATGCAAGATTGCACATAAATGCGGTTCAGTTGAAGGAATTTCTTTATTGTTGCAAAATTTCGTCTTGGAGGTGTGAAAGAGGAGTATCATACTCACTTATATTGCAACAATATCTTTTAGTTCAGCTCTTTAGTCACCCACATGATTTTGTGATTATGTACCTGTTGGTACTTGAAAGGAAGAGTTGAAAGTGTACATATGCATGGAAGTTGTATGTGTAAATAGCGAACTGTAAATAGGTTCATTGTACATTGATACATGCACATGTGTTTGTCAAGATGTATCATGTTGTTTATCGACTTGTGTCGATTGTGTCGCACATGTTTGTCGACTTGTGTCGATTGAATTGCACACTTTTTACATTGATTTTGTGTCAATTGTATAGCACATTTTATGACAACTTACTGTTTATGTCGCATGTTTCACAAATTATGTATGATCCACCCTGGATCATTGATCAAAGCAGCGATGTTCAGATTCCTTCTGCAAATTTTCTCACCAGAAATTTTCTGAGTGAGTGCAAGAAAGGCAGCTCTTGACAGGAGGATAAGCATCGAGGAAGGGAAGTGTGAATTGCTTTCTAGTAGTGGTTCAAATTCATTAGCCATGCAGGGTAAGTGTTTTGAGACTGAAGAGAAGAGGGTGTAGTATTCTTAGTTTCTGTACAGATTTGTTTCAGTATTTTAGTGAGCTTTTGGGGTGCAAAAGCTTCCCATTTGGGAGGTGTGATCAGCAGCTCAAGTCCAAGTTGAAAAAATGCTCAAAAATGGAACTCATTAGAATTGATTGCAACCTAAATGACCAGAAAGGACTCTTCACTGTGATTCTGGTGCCGCAAACAACACTCAAATCCGACATTGTATGTGAAAGTTATGCAGGTTTGAAGTTTTCAGTATCCTTCAAAAACTGTTGACCAGGTTTAACTTTTCAAAATTGGAAAAAATAAAAAAAATATATCCTTTGGAATATTCCACAAGAGCAAGTAGCATTTTGACAAGTGGCAATTGTCGGTTGGTTGTTTGGTTGACTATGAGAATTTTTGGCCAATCATTGGGCGCCATGTGGCCTGCCCGGAGGCCGCCACGTGGCCCTAGGCCGTGGAATATTTGGCTATGTAAAAAAATTTTATTTCGTAGGTTTCAAACACGTACCTCCCACCATCCAACACAGTGTCCTAACCAATCGGCCTATACGTTAGTTCTTATTAGACTACGGGCGGAGTTGTTATTTAAAGTTTGAATTTGATTATGGCGAAAAATAAAAGGGGCTAGCCCGACTCCACATGACCACTCACCCACAACCAAGAGAAAATCCCCAGTGGTTATATTAAACCTTATCTCCGTGGGTAAAAAAAAAAAAAAAGGTCATGTGACCATGTTTCACGGCGGAATTGTTAACGGGTTTGGGCAGCATTTAATTCGACATTTTTAGCGGAGCAACCCATGTGACCACTAGCACTTAACATTTAATGCCAGCTTAACTGTCCGCCCAATTTGGGGCGCGTTCCACCAAATTTGGTAACTACTCCATATTTGGCGCTCCTAACTAGAGTTTCTCCACATTTAGTGGAGGTTTTGGGGGGACATTGGGCATAAGTTTGTTTTTGTCATAACTTCTTCAATATTGGACCAATTGGGATGAAATTTTGGTCAATTTTGGGTTTATTGAGCATTCTGGAGTGTTTGGGATAGGTTTCAGAGTGAATAGAGGTGTTCTATAGCCATTTTTTGTAATATTCCTAATTATTCCTAAGTTAATAGGAATATTCATTTTGTTTTGCTTTCTTTATTTAAAGAATAAATGTGTAAAAGAGGTTCATAAAACTCCTAATAAAGGAATAAACCAATGCCCAATGTGAAAAAGGCTAAATCTGGGCCATTTGTATAAGCACACTTGAGTGTGAAAGAGACTGAATCAATTGACCAAGTCAACCAAGACCAAATCAACAACGATGTCTAGATGCAATGAATCTCCTAGAGGGACAGCGCAGTTCAAGTTGGAAGCTACACATGTGAATGGAGCTAAATCATTGAAGGTGGTTTAGGGTTTACAATCTCTTGATCTTATAAAAGGAAGAGGAGGGCAGCATATTGAGGTTTTTCATGATATGATATTTTGATATATTGTCTGTTTGGACATATAGCTTTCTTGGCTATCTAGCCTAGATTGCAAATGTTGTTTAGCATTGGGATTTCCTGTTTAGGGATTCCACCTCTTTCCATTGAGTAGCTCTTGGAAGAGTTTGTACTACATAGTCGACTATCTGGTTTGAGACCAAGCTTCTCCTTTCAACTACAACACATTTCTTGTTTAGGGTGTGATTGTCTTTGCAAGCTGCAGCAAGTGGAGACTAGATCTATTTAGATCTAGACCATACTAGTGCCTCTTTTTAGTGGGAAAGTCATATATTCCATTGGCAAGAGTGTATTAGTTGATTGGAGCTTCAGATCTACATCTTGGCATCAATACAAACTTTACATCAATCCTATAATGCATTTTATGTCCCTGGACTACATTATTTGCAGGTGAGGAGTTGCAGGGATTTTTGGAAACTATTTGGAGGAGAGATCTCTAGTGTAAAGGAGCCTTCCTTACACTGTGGTGATCCATGGATTAGCCATCTAATCCATGTATGTTTCAGATCTGATCTGTTCATAGATGTATTTGCTTCAGAAATTCTGAATCATTCTGCAGATCTGATGCAGTAGATCTTAGATCTACTCCATGTACTTCATTTTTTGCTGAAAACCCCAAGGGGATCTGAAAGAGGAGCCTTTCTAGTGTAGAGATTTGATATGGATCTAACTTTGTGTACACAGATCTGCTTTAGATCTGATATGTAATCATCAGCAGTTGCAGCCTAATAAAATAACGTTGTCAAGGCAGTTTCAGTCATTCATGTGGTTGCAACACCTCTTTTGAGGGCATTTCTTATGTATATGTCTTGTATTTTCAGCTATACATCTCATGAGATTCATTATACATCTATTTCGCTATAGTAAATACTATTGAAGAATATTTTATTGGCCTCCTACTCCTCTATTTAAACTGCGTTATTTTCTGAGCAGTCTTGTTGCAGTCCCTTATTGGGCGATTTCTAGCCATACTAGATGTGGGGAGATTTGTTTAACCCACCTAGAGTGATTTTCTCTTGATCCCCTCTTGGATTTCAGTCTTAGATAGTCAGATCTAAGGGATCCAAGTGTTGGTTTCCATTTCTATAGCATCCATTCCTGGAAAATTCATTTTCCAATCATGCCTTGCTGACAGTTCCCATTTGGGATATTACATTTTTGCTTCATAGAAGCTTGGAGAGACACTAGGGCCATCAGGGAAATGGAGTTGTATACTTCACTGTTTGAGGTGAAAAAAAAACCATTTTTAGCTTATTTTTGTCTTCTGAAGTCAATTTCACAGTTGGTTTTTCCTGTTTAGGCATATTTTTCTTTGTATAACCATTTTAAGCAACTTAATAGAGTAAGGACATGCCCATTGGGAGCCTTGGACCCAGCTGATGTAGCCTAGGAGGGGTGAACTACCTCATCATGTTGTTGTGTTATGTTATGTTGAATTTTATCTACTGTGTATTTCTTATTTAAGATGTTAAACAGTAAATTTAATTAACATTCCCTCACACATAAGACTCGGAAACTTTATTAAAAACACTTTGTTTAACCTACAAGACATGGAGAATACTTTGAACACTTAGTTAAATGGAAATGGATACTTTTCACAGCATTTACAAATACTTCCATTTTCAGATCAAACATGTACAATAGATACACAACAATAGTACTGCACATCCTGAGACCACACACTGACTCTACCAAGCAAGTTTGCTTCTAGTGTCTTTCCACTATTCATGCTTGTTCCAACATGCCACAAATCGTAGTGTTTTCATTCCACTGACGTATCCCTCGGCATAACCTGTCCATAACATAAACATAGGCATAGTATAATCACATAATAAAAGTTCATATCCACATGATGCTAACCTCATAGTTTTTTTTAGGGCTACTCTTCCCACTTTATTCCTCATAAACCAGGAACCTCTCCGTCTCATTTACCTACATAAGTAATCATTCCTCCACAATAATGATCCCTGATGGCCTTGTCATACAATGAAATACATACATTTATACATCTATAGACAACATCATAATCATAATTACCAGATATCATAAATTCAAGGTTAGATAACTCCATTTATCCATGCACAACATTGAGAACAACAGTTCCCAACATATCTTATGCATTTGACTCCTCAAATCCATTTACTTTACCTTTCTGGTTACCTTTCTCATAACTAGATGTCATACTCTAACCTTCATCTTCCCTTATACGTGCACTAAGCTTCATCTGAATCTTACATTACATATTGGGTTTTATTCAGCTCTCCCAGAGCTCCATTAACTTTCCTCTTTCCCAACCAATTCCAATACCCTCAAAACATAAAATGTAATAACAAGAAGAAACCAAGAAGAAAAACCATGAAAAAACAATACAAATAAGACACCACAAATAAAGTGGCATGGTCACGCACCAGACATAAACAAAACTACAAATAGAGCCCAAACAAATAAAAAAACACTGAAAGCACAAAACTAGAAAAAAACAACATGACTCCATACCCATGGATTCCCAATTATTCCAACGGAAAGCTCAACCCGAGCCTTCTTCAAGATTTCATGGGAGTCTCTTTTACCATGAAATCCCCTGCATCATTTTTCCATAAACACGCAATTGTTTGTGCATAAGTAAATATAACAATATATCGATTATCTTACCTTGTTGTGCCAAGCACGTTTCCTTGTAACTGAACACATCCATGCCATCTCTCAAGGGACTCCAATTCCCTTGATGGATCCAACTATAACTAGAAACTAGCTAATATACCTATCAAATAATGTTCATGAATATATCACATATCCACATAATTTTAGATGAAATCAAGGTTAGGAAGATTTATTGTATTCATGCAAAGCACTCATTTATTTGGAATTGCAGTTTCCAAACATATCCAAAGGAATTTTCACCCAATTCCTTTCTTTTACCTCTTTACTTTGCTACAATTTAGTCTTCTTATGCATTATCACATCACATAGTTGTTAGTTATATGAAAAAAGTAACTATTACCTTGTCACACTAATACCAAACATGTTTCCCTACAATTGTTCACACATGTGAGTCAGATGTTCCAAATATCAAGACATTATATATATTCATTTCAAATCAACCTTTACCAAGACTAACAACCATGTTATAATCAACTAATAGTCATTAGTCATACTACTACAACTAGCACCCACTTACACTCAAGTGCATACCAGTTATCTCATCACATAATGTGTTAGTACATTCATTTTAAACAAGATCATTGTTTCATTCAATATTATAGACACATACTCATATCATGAAATTAATCAATCATTCAAACAACTTGTAAACATACCATGTTAAATAAACCAAATATATGACATAATCAAACTCATGCCTCAAGGTATCTTAGGGGAGGCTATCACATCGACACAAGTCAGTCCAGATTAATATGACAGGATATCACAAATATATCGACTCATACATTAATATCATAACCATAACCATCTGCATAGGCCAATCCAGATTAGCACGATACATATAACATGAATATATTAAATGAAATGAACTTAATCATCATGTATATGACCACAATGCATATAATAACAATTTACTACCACGCATGACTATCTGACGCATGTGCATATGACCGCATTGATCAACTAACATCTATTATGCATGTAACCACAAAAATAATAGAATGACAAGCATATACATAACCATAATGTATATAAAAATAAATAACCCTCATACCTACATGCCCATCATACAAACTTGAATGAATATATGCTCTTATCTCGAGGTCTAATGTTGCAACCTCGCTCTAATAATCTGCATCTCCTTCTCTATATCAACCAGGATATCAACATCATGATGACACAAGCAACAATAATCACTATCACAATGCATGCGTAAAAATCACATATAAAAATAACAAGCATGCATGACAAACACATTCCCCCCATCCAGTCCAAGTGTGTAAGCCCAGGAGCTCTAATACCACTATGTGGTATCAGATATCACCCAAAGAAAAATGAAACCTCGCCCTAGTACCACCCTATAACACCCTCCTCCCACACTTACCCAAGTTCATAGGTCCATCGAGGTAAATATGTGACCAAGATTTACTATGATATGACTCAACCTCCTAAGTACAGTTAAGGAAGTGGAATTTACAAACCGAAACTTTAATGGCCTTCCTCGGGACCTATAGGACCCCTAAGAGCTAAACCACCCCTCCAAGTTCCAAAACCCTAAGTCATATTGCTTTTTTACTAACCTGAACTCCTAGTCAAATACATAAGCCTACATCCATGTGATTGTAGGCCTCCAGTCGCATGCATAAGCCTCCAAGGGAGCAACTGTAGTCCCAATTTCCTAGCCTTATGCCAGCAACCGCAGAATCTATGCCACATTTTTAGGGATAGACTCCATATGATTTCTCGGAACTTGATGAAACTTTCCAAAACAATAAATGACACAAAGAAAAATCCTTTAACACAAAACTTGATCAAGGACTTGACCTAACCATGAAAATTATTTCTTCAAACACATGTCGAACAAGAAATATACAATTCATGAATGCATATTTAAACATAGGGGTCTGATACTTATCTAATAATCGTCAATAACGTTTAATTCCCTCTCATAACATTAGCCATTCATAAACAAATCAAACACATCAAGAGCCATAGCCATTATATATCATATAACCAACAAATTAAAAACATATACATCATGATAAAACAGCCACCAAAGCCACCTAATAACAAGTGAAATTACTCATGGAAATATAAGAGGGAAAGAGCTCTTATTAATAAATGTAAATCCAACCAAGTCAGGGAATTCCACGTACCACCTGACCATAGATTGGGTTGAACCAAATATCCCTTTCACCCAATCATCCCTGTGCCATATTATGAGGTGGGATCTCATGGAATCACTAGAACAAAACCAAACTAGGGCTTCTAGATTCAAACCCACTTCAACCCTCAACCAGTGATTCCACCTCACAGTCAGACATCACTAACCATCACCAGATTGGTCTCTACCCAAGTTTTCCAAGGCTCAAGAGGGTTTGTTCCAACCCGGCTCCATGAATGGTAACTCAACCCAAAGCTATCGCAGGGCTCCAGATCATTTTTCCAACCAAGGCTCCAAGACTAGTAACTCAATCCACCAAGGGCTCCAGAGCATTTTCCCAAAAAAGGCTTCCAGGACTAGTAAATCCACCCAAGTTTTTCCAGAGCTTCAAGAGTGTTTAACCAACCAAGGCTCCAAGAACTAGTAACTCAAACCACAACCAAAAGGAACATGAGAACCAATTAGAAACAAATGGAAAAACCCACAACACCATGGTTGTCCAGGAAATGGAAATGCTAGGAAAAACCACTATCAATCCAGGCAATCCTTTATGCCAATGAGATATCATAACCAAATAACCACATGCATACACCATGCATGCCAAAACTAGCAAGTAAAGAATACATGCAACTTAGTACCTGCAAATTATTCCAGGTGTAGTTGTTGATATCATTGTCCCCTTGCACTTTCCTGCTTTCATTTGTCTTCTTTTCCAAATTCAATGAAACTAAAGTGCTCCAAGCATGCTCCAACAATGTTCCAATATTTCTCTGAGTGTGCAAGAGTATGAGAGAGAGAGAATATGAACAGAGCTCTAAGATAACATTGAAAAAAGCCATGAACTTATCCTCATAAGCCTTTTTATCATTGAGGCCTCTATTTTCTTTATTTTCATTCAATTTCCTCCTCATGAAAAATTGTGACCTTTCACCTTCCTTTTCTCCTATTTTCCTTCATTTCCTAAATAAAATACCAATTAATGCCTCTCTGTCTTTCCCAATGCCTTTTCCAAATTCCTAAGCCACAATAACCGAATAGAACACCCACTAGGATTTTTTCCCAACACTCAGCTTGGAATATGTGTCCCATGACCTTGGTCTTATTTCTTTCTACATGGAGATCCAACTAGGGGTTGTTACAAGGACTGTCCCATATTTGCTACAGGATTATAATCGGCATAGAGAACGGGTTCAAAATTTTGTCTTTCCATGGGGGAATGAAAATATAAGTACACCATACCGTCATCATCTATCCTCCACACCATTTATCCACTTGTCCATCCAAAAATCCATCTTTTTCCATGAAAAAAACACATTTTACCCCTTCTTCCACTGTTTTCACCACCACGAAAAAAAAAATTTCTCCTTGTCCATGAGCTCACCATAATTTATCAAATATTTTCAATGCATTGCATGAAGGTTATTGTGATCAGAGATGGATTTGTGCCACTGCTACAAGAAATTCAATCATGTAGTAGCTTGTACAAACCTTACAAGACCAAAGTTAAAAGCACTTGGAAGCACCCGAATGAATACTTATCCATCCTGAAGAATTTAGGGATCATCTCTTTGATCTTGGGAAACCACAAAACTCTTGTGAATTTTCTACAAGGTCATTTTTCACACCAGCACTTTATCCGCCTGTTGAAGCCTCGAAAATCGGGTCTACAACAAGGGGGATACCCACCCGGTCCGGACCTTGGTTAGCAGCTCCTTTTCCGTTTGGTGTAGCGGGTCCGACTAGGGATAATGGGACCGGTTTCCCAATATGTGTGTGTGTGTTTTAGAATTGATATTTCTTATCTAAAATTCCTAATTAAAATGCTTTTATTCTATTTCTAATCTAATCATATGCAAAGTATATTCTAAGAAATATCTAACTCTAAAACTAACCCGGGATGTAAATCTTTCTATTTATGCGATCTAAAATGATTTCAGATAACAATCAATAATAAAGATCATTCAATTATTATAAGAAAAGAATTCAATAAAGATAAACCATTTCATATAAAAATTTAGATGAAACAGTTGTGAAAAACATATCGCATAATAAGCTATTCATACATCAAGCACAAATAAATAGTTATCACCGTACAAAAGTGCCAAATGATAACTCAAGCATTCAAGCATCAATATATAAATAACTGAACATAAGTATCACTTTTAACACAGAAAAAGAAACAGTTAAGAGATAAAAGTACCATTTATAACTAGTTCTACTCATGAGCTAGAAGCAATAATGATTTATCTCTTCCTAATCCAACATCCATTAAGAATATAGAAATGCAACATCAGTAACAGATATTAGACACAGATATCAATAAATCTCATTCCATTCATTCATCAAAACCTCCTCTGAGGGTGCAGAAGTGCATGTTCTGAGGATAAGTTTTTGAAAAATTTCAGGACCCTTCTCTAAATGCATGAGAAGGGTTTAAATACTACTTAACTAAATCTAATTATAGTTTATTACAAAAATTTAGGATTCGGTTTAAATGACCGTCCTTTTTCTAGGCAAAAATAAAGTAAAACTAAATCTAAAATTGAAAACTATTAACTAACTACTTATGAATTTGATCTCTGAATCTGCAAGCATCCAGCATTGTTTTGAGAAGAGGTGGTTGGCTGACTTCATATTTCAACTGCCCTAAAAAGACAGAATTGGCAAGTGTAAGCACAATATTCTCAGCATAATTAATAATGCAATTAAGAGTGCTGCATTGACTGTGTGGTTTTACTCGATATGTCCAGTAAGAGTCCCAATTTAATCTTGTCAATCCTTGAATTGATTTTGCTTTTTCTTCCGCCTTTTGTTTCCATTCTGTTTGCAATTGTTGTGCCTGTGGAAGATATCCCAGAATAGTTTCTGAAATCAAATTAGCCTTGTTCAAATTCTCATTTACACAATCAGTAATATTGCCTGCTGCTGTAGCTGACTCTTCTGCCGCTTTCTCTGCTTCTCTGATCTGTGCATCCCAATTATTGAAAAGTATTTATTTATGACTGTGATTGATAATTGGTGCTCCAGCTCTTTTTCCTTCCTCTGTTTTTTGCCATGCCAAATAATTAGTAACTCTTTCATTAATTAAATCATAATCATGTCGCAATTCTACAACATGATTAGTGATTTTGTCACTTTCTTGACAAAAAGAGTTCCATTGCAGGATTTTTTGGCATAATACATCTTGTTGTTGCAGTAGTTGGTTGTTTAAAGAAATAGATTCTGAAATAAACTCTAGAATTTTGGGATCATCTTTGTGCTCTTCTCGAATAATCTGTATTTGTTTCTCTTTATCGGCCAAACTTTTTTGATATCCGATTTGCATCTCTTGAAGCTCTTGCTGTAACTTTTCAAGTTTTACCTGTGCTTTACTGCTAGCATGAGCTTGTTGCAATTGTTGTTGTAGAACTTGTATTTGATCTTATTTTTCATTTAATAATAGTTGTACCTCAGATGCTTTGTCAATAGTTGTGGAGGCATAAGCTCCTGTAATCTGAGATAACTTGGTAAGATTCTCAATAGGATCCGTAGTAGGATCTTTCCATAAGACATCTAATTGTTTTGCATTAGTAGAGATTGTGCTCTCTAACTTTCTCTTTTTCCTTTGCTTCCTCACTACTGCTTTATACTGCGGGCTGTAGAATACATCCAGAGGAGGAATGTCCTCTATATTAAGTACAATTTCATAGGAGGGAGTGATAGGTATATGCTCAGTTTTTGTGACATTGCCACTTATTCCTGTGCTTAAAAATTTTGTTGTCTGTACAGGGGTTTGTGTATTCTATCCTTCAACATTAAGAAATTCATCTAACTGAGTGCTAGTGGATGGTTGTTGTACAGTGGGAGGTGGAAGATTCAACTGTGGAGTGGTTGAAGTCTGTAGTTGTGAAAGCTCTTTTGATTGAGCTGTATCTTTCACTGAGCCTTCATTTTTATCAGACTTTTGAGAACGTTCAGAAGTTTCTTTTTCAGACTTTGATTTAGACCTGTCAGTATCTGAGCTACCATTGAGACTAACACTAGGAATTGGTTCCCTTGCGGGTTCCAAGCGTAAATTATCCAAAGGGATAGTAGTCAATCTTCTTTCTCTGTAGATTTTAAATTCCTGAAATACTTCTGGGGAAAACTGTGTTTGAGCTAAATGCAAAATTTCTTTAAATGAACATTTTTCTTGAAACATATCATCAAAAAGATCTTCTTCTCTAGAAAATACTCTCACCTTAACTACAGTGGTGAAATCTTTGACAACATCATATGGATCAAATAGCCTTCTTGAACACTTGAACAGTTGTAAGCATGTAATATTGCTTACCTCTTTGAAAGCATGACCAACATCAAACAATGAAAATGTTCCACAGGTTACGGGAAATTGTGGCCAGATGGCCTTCTTCTTATCCTTTAATTCTTTTGTCAAACCTCCTTCACCACAGGTTTGGTATGCAATTTCTCGAGCTATAAGTTTATCCGAAACATACAAGGGTAAAACATGAGGAGAAGCAGAGCTTCCAAAAACCCTTACATAGGTAAAAAACTCTTCTCCAAACCACCGTGCGACAGGGAGAATGTCGACTTCTGCTTCCAGAGAAAACCTTGGAGCATCCTTATTATACAATATTCTGTATAGCAGCAACATTATGCCATGGCAAATCTTGTAAAAATGAGGAACAAATTTTGATTCCCACAGTTCTTTGTGATACACATGAATAGGCAAAGGATCATGAATTTTCCATTGCCAACCCATTAAAGGGAATTTAGAAACAAAGCAGATAGAATCCATAACATAGGCAGACAGATAAAAAGGAGGATAAATCCTCTGAGAGACAGTCCTTTTAGACCGGTAATTGAAAATAGCAGTGGCTAAATTATCAGACACTATTTTGGCCCAGTCTACAATGGTAGCGTTAACAGCAGCATTTAATAACGGAAGCCATTCAGGCAAGACCTTATTTATGTCAGGCTTTCCAAAAAGCCTACATAACATAGCAGCAGCAAAACAATAGGGAGAGGTGAGTGAACCAGTACTGTACATACTGTGTTTGTCTTTCTTCAATGGTTCATCTCTTTTGGTCCATTCCTTTGTGCATTCTGCCAAATTTTCATTTTCCCTGGAAAATTTCTCCATAAATTGTTTGTTGTAAGTCGCCTGAGGCTCCGGCAAGTGATACATAAGCCTCAAATCTTCTGTAGTGAATGACCCAATGAGCTCTTGATCTGGAGTTATAAATTGCCTGTCTGAAACATCGGTGCTATCCAGCACCCATTTTACCATATCTGTATATGGAAGAATTCTCGGTCTTGCTGCTATCTGGTGCAAAAATGAACAAGCCAATTCTGTAAGAGATGCTTCAGATGAATTACTTGAACCTGCAGTAGTCGTGAGTAGATTATGCATTCCCTCCCAGGTGGTGATACCGGCATCCTTGTTGCAAGCAGTATCTGCATACAGGGAAGCCATCTCTTTATTTTCAGAACTTAGAGTTTTCTCTTTCATTCCCATAATACTCTGTGAATGTTTTGTATAGTCTTCTGCTCCTTCGGCCTGCGGTTTTACGAATTAAGTGAGAGTAATGACATGAGAAAGGTGACGGCGGATGAAATATATTATTTTAACATGAAAAACCTTTCAATCAAAACAAAATCCTTTTTATCGATAATTAACAATCCATTCATTAATTCAATCATTAAAGCGCATAACGAATATTGATTTATGAAAAGATTTTCTTTGGACAACGAGCTTTAAAAAATCTACGATTTGCTGTGCAATATCGCAATATCGCAGATTGCAGTTTCATAGCATCGCGAAATCGCAATATCGCAAAATATAATATATGAAAATTATTTGTTAAACATCTTTTCTGCGATATGCGGTTTGCAATCAATATTTTAATGTATAGTTTTTTGGGATCGCATTATCGCAATATCGCGAAATCGCAATTTAAAAGATTCTGCCTTACAAAGGATGTCTACTTATTGCGATGGATGCGATATTTTCTTCAAAGAAACTATTTTATTCTAACTTATCATAAACTTAAGTGTATTTAATGATTTCCTAAGGAATTTCCATAAGTTATGATAGTAAGTTTTATTTGAGAAAAGAAACAAGCACTTATTATTTTTTTTGGATTTTTTGACTAAGGGTCCCCTCATATTTAGTATTACTAAAAAAGGGGGGGTTTTGCTGGCCACAACATCGCCATCAACAGAACCTGTGTTGACCAAGCCTCTACCAGTCAAGTACATGTCAAAAAACAAATCCAAAATAGATCCAATGCATAGAGCAGCAAGCATGGGAAGATAATACCTCAAGGAGCCATAAGATCAACCATTATTCTTGAAGCAACATGCAAAGGAAATTATCTCTTAGAATACACTCAATAAAAAATTCATCCATGTCCAAAAATGTCATGCAACCACCACAGGATCAGCACCATCAGTAAGCAGCCTCCAAGTAGACATGGGTATGCACTATTATTCACTTCTCCTATTGAGTGTATTATGGCTAAAAATTTGTTATCAATGCATGAGAGGTGAGGTTTTATAAGCTAATTATGTTTCAGTAGTCTCGACCACCCTCAAATAGTGAGTTGAAGTTATATTTCTCTCATCAGATGTGGAGAAAAGACGAAGTCAAAAAAGATGATGATTTTAAGGAGTGGACCAAATGGTATATGAGAAATAAACGAAGGTGGTAGGTGGGGGACATATAACACAATGCATTGAGCCCACCACCAAACCACAAAAGGAGTAAAAATCAAGCCAAGCCACATTTCTCCCAAGATTCCCATTCCAAAAATAGTAATAGAGGCCCACTACATCATCGAGAGTTGAGCTATCCACCACCAAAGGTCTCATAGGTTGTCGTAGAGAAGCTCCAAGGTTGAACACTAGCTGCTGCAGGATACAGATTAGGTGCTACAGGATTGTAACTGTTAAACACCATGTTAAGGCACACACATGGTGTATGAGGAAGATGAGCACACACACACAAGAGACTCAACACACAATGAAGGATAAGCGTGAGGCTTTCTTATTTTCCATTATACATGATGTACATTTACAGTACAATGGTGTGACTCTTGGTTTCACATTCCAAGGTCACTTGGACTCCATTGTGAATTTTCGCATTCCACACCTACCCATGTAGGATTAGGTGTTCCAACATCCCCCCTTAATCTGAACGGGTATGTGTGAGTCCAAGAAGACAATTGTAATACAAATTTGCAAAGTATGCATGACAACACTTGGGCTGAATAAACTCTTTGAAATGTTGGAAAAAAGAGGTGGTTTAAGGATGACCACCAACACTGGAACGCAAAACTTGTTGCAGTTCCCGAAACTCTTCCAAAGCGGCAGAAGGGCGGGAAGCACGCTGGAAATTTCCCTCATAAAAAAGGGAGACTAGCCGACCTAAAAGAAAGAGGAGGTCTACGATTTTGTGGTGGTTTTAGGTTGTCCACACCAACCAAAGATGATGGTTTTAGGTTATCCACCAATGAAAATGATGGTTTTAGGTTATCCACCAACCAAAAATGATGGTTTTAGGTTATCCACCAACCAAAGGCATGCTAATGCGAATCCATGTCTCTGGCTACATCCGTGAATCCGGAATGACGAATTATGGCTCAGGCTCGCCTGAACTGCTTTGTCTCTGGCTACAACTCTGAACATGGAATGAGAGATTGTGGCTCAGGCTCGCTTGATCTGTCGTCACAGCTTGTACATGAACACCATATTCCCCCCTGTCAGGGACAAGGTGAGATGATGGCGAAAACTCAACTGCAAGTTTGCTCAATATTCGTGAACAAGTTCTGATATGTGTCGTAAACATCTTCTTGGCTGCTGATGCGCATTGCCAAGAAGCGATCCATCCAAGATGAATCTTGGTTCTTGCAGGAGGCTTGTTTCTGAAGCATTTGTGTGAAGAATGGGTGTGCCAACCATAGTGCTTGCATGGATGAAGATCAAAACAGTGATATTTCATATGGCCAACTCGATCACGGTGTTGGCATTTTACAATTTGATGTTGTGGAAGTGGAGCAGGATCTGGAACAGCTGCAGGTGAACTGTCATACAGGAATCCGACACTCTGAAATATGATGGGCTTGGTGTATTTTAGAATACAAAAGGACACATCCTTGTCATATCCAAGACCAGTTCGGTGCTTTTTGTGGACAAGCTCTTCCAAAAGTCTGATGATAGGCTTGAAGTGCGGTGAAATTTCTTTATCTGCATGTCTATTTGAATGTGAATCATCTAGAACTTTGTCTTCTTTCTTGATGAGGAGTCCTTCTGATATTGCGAGCAGAAGCAGTTCGGAATGGTGACTCTTTTGTTGAAGTTCTTCTTGTTGGTGGTTAACTTCGTGATCTTTTCTTGTGCATCTTGTAAACAAATCTGAATATTACAAAGAGCATCCTTGCTCATTTTTATCACATCATCCACATTTGAATGAATGAGGTTATTCAACAACACTAATACCTCATTGATTTTGGCCATTTCAACAACTTAGGCTCAAAAAAATGAAGGGTGTCGGCTTCAACCGAAAATTCACCCGTTTACAATGTGATTCAATCTCTTTCAAACAATTACAAATGACTTCAAAGAATTCTCAAAGTACAAAGTGTGCTCCTCAAATGATGGAGGGCAATCAACAATCCAACAACTCAAATTTACACTTCAAATCTTGATTGCAATTATGAATGAATAAGAAATATCAATACAATGTCAATATCTCTGCAAAAATATGTGCAGCTGAAAACACTATGAAAGAAGCCTTTAAAGCAGCTGAATTCTTTCTTCAAAGAGTTGTTTTGAATGATGGCAAACTTGTCTTCAAATGTCAAATTCTTCAAAAAAATCACCCTTCAAATCAATGCCACAAATCATAAAATGTAAAACTTCTCTTTTCACTATGTATTAAGTTCATTTGCTTCATATGTCAATTCTTCAATTCACTGCTGTTCATTTCTCTCTTTCCTCTCTCTCTGCTGGGTTTTTTTTTTTTTTATATATATATATAAATTAATTTAAAAAAATTAAAATTAATTAAAAATGGGAATTAGAAATGGAGGGAAAGTAAATAGGAGGGGGAATTTAAAAAATGAGAGGGGGCGGAATTGTATGGTGGGGAGTATTATATGGAGGGGGGGGCAGATATATAAAAAAATTAAAAAACGAAATATGAAGAGTCTGCGTAGAAGCGGTATCATAAAATGGAGGGGCGGTGGTTTAGAAGGGGGACCAGTTGTTAATGTAAAAAAAAAAATCGAATTTTTTTGTGTTGACGTAGAGCTGTAAGGCCCGAGCGGTGAATAAAAAGAATTTTAAAAATTTTAAAAACGCCGACTTAGCAGATGCGTTGGAGTTGGGCGGAGGTGGAATGAGGTGGATAGGGAGCGGCGTTGGCAGGTTCGTGGACGATGGGTAGTTGCAGATGATTCACGTTTGTGAAGAGAATGTTGCAGGGGTTTTTTTATTGAAGGTGAGGTGTTTGCAATTGAAGGTGAGGCGTATTGTGTGAAAGGCGTATGGGAGAAAGCGTGAGATAGGGACGTGTTAAGCCGGAGGGATAGCAGGACTGTAAGCGTTTGGGAGAAGGGCGGCCAAGAGGCGTAAGGGATCTGCGGGTAGAGAAGCGTTAAAAAAAATTGGAATTAAAAAATCGAAATTCGATGGGAATAGGATGGCGGCCGGGGAGTACAGTGTGCAGTCAGGGGTTTGGAGGGGCGGCAAAGAGCCGACGGGTGAGGAGGGGCGTAAGGAGGGAGAGCTCACAGTAAGGGGAGGGCAAAGTGTTGAGATTTTGCAGGTGGGTAGGGCCGAAAGGCCGTGGGGAAGGCGTCTTGGCATGAAAGAGCAGTGCGTATAACAGTGAAGGGAGGTTCCGCGGGAGTTAAGAGTGGAGTGCTGCAGGGAGGGGGCGTGGTTTGGGAAAGGGGCAGAGTGAGCGGCGTTGGAGTGAGGTAAGGTTGAGTGTGTAGTTAACGCAGAGAAGGATCCACGTAGAGAGGGCCTGAAGGAACGTAGGCGGACTGTTGTATGTGCTGTGGAGTGATAAGGCAGACAGGGGTACTAGGAAGAGCGATGGGAAGGGTTGGTAGGGAGGGCCGCGGCTTGGGTAACGTGCAGAGTAGGGAGGGCTTGGTAGTGGGGGATGAGTTGAAGCCCATGGGTTTGGAGCGAATGGTGAGGGCGCAGAAAAGGGAGTGAAGCGATGTGAGATGAGAAAAAAAAATGCAGGGTGCAGGGCGTATTTCAGAGCATAGAGGGGGGCCGAGAGGCTGAAGTTTGAATTGATTTTTTTTTTTTTTTTTTTTTTTTTTTTTTAAAGAACAGCAGAGAGAATTAAGAACTCTAGAAACAAAATTTTCTTTCAAATATATAGCAGAAACAAATCCAGCAGCGGCAGATATGAAGAATTTTTTTTCAATAGAAAAACTCAGATTTCTTTCAGTGCAAACTTAGAAATCTCTCCAGTAGCCCAGCAGCAGAGAAATGCAGTCCAGAAGCTCATAAATTTTTCAGTGAAAACTCAGAAATATCTTCAAAAACCCTCTTTAAACTATTTTCCAGCAGCTTAAAAATGCAGAATTTAAAATGCAGAGATAAAATTAGAATTTAGAAAACCTTAAGATGTGCTTCTTCAATACCACTGTTTCTCTTCTTCAAAGTCAATTTCTGAATGCTGCCACGGATTTTGAATGCTGCTCCTCTTCAAAATACTTCTGAATGGTAGCAAAAACACTGCTGCAGAAAGTCTCTAAATGCTGCAAAATTGTCAAGAATTTTGCAGATATGCACCTGCCATAAACACAAATGGCTCACTCAATGTGGAGCAAGGCCAACAATCGCCCGCTCTGATACCATGTTAAACACCATGTTGAAACACACACACACAAGAGACTCAACACACAATGAAAGATAAGCGCGAGGTTTTCTTATTTTCCATTATACAAAGATGTACATTTATAGTACAATGGTGTGACTCTTGGTTTCATATTCCAAGGTCACTTGGACTCCATTGTGACTTTTCGCATTCCACACCTACCCATGTAGGATTAGGTGTTCCAACAGTAACTAGTTTCTACAAGATTGGACCAAGAGGTGGAAAAGGGATCAATTTTGAGCAAATTTTCATCCAAAATGCTAAATCCATGAAGGAGTCTCCAAAGGAGGGGTGAGTAGAAATTTTCATCACCATCCATGCATAGAAAATATGGTGAAATTGGCCATGATTTTTTCTATAGAGGCATCTTCTAGAAAACCCGTGAAATTTTTTTTTTTTTAAATCTCCCTATAATCTCCCTACCTATGATCAAAAAAATAACATCATTCCTCTCATCTCCACTCTAAATCCCTAGACTTCCCAAAAACTAATAGTTAATAGATAATTCCTCGCAAAGAAAATTTAAGAATTGAAGGGAAGGAAGAGGAAAAACCAGAGATAGAAGTAGAATCCTCTAGAGGAATTTCTATGCCTCATAAGAGGAGGAAACAACAATATAAAACAATCCTTTCAGAAGGAAACATTGAATAAAAAGTGGTTTCCACCTTGGTAGCCCTAAGTACATTATTCAAGGTCAAAGGGAGGCAGCCAAAACAAGGCCCTCTATATTTCAAAAGAAGAAGAAGCAATAGACTCAAGCAAGGGGAGCATTAACCTCCCTCAGCAACCCCAATCACAATTAAGGAACCATCTAGTCACCAAAAGGAATAATTAGAGGGAAATAAGAAGAAAATTGAAGGAGTAACCTCCCTCCAAGCCAATGGGAAGTAGCCATAATCCTCATAGATAAATCCAGACACCAAGACAACCAAGACTAACTAACTGCAAGAGTATTTTTCCCTGCTACAATAAGGCATAGAAGTGCTACAAGATCATAAAAGGTTGTTAAAGGATTGAAATAGTATGCTACAGGATGCTCTATGTTTCTACAAGATTACATCTAAGGGCATTTCGAGGGTTCCAAAAGTGGCCAAATGGTGGAAAAATGTAACAGGAGGATGGGAAAGGATGTGGAAGATATTTCCAAGCCTAGAACTCTTTATGAGCCCATATTGCACAAGGAGAAAAATCAAAATAATGGTCTCTATAAAAACCATGATTTTTATGTGCATAGGAATTTTAGAAGAATGAGTTAAAATGGAATGAGGGTGTCAAGGGAGTGGTGTGAATTCAATGGAAATGATGTCACTTTTCCCTACAAGCCAACAGAGTTCACTTGCAGAGAAAAAATTTGAGTTTTTTGAAAAGAATGCTAAAAAATGCATGAAAATAACAATATATTTTGTGCTTATCCTTGCAAAACCTACAACCAAACTTCTTAATAGAAAGTACTGATAAATGTACAAGAGAGAGACAACTAGGGCAACAAATGATGTACAGCTAGGTCACTAAGTTTCTCAAAGGATTAGCAACACTTTTAGTAGGGGGGTATGATGGGCCTCCAAATTAGATATAATTTAAGGCCCATATAAACATCCTTCA
Organism: Pinus albicaulis; assembly: GCA_034641835.2. Classification (NCBI taxonomy): domain Eukaryota; kingdom Viridiplantae; phylum Streptophyta; class Pinopsida; order Pinales; family Pinaceae; genus Pinus; species Pinus albicaulis. Next base: position 584,236,488 of record CM076575.1, read on the forward strand.
ACACATTTAACCTCTCTCTTTGCATTTTATGACATGTTTTTGAGCTATAATGTGTTCATTAGAAAAGTTTGGAGATAATTGCATATTATGTGCCTAATTTATTTATTTTTGCATAATATTGAGAGAATATTGAGTAAATTCTTAATGATATAATATAGGGACTTGCTCCCTGCTACAGCATATACCAAGATTGGATAATAAATTAATAATATATTATGAAATTATTTAACATATTCTAGAGCTCCAACGATTGAGAAAATCTAGGAATGTGCTCCCTGTCATTTAATTTGGATTCCTACTATTGTGAACCAGATCCACTTTTGGAGGGATTTTGGAGGGGAAAGTTGCCTTATTTCAAGGAGGATGCTTCCCTATCAATTTGTATAAGTACTAGTTCAAATTTTCCTCTAGTGTCATGTATTTCTTAGTCTTCTTGTGAATAAGACTTGTTATTTAGTAGCTCTACTTCCATTTCTAGCAAGGATGTACTTGGATTGATTCAAATAATGAAGTTTGGTGTCATTTTTAGCTTCTAAGGCTTGGTTTCCTTCATAGGACTATGAATATCCTTGGGTTTGGCCATCCCAGGAGCCTTAGAGCTCCGTTATACAATTTATTTGTCTTCTTTGCACTTCGTATTCACTTGCATTTCTTCTTCTTTCATTTCCTATTTCTACACTTAATATTTGTGTTTCATGTGTTGTAGATTATATTGGTTAAATGATTGAAAAAATTAGTTTTGCAGGTCATGTATACCATTAATAGTATGATTCATCTTCAGATCAATTTTGAAAATTCATATCCATCATTGAGCTACTTCGATTGGTTTACTAGTTCACAATTCTAGAATTTTTAGAAGTATCATATAACAAGATAGTAGTAATTTTCTGCTAAATTTTAGCATGTTTTAATGAGGTTATTTAAAGTTTATTCCACTTGTATTGAAGCTTAAAAAAATCCAACTTAATAGCAAAATTTACCCCACGGAATTTTCACTTAATTAGCTTAGGAATTTGGTTACTTAGATCAGCTCACTAGTTCATTTCTTTGAAATTTCTACTTTTTAGTAGTAATTTCTTCTTGAATTTTAGCATGTGTTAATGAAGTTATTTTGAATTGGTTCCACTTGTATTGAGTCCTAAAATATATATAATTAATAAAAACAATTACACTATATCATTTTCACTTGGTCAGGTTAGGCATTTGGTAGGTTAACTAGCTCACTAATTCCATAATTTTTCATTTTTAGAGTAGTAATTTTCTACTATTTTTTAGCACATGTTATCAAAGGTAATTTTTAGTGATTCCACTTGGATTGGAATCCTAGGAAATATTACTTAATAACAAAATTTACCCCATCTTGTTTTCATTTGATCTTTGGGAATTTGGAAACTCAACTCGAGAATCAACAATCATGTAGCAATCACATAGAAATCTTGTAGTAGTTGTTTTCGAGATCTTCCTTACCCAGGTTTACTCCAAATTCTTGGAAGAAGTAGATTTATAGCTTATGAATGCTCAAATACCACTTTTTTTGAGTTGAGGCTTGGTTATTTTTTCATTTATCTCTTACATTACTTTCTTCTTGAATGTTTATTTCTGCAATTAGTTTAGATTTCCTTTCCACAATTTACTTTAAGAAAAGTGTATTTTCCTTTTTGCAAAAGTAATCTAGGAATTTTCTTTCCTGAAAAGCAGAATAGAATTCCTTTAATGTAATTTCCTTTCTAGAAATATAGATTACATTTACTTGGTTTTCATTGTGCTTTCCATCTTTTCAAATAGAATACATTTCTATCTTTTCAAATAGAATACATTTCCTTTCTATCATTTACTTTCCAGCAAAAGTATAATAGGTTTGCTTATTGTTATTTACATTTTGCAACTTAGGATTGGCGGATTACCTAGATATTTTCTCATTTGAAGTTGTTTCATTTGTTTCATTCACTTGCATCAAAGGGAATAATACAAGGAAGAGGAAGGTGTATATTTCACATAGAGTGTCAACCTCTCTTAAGTTTGTATGAACCCCAGGTTGATAATTTAAGTTGGTAGCCTTGGGAGTTACAGCATTCATGTTGCAATATTAGGACTCATAAAGCGCTTCATATTTCACTGATGGTTATGTTGGGTTCTCACAAACTTGATGATATTTCTGAATGAGGTCATATTAGGGTTTCCTCACAAGATTATCCTTCAACACCATCTCGCCAAATAAAACCTCATTTTTGAAATATTTTGATTTGAGTGACATGTCTTTGACATAATATTTACATATTCTGTAAATCGCTATGCAATACTCCTTTTACATTGATTTATTCATTGAATCAAGTACACTAGTTGTTGTTTTAAATCCTTCGGGTCCTTATCTTGCTAGTGTGGATTTTGATCAAGTACAATTTGGTGATATCTTGCTTCTGGAAGAGGAAAATAATAAGAGTGTTTCCCATCTTTCTTCATGTTGGAAATCCACTATATGCAAGGGAATAAATCACATGACACATCTTTTTCATGAGACCCATCCAGTTGATTCATCTCCATCTTGCAAACCAAAATAATCTTATATGTTGAACAATCAGTCCATCAATGTTGTAACATTTGATCAAACCAAAAATATAATCAATATTTATTTTGATGTCACAGTTGATGGTGGTTGTGTGCATTCATTTGTTGATATTATGAATCCACTAATATTCAATGATCTACAATTTTAGGGTTCAAATGTTTTTCAGGACGATGAGGCACTTCAACTCTCGCTGATGGTTATGTCAGGTACTCACGTCCTTGAAAAATCCATGAACAAGATCATATTAGGGTTTTCACACTAGATTCTTCTCATATCACAATAGACGAATGCCCATTTTCAAGAGATTTTCAAGGAAATAAAAGTTGGTATTTTGAATTTCATGATAGAAATTTTAATTGGTTGGAAGAGTCTTATTTATTGAATTCCCCTACAAACAGGTGACATCTTGTCTCTCTTGTGCTTGATTTAGGGTTAAGAATAAATGAATGCATACAGTGGAGAAATTTTCAAGTTTTTCCAGTTTATCATTTTTTTTAGAAAGATGGAGTTGTGGCTTGGTTAGAACAGTATTTTCTAGCATTTTTTCCTGCCAACAGGTGCGACCTTCTTGCTCTTCTGCATGATTTAGAGGTAAGTATCTTTGTTTTTTTCACAATAATTTATATTGGTTTTAATAATTGAAATATGTTTTGTTTCTAGTCAAGAATAGTTGTGATGGATGCATTGGAAGCTTATATTCACATGATCCAATTTATTTTCTGATTAAATTAGGGTTTTAAGTTTTAGGTTTAAACTAGGTAGGGTATTATTATTAAGCTTTTAGGTTTAGACTAGTTAAGGGTTTGGACATGCTTTTGTTGTATTTTATTTGTTGCAAGTAGTTTTGTTCATTTCATAACATTATGCACTTTTTTGGTACTCATACTTCCACATTACTCTTGAACGTATCACATATAGGAATTGTCTGCATAAGCATTGCATGCCTATTTTAGTTGCAATTAGTTGATTTTTCTTGCATTTGAATTTCATTGCACCACAGTGCTTTTCCATTATTACATGTAGTTTTGTTCATTACATTTCATCATGCATTCATTTTACGCTTAGCATAGTGTTTGCTTGTTGATTACCTAGAATTGCATTTGTTTTCTATTATGCATGGCACCGCAATATCTTTCACGCTTTCATTTCAGCCTTGTTCTTTGCATGCTCTGTGCAAATCTTTGATGCGTTGAAGAGATTCCCTTATCCCTCTTTTCGCTTGATGAAACCCTAGAAGATTTTCTTGGGTCATGTTTCCCTAATATTGAAATCCTAATTAAATTTTTTTGTGGTTTTGATAGTTTCCCCAAGAGGCAACCTCTCATAGATCCAGTTATTAAAACTATGTCTAGAACATACTTCTTATGAGTATGGCCCATTAATAAGGAAAATATGAATAGGTGTCTGTGTGGAACCCTAATCAGTTCATATGACCTACATCTGTAACTTGAACCCTGTGTATTCCATGGTCCTAAATATTTCAATGCCATATTTTCATTGTCCACCTGTCAGTTGGGGATATGATGTGGAAACATGGCATGAGGGCAAACCTTAGTCAAAAAATACTTTAGTTTATGAAAATAAGGAACAACCTCTCTCACCCATAAAATAATTCGGGACCCCTCATCCACCTTGGCACAATAAATGCCCAATAAACGATGCCAATATGCATGCAAAAGAAAATTAATTAAATAAGGGTAAAGGATTGAGAAAGGATTTCTACGAAGAGAGGTGATATAAGAAACTTCATCAGGGTATTGAATAGGCATATTTTCAATGAAGAAACAATTCTAATTTCTTAAGTGACTTTGTTGGGGTACTGAACAGCCATATGATAATGGAGCAACACCAAAAACTCACTTTAAATTTCTGAATACAATAAACTCTCTGTCATTTTCTCTGCATCATTTTCAAATACTAACATGTGTGAAATCTTAGTTTGGTGATTAAAGACTAATACAACCTATACAAGGAGATAGTTGAACGTCTTATTTGTAAAAGGTTAAGTAACCCAAGAGGTACCCAGAGTATCTAGTCCATTACTTCCTTATATTATCAATAAGATTCTGTTGTAGGGATGAAGGCAGAGATGTTAGATTCTACCAGTTTTTCGCAAATTGTTGCAGCAGCTACGACACCACCCAAAATTTTCATTATTGTACACTCAAAATTTTGGGTCCCCCTTGCTTTTACCATTTTTCATCACATTACTTAGTCAAACCTTCTTCAAATCAGCTCAAATTATAACTGAATTCTCCCTTGGAATGAGTCTTGTCATGGCTTGCTTGAGTAGCAAGTCCTTTACCAAAGCCACCTCTACATGATACTAGGTTATCTTTTTATATTTCTTTGATCTCATCCTTATTCTAGAAATGGAGCCGCAACATATTATTGCAATACCTATATTAGGGAGGTTAAAGTAAATGCATCTCCTGGGTAAAATAATTCCTAGGGATGAACCCTTTGGGTTTGATAAACCGCATTTGTTTCCCTCTTATCCATCTCATTCTTGTTAATAATGCATTATAGATGGCACCATTTCTTTGATGGAAGTTTGAATACCTTTAGTGTTATATTCTTTGTTATCACTTTTTTTATTTATGTCCCATTGCTATTTGTTGTCTAGGTCTTTTGCAGTTATGGCACCTTGCAACTTTACATACCATTTACTCTTAATGGAAACAACTCTCAAGACAGCCTTGATTATCCTCAAGAATCAGAGAAAGTGTTCAAATTTGGGAAAACCAGATAAAGAAAATATTTAACCTAGAGGTTGCAACAAATAGAATTACAACAAATAAGTGAACTAGAAGAAGTTCGAAGAAAGGCACATAGACTACAATGAAATTTATTTTAACCCTAATAGACATCAGAGGGATAACAAAAAATATTGACGAAGATCACATCACCATATGGATGTTCATGATGGCATTGAGCTATAGCTTGAGACTTTGACAATCATGACTTCCAATCAGCATTCACTTCTCTCAGCGTTTCCTCTAAACATTGCATTATATCATTGGTGTATTCACAACCATATCAAGCTAGACAAATGTTGTTAAACAACTATGAATATGTGCAGTATTGTTGGAAATGAATGTACTCTTTTTGTGTGCTAGATATATGTACTGGAAGACAAACATTGAATCCATGGTTACTTCTAAAACAATTAAAAACAAGTTGTTGGAGCCCCAAAAAGATCGTTGTGGGGAAGGTACCAAAAGGATAAATGAACTCTATTGTTGAACTTTTGAAAAATTTCATGGTCTAATGGAAATATGCAATAATCATAGGTTGTACTTCATTTATTGTTTGTGGAAAGTTACGTTGTTGATTAAAGTAGATAAGGTTGTACATGCAGGAACTCTTAACCCCATGGAAATTGGTTTATTGATTGTTTGTGTTAGCAAAACAACTAAACAATTGTAGAAATTACAAGCGATCATGGATTGACACTACTTACATCATGCAGTTGAAGATTACAATCTATATTTTTTATTCTCATAAATCCTTAAAATACATGTATGATGCAACCATCAGAGAATAGGCATCGCAATGAGATAAAATGTTTTCAAGATAGGAGTATTTATACTAGGAGAAGCCATATCAACATGGGATGGAGATTCATCGGTTATTGAAAGACAACCACGGGAACACATCAAAGATGATGACATACAAAAATTTGTGACATCATTTTATGGAGAAATATGGCAAGTCCCACCAATGTTTTCAACTATCAAGGTGGGTGGAGAGAAGAATCTGTGATGACATAGAGGTTAAAGGCTCGGTATTCAAGACTGATGCAAATGGAACAATGTTGACATCCATGATAAGGTTCCTACATTTTTTCCTCTATTAGAAGCATGCATTTATGAATTTAAGACTCTAGAATAAGTAGAAATTTACCCAGGCATATCAGATCATTTCATGGCCCTTTGAGAGGATGATACAATTAGCAGGATAATTTTAAGCCTACAAAAAATCTAGTGCGACCTTACAAGGGAATGATGCAGGAAGTTGTGGACTAAGGATGTTATTTTCAAGGGAAAGGTGGTATATACTAACAAATAGGGACTTAATGCACTTGTATAGTGTCTCATATGGTTTTTCCCATTTTCACAAATCTCAACTAAGTTGCATGTAGAAGAGCTAGTGAACAAGGAAATCCCTTTAAAATTCATGGAGGTGGACAAGGAACAAGATCATATTATATTGAGAAATAGGAAAGTTATGGCAATCAATGGGCTCAATTAGGAATTAGATATGTAGTTCTAGGAATAGTTTGAACTATAAAACCTTATGGTTCCTTTATTAACCTTTGAGGTATTAATGACCACGTGCATGTCAAATGAATCAGCCATGATCGTGTTGAATATGTTGGTACTATATTACAGCTAGGTGACACAATGAAGGTAATGATTCTCAATCATGATCATGAAAGAGGTAGGGTAATCCTCTCAACAAATAAATTGGAGCCCACTCCTCGTGACATGATTCGCAGTCACACATTTGTATATGAAAAGGTTGATCATATGGCTCAAAGATTTAGGAAAATAGCAGTAGCTAAAGCCATGGCTCGTGCTAATATGTTGTGATTCCAACCAGAAGGTAGATTGAATATTTATCCAAATGTAGTTTTAGAATCTAGAGTATTATGTGTTTATGGGATAGATATTGAGTATGTTTCCTCCATGGAAGTACATAAATGGTAGGATTCATAAAGTTATTATCTTATGCAATTGATTGTTACATAACTCTGAAGAGATAGTGCCATGAACAAAGTTGTTACTCAATGAATGAGGAGATAGCGTGCTTTGAGTCGTAGTTAAATTACGCCCTTGATGAAGTCACATTGGACAAGAAAGAGCTTGGTCGCAGGTCACGATTGCAATCTCCAACCAAAATTCAACCTACACTAGAAGTGTTAATTACAACTAACTGTAAGTCGCAAATTGCATCTCGAGCCCCCATCTACAGTCTGAAAATGTGACCTACATTAGAGATTTGAATTGAAACTTTCACTAAAGCATGATATTTGTATCCCCCTTTAAGTCACAAATCCCATTTTTTGTCTTAAATGGCACTAGGACTTCGATCTACAATCAAAAAGTGAGATTGTTATTCTCAATTCATTAATCACATTTTCAACCTCCAACAACTAGCACAAGAAAATGTGATTAGCTCAAAAAATGCAACTATAACCTGCGACCTACCTAGAGGTTTCATATGCGAAAATCCTATCATGATTTGTGTCTAATTTGCAATCCCTGAAGTGCAGAGTTCTAGGTCTTGATAAAGACAAAACATTGACTACAATGTTATTCTATTTTACATGGATGTTGTGATCAAAAAATGGAAATCAAATAGTACAAAAGGGAAATCATCGTTACAACCTTATGATTTTCCAACCAAGTAATTGGGTTAGGAGATATTGGTTATATGAAAGAAAAATCTAAAAATGAATTGAACTGAATGTGACAATATTTAATACATACACATCAAATAAAGATGAAGCATTGAACATTTTTGGCACAGATAAATATGACACTATTTTAGGGAATCACCCAATTGATCCTCACATGCCAAAATTGAAAACTAAAGGAGTATTTGTAATTGTAACTTTTTAATGTGGGAATGAAATCAATTATGACGAGTGTAACAGGTAGCACTAAAGATCGTAAGGAGATGGGTGATGTTTTGGAAAAAGGATGAGTATAAAAAATAATCAAACTTGATCAGCATCCATTACAAAAGGTTATGCAGGGAGAACATTTATGGACCACTTCTTAGATGCTTTGTGAGATGATAGCATCCTTTGTTGGATGAGAGATTGTTTATTGGTCAAATTTGTTGCAAGGTCTAAATATTTACAAGCATCCACCAAACTTCAACATTCTTTACATGTAATCTTCTACAAACTAAAATGCTCAATCTCATAATTTGTTCCATGCAATTACCTCCGCATTATGAAATATAATACCAAGTTTTATTACTTGACATGGGTTAGTTTACATATGGGAGTAGATCTGACATAAGTGTTTCATCAAAACCTAGACATGACAGATGTGGAAATTGTGAAATTGTGTCCTCTACATGACAAGAGCATCATGACTTCCCTAAGACATTGTCTACTTAGGTCATATTCTTTGTATATGATCTCTCTGGAGGAGACATAGTAAGGAAACTTCAGGAAAAAAAATCACATTGAGGTACAAGGCAAGACTGGAGTTATAATGAAATTAGCATTTTAGGTCTATAAACTTCTTCCCATCCTCCAATTCTAATTATATTGAGCACCCTCATTCATGAAAAATGAATAGATACTCATTGCATGCTTTTGTTGAGATAAATGTTTCCATATTATGTCCTAATTATCAATCGTTTGTTTGTAGGATTGAATTTGTCGAGAGAATTGTTGCATGGATATTGTTGGAATAAGGAATTACTTATAGGGGGGTTGAATCAGTAATAGTGAGGTTCTTAAAACTTTTTATGAATAATTATTTAGTTATTTCCTCTATTGTAAGTTATTTATGAGATAATTCATACACAATACAAAGGAACAATAAGATAAGGAATTCACATGTACATACAATATGTCACATGGGCATCATACACATATTGACACAGGTATTTCTACGTGGAAACCCAAAGGGAGAAAATCACCAATCTATTTGTTTATGATGTAAATTAGGCACCTATTTAATTACATCAATTTTTTTGTGAGCACCCACTCACAAGAGGCACCTACCCCCATAAGATAGCAAGCGCCTACTTAATTACATCAATTTTTTTGTGAGCACCCACTCACAGGAGGCACCGAACCCCTTAAGATAGCAAGCACCTATTTTCCAAGAGGCACCAACCTCTTATGAATGCAGGCAACTACCTGCTCTAGCCATTGTTTTACCATTCATATAATTTTCAAACTCAAAAAAGGGCCAAATACAAATACAGAGAAATACAAATATGATCCACTACAGTTCTCCTCTGAACTATACTTCGTGTTGCTCCTTCAGATCTTAATCATATCTCTCTATAGCACTCTTCCTCAGTTCAACACTTGGGCCATTTTCTCAACTTTCGCACACTCTTCTCCACTCTCTTCAGCACACACAACAATATTACATTCCCCCACTTTCCTCAATTTTGCTCCTCCATTTTTTCCCTCTTCAGTGTTAGGAATGATGATCTCTTTTTTAACCATTAACATGTCATTCACGTTGTTAAAGAGTAATCCTACATGGTTTTCCATGTTTTTGTTGCATCAAACTGCCTGAACTCTTCAGTCACATTAAACATTGGGAATGGGCTCCTGAGATTCTCCATGCTGAGAAATAAATCCACAGACCACCTGCACACTCCAACGAGGCTCTCCATGCTTATTCATGGCTCATAGAGCTTGACAGGTATTTTTCCGTGGCTTATTTTTTCTTCATTTAATTCAATAAGGCATGCACGGGAGATAAGAGGTAGCTTATTTCAACTTCGAGACAAGCCCAGCACTCTTCTTCTAAAAATTGTGGTATTCATCGCCCTTGACTTAGCAAACTTAAAAGTCGTCATTTATTCCAATGACCAACTATCCTGAGCGCATTTACTCTAAGCTACCGACTCATTCATCCTTAAATTTTTATGTTCTACAATATCAGAGCCCCTCATTTCATAAATTTTATTAAAGTTACCTTACAAAATCGTGAGCTTATAATTTTCCTTTAGCCCCTTCTTATTTTTCCTCCATGGGACTAGGTGTTGTGATCGGAGGCATAGCACTTAGGTGCTAAGCCCTTTAACTTTCTACTTTAGGCCTACCTCCTAGTGTACTATCTCTCTGCCCTTGGTTCTTTTGGCTTCCATAACCAATAACCAACAACATCGGATCTCCCAGGCATCAGAACTTCTCTCAAAATGCATTTACAACAGAGTTATGAAATCTCAAACCTCTGATATGCTCCATAGCACTTAGGTGCTAAGCCTTTCTCTACGTGCTTGGTTCTTTGGGTCCCCATGACCAAAGGCCAATCAACATCAGATCTCCCTTTATCAGATCATAACTTTCTCAAAAAGACAACTACAGAGGAGTTACGAAATCCTGACCTTTGATATTCCGACCTTCAAGATGACGTCATCATCCCCACGTGTGATCCATATTTATGCAGGAACACAAATGAATACACATATAACGATAAATACAAAGATGAAACGTAAATAATACTTCATTTCATTAATATCAAAGAACTAAAAAAAAATTATAGACAGAATGGAAATAAACTAGCTAAGGTGTTGGCAGCTTATCTCTTAGAAGAGATGTGGTGGCTACAGGCCTCTGAACTGTGTTCCAATGAGGCTCAAGGGCCTATTTATTATTTAGAAACAATGGAAAGCCATAAACATCCAAAAATATAACCCTAGGATATGAAGCGCCAAAACTATGGGCCCCGTTTTGGTAAATTGGTACATCAACTTCCCGAGGACTTAACTTTGGCATACAAACTTTGTTTGACGTGCACCATACATCATTAGAAAGATATATCTGAGGACTACAACTTTTTATGTGATAAAAATTAGTCTAATAACCCATGTTTCTCTCGGTTGTACCAAAAATTTTCGTTTAAGGCCTCAAAACGGCTTTGGAAGTTCAGGACCCGAAAAACTGCTAAAAATAGTAAGTTGTGCTACAATTAAGAAAACTAAAAAAATGAAAGAAACAATGGTGGGGACCCAAGTTCAATACGTGGGTTGCCACCATCATCCACCTGGATCATTCCTCCCCCCTTAGGAAGCAATGGTCCCCATTGCATTGAGTTACTCCACGATATCAGGAAACTTATGTTGAACTTGGTCCCTCGTGAACCACTTGCCTTGGTGCGGGAGTTGGCCAGCTTTGACAACCTAATACAGTTGGATATTCTGCTGGCAAGTGTTATTGATTTTCATGTTCATGATACAATTTGTGGTGGCCTATTCCATGTAGTCTGGATTTAAATCTGTTGGTGTCAGTTGTCCTGCAATGTCGAAGGTGTCCAGTAGAGGTGGGAAGTAGGGCCGAAGGTGGTCCACATTGAATACTGGATGCAGACCAAGGAATGGTGGAATACTGAGCTCGAAGGCATTGGTCCCTACAGCCTTGGTGATGGTGTACAGCCCATATCAGAGCAGGGGAAGCTTTCTGTGGGGTCCAGTGAGGCTCTCTTTCTGCAAATGTAGCCACACTTTGTCGCCCACCTGAAAGTTGTGGGGAACCCGATGTTGATCATGTCGTTGCTTGTGTTGAGATTTTGTGTATTTGGGGTAGCATCAGTCGTGCTCTAGGTCCCAAATTTTGAGGAAGGACTAGAGTTCTCTTGTTCTACAAGACCAAGAAATGGATTTGTGAAATTTCATCTGGTTTAGGAGATATTAACTTAATTAATTATTTTAATGTATTTCCTAAGTTAAAACTTAGGAAAATAAAATAATTAAAGTAAATTTAATTAAACATGTGATGAAATTGTCTTAAGTCACACAGATCAAGCTTTCTTTTAATCTTAGCCATTGATTCAAGATTTGATCATGGTCGTTGATTTTTCAACGAGGAAAGTATAAAGGAAAGGCTTGGGGTCATTTGTAAAGACACACAGTGGTAGAGAATTGAAGCTAAGCTGAGATTCTAGGGCGGGGTTTCTAATAATACTCAGAAGTGTTTTAGCTACAGAGAGGGGAATTTAGACCAAGGGGATGATCTGATCCCAAGGTCTAGAATACACAAGAGATAGAGAAGAGATCAGCTCAAGGACAGCGCAGAGGAAGGCAGCTACAGGGACAGCGCAATTTTCAGGAAACCCTTCAGGGGTTGCGCGGAGACCCTTAGGGGTAGCGCAATGACTGCATCACCCATTCTAGGGTAATGCAGTCCCTTATAGGAGCAACGATGAGGGTTTGGATGCCATCCAAGGCTGACACAAAGGCTTTCAGGGGCTTCAGAAATTGACGCAGTGCATTTCAGGGGCAGCACCAGGGTTTCTAAGCCTAGATCTAGTTGATTTCTGTAAATCTCATTTGATTGTGTGGATCAGTTAGTATTTTTGGGCCTAGATCAGCCAGGAGTTGTAGATCTAGAGTTTTCTCTATCGGTTTTTTCAGATATGGAACCCAGAGTTGTGTATTCAAAAATATTCTTAATAATAGAACCCTCCAGAAGCCAGAGACCAGTTTTCCCACCTTGGATTTTTCTGGGGACAATTTGTCCAAAAATAACTGTCACTTTTTCAATGTGTGCATGTGCTTATTCTAGATCTGAATTGGTAGAGATATGTTATGTTTTTTACTTCAATTTTAACTTGAATTTGTTTATTTAATAACTTGCATAAGTAGGAGGAGTTTAACCGGATTAACAGTAATAATTTCTACATAAGATTTAAGATTCAGAAATTTCTACGTGGTATCAGAGCAATTGAAAATCTGGAAGGGTCACCAGCTAAAGAATCTGAAGGATCTAGCTGCAAAAAGCAACTAGAAAGGCAACAAAGAAGCAGATCTGAAGGGACAATGCAGTTTTCAGCATCAGATTCACGTAGAGGGAAGGGTGACATTGTCCAGCGTTGTGTCCTAGCAAGCCCATGCAATTACTGCGTAGAAGCAGCTCAAAAACAGCGTTGGTTAGGTCTGAAGCCAGCCAGTGTGATTCAGATTTGAATATGTCAGGTACAAAAAAGACTAAAGAAAAGCTGCAGAAATTCAGAAGAGCTAGTGGGGTTAAATTTCTGAAGTTTTTAGATTTTGAGCCTTAGAACAAGTGAAAAATATTGAGAGGAGACCAGCTTCTCTAAAAGTTTCTTGCCAAAGGAAACTTGCAGTTTGATAAGAGGATCAAAGAAGAAGCTGAATCATAATTGTTTTGGTAGATTTCCAAGGATGGAAATCAAGTGTTAGAGGGAACAGAGGGTGCCCACTTCATAAAGGACCCTAGATCCAGATCTCAAGTATAGAGAGGAGGAGCTCCAGAACATTCTGAGTAGATGGCTCCTCATGGACTGCGTGATCAAGATAGGCTAGAGGGCCTCTCAAACTTTTCGGTGTGGAAAGCAAGGATCCTGATTGTCCTTGAGGCATATGGTATAAGAGACCATGCAGAGCAGACTCTGGCCACACCAACTGTTGGCTCAAGGGTTCCTAACGTAAGTTTGGAGGTTAAGGTATGCCAACAACCCCTATACTATTGGCCCTTTCGGTAGTGACCTACTTGCGCAGGACAAATTCTCACCCGAAGTAGTATGGGAGGGTGTTGGAACCAGGTTTCTGCACCCTGAGAGAGAACAGGTTAGTCAAGCAGATCCAAGTTCGCAACCTACCAAGTTCAAATAGGTCTATTTGCAGGCTTCCACAGTATATTCAGTTAGGAACCATAACAGAGCTATTCAGATCTATTTTATACCTTCACATCCACGTGCGTACAGCAATTATGATATCATAAACGTAGCTTATAACAGATACACTCGCAGCTGAGACAGATCATAGATATATATATGCATAACACAGATATGATTGCAATACAAGCAGATAAATGTATTCGCAACTCTAAACATATTCCAAAGGTTCACTTTAACAATAACACAACAGATCCCAATCACACAAAGGTATTTCAACTATATCCGTATATATTAGCATCCAAAACCCAGTACAAACCAAACACAGCCTGTGCACACAGGCAGCAGGGTTCACACACAATAGGACTGAGGATCTTTGCACACACAGCCAGCAGGAGTCCTTACCCAAACAACCTAAGACAGATCTAAGAATTCACAGTTATCATCATACTCAATTCTTGCCTACCTTAAGACTCAAAAATTTTCATCTATTTATATCGATTTAGCCTACGCTTCCAATGGTCTGCAAACCATGGTTTGCGAACTCTTGGTCTACCCTTGACCCATTACAATGCATTTGGGGCTTTGACCCACCCCAAAACCCATGTGCTAGACTAATTAATACCAAAAATATACAAAATTATACTCGTAAATGAATTGTTGGACTAAGTTCAAGTGTGGTGAGCCAGTCAAGGTTTCAAAGTCGTCAAAGTAAGGTTTGCCACTCAACCAATGCATCTTGGATGGTAGCATATCCTATCCATGAGCCACATACATTCGAGAAAGCAACCCCCATCTCCTCGGGTCATTTATCCCCCTTTGGCCAGAAAATTCATAGCTTTTAGGGGACCCTACTCCAACAGTCCCCCAACACAATCTTGTGACTCGTCCCGAGTCACTGCGGTGGTGGGCTCTGCACCTTTGCTTGCAAAAGCTTGATCGCATCAATCAGCTCGGGTAGCACTCCTTCACTTTGTGCAACAGCATTCTGAGCTATATCCACAAATTTTTGTGAATTTTTTCCCTTTGTGGCCACCATGACACTTTCCAAACTCTAGTTGATTTTCTTTACTGTGAGATCAATGTCCTAGGACAGCTTGAGGACTTCATCAGCCCAAGTCTTGAGATGGTCACCAAGGTTTTCTTCTTTTGGCGGAGCTCTTCAATTTGGTCTCGCAAGGTGTGGCTGGTACACAGTCATGCCAACCATTGAGAAGGGATTAGAGTAGGCATCATAGCTTCCAGGTGCTCAAATTGCTCTTCCTTCTATCACAGCGCCTGATTGAGCTCATGCAGGAGAGGATTGCGCTGCACTTTGCTCCATAGCTGCATTTCTGTTTCCAACAGCTCAGCACCTTGAGCGATTTGTCCTATGATAAATTTTGTAGCCTCCGTAACCAGCGCAGCTCGTTAGGCCCTTACCTCTGGTGGTGTTTCTGGCTGCAACTTGGCCTGTAAATCCGCAATCTGTTGCTCCATATTTGTTTTGACCACCTGGATCTCTATTTTCGAGGCCTTTAATGCTAAGACCAACCCCTCAATCTTGGCCTGGGGGGTGGCAAAAGCTGGAATATCTTCAGAGACGTCTGCACAAAGCCTACTAATGAGGTGTTCCAGCTCCATTTGTTGTGCAGTGGCAAGGGTACATGCAGCCTATACCTGGGAAACTTCAGCATTTTTTTCCTCAATTATATACTCAGTTGTACTGAGCTGTTGGTGCACTCGACGATCCCTGTGTTGAATTTCTTCGAACAAGGAGATGTGGAGAACCAGAAATGATTCATGTGGAAACCTGGCTAGATCTAGTTGTACCTCTACATAGGCTTGGACTTGCGCTCCCAAGTCAGGTGGACTTACCATGAGGGTTGCGCCTGGCAGAGAACAGAGGTGACTTTCCACCGTAACAAGTGATGCGCTGCTAGTTGCTGAGGCTATTCGTACCTGACTCATACTTGTTTGCAGCGTGTCCGTCTTTAGTTGCAGATATCGGAGCTCAACCTAAAGCATGTCAACCATGGCTTTCTGTTGCTCTTCCAGAGCCAGCCATTTGTCTTCTAAAGCCGAAGTGACCGTGTTTGTGGCTTTCTCGAGGTCCCCTTCGATCAGTGTAACCGCTTCGTCATGTTCTGGTCATTGAGAGAACTGCTTCTTCCATGGCCCTTTAGCAGGGTCACCCATTCGCTTTGTTCCCCAAGGGGAGTCAGCACCTCCCACCTCCTAACCTTCAGTACTGATATCCTGTTGTGCATCCTTCTACGTTGCTACTTCCGCACCCTTCCCCGTACTCTTACTGGGTTGTGAGCCCTTCTACGATGCGGCTTTGGTGCCCTTCCTCGTTCTTTTGTTCAGTCCTCCGGTGTCTTTGGTAATGACAGGCGGGTTAACCTTCGTGGTGTTCGTTCCTTTAGTGCTCTTCGCACCTATTTTGAAGCCAAGCTTCCAGTGAGGAGGCCATTGTGCAATTTAACAGTCAATCTCTTCATCGATAGCCATATAGGGAGCGAAACCCACACAGGATCCTTACAGCCTAGGATTTGGACGTTATGCATAGTCACCTGGAATGCAGTGATGCTTTTATACTTATCGTAGATGGCTGGTGACAGACGCGGCCAAGAGTTGATAGCTACTGTGAGCCCACTCTGGAACAACACCCAGAAGACTTGATTGTCCTTGATGCATTACGCATCCTTAGAGTCCCACAAGTTCGTATATCGATCCCCTTCGCTCATGTCTGGGGTAAGCTCAGGGAGGACTGATTCCTCAAGTGCTTCCTAAGCAACCAACACGATGAGAAGTAATAGCCAGGAATAAAAAAATGCTCATCCCTGATCCTGGGATTCACAAACATTAGCCAGAAACTTATTGCACAAGTACTGCGACCAATTGAAGCAGACCCCTTTCTCACACCAACATGCCAATTGAATTACATATGCAGGGACGGTGGTTGCCTAGCATTTTTTCATCATTTTTCACGCCAACAACAAGGTACCCAACTGCGTCCTAGGGTTGCTGATGGTTTTGATCATGAAGTCTTAAGTGTTCTGCTCCACATGGTAGGTGTCGCACACCTAGCCAGTGTTCTTTCCTTCGTACTTCTTACCAACGCACAGCAAAGGATCCATCCCTTCCATGGGGAGACTAGTAATCCAATGAATGAGTGCAGCATCGATGGGGATTCAATCCTGGATCCATAAGAAACCATCATGGACTAGGGAAAGCAACTAATGTACCAGACGGTACGTGATATTGTAGTGGCCGTAATGTGGCATCCTCAGTAGCTTTAAGGGCCCGGATCCTTCCAATCTGCATACCAAGCACATAGGGACAATATTTATTCCGTCATCTTCATGTATTCTTTCAATATATAACTCGGGTGCCAACTCAGGGAAGGCCTCCAAATTGGTCAAATCATGATCATCAAATTTCACCTCGTGGAGATTGCCAAAGGGTTCGAATATGATGGGGACCTTGCCCGGAGTCAGAGGCATCTGTAGATAGGTGTGCAAGCCATCAAGATTCTTCGATGAGCGTGTGTAGGGCCTGCGAGGCCGAACAAAGGATGAGAGCCAATTGATTGGTTCATCCATCTAGGCCTTCTCCTGAGCTAACAGGGGTCTCTTTACTGGCCCAGAAGACCTTTCCTTTCCCACCACCCACGGGGACTTCACATTTCAGGGTGAGGTGCAGGGATTCATCCCAGCCCACTTCGTAGGTTTCCCTAATCCTTGCACTTTTTCTTTCCTCTTCTTCTTGACTGGACTCGGTGTAGATATAACTTCTTCCACTTCTGATTTGACTTCCACTACTTCCTCAGTTTCGTGTTCCATCAAGGTCACATTTTTTGAGGCTTCAGTGGGATTAGTGGTCGTCATTCTAGTGTGAAAAAAAAACTCAGGGTGGCTACTGTCTGAGGGGGAAGCACGCTCAGACATTAACAAAGCACAAGATGCACAGAGTCATACAGAGTGCAAATTGTTCAAGGTATACAGAACCCTCTTCTGAACTATCCCCTTGATTTTATAGCCTTTGCAATCAAACAATGGTTGGGTAAACCTTTTATGGAACTTACCATCAAGTAAATGGTAAAAAAAATTCCAAAATCGCCTCATTAATTGCGGGCTGCCCGCTCCTTTCAACGGTAACTTTTGCCCTTTACCTAATTTTACTATTCCAACGGCTAGTTTTCTCACCTCCTGTACACCCAGTGCAGCCCTATGCTCCCAGTGTTCCTTCTACGTCCCTAGTGCACCTATGTGCTCCCATTGCACCTGTTGCATTCTAAACATATTCCTGCGCCTCCTGCGCACCCCTCCGGGCTTCCAATTCTATAGCGGCTTCCTGCGCGTACCATGGCTCTTTCCGCTCTTACCTTCCTTGGTGGGCATACCCCACCCCATACAGCTACTCTGGCCATATATTCATTTGATCTGATATGGTTTGAACGGGCTTCCACTGACATAGCCTGGTAACATATCGCCATGCAGGGTAGCTAACCAAACAGCTCCACCATCCGTGATTTCTATAACTATATAGGGGCCCAGCTAGTGTTGTCGAAACTTCCATGGGTGCTTCACAAACTGGCTATCATACAATAGGACCAATTTTCCCTCTACAAATTCGTTTTTTAAAATATTTTGATCATGCCATGCCTTATCCCAAGCCTTCTAAATAGGCTGATAAAAATTAGCAATGAAACGATCTTCCTCCAAAGCCACACGCTGCGTTAAACGCTCCTCCATGATATTAGGCTCCGCCATGTTTGTAAAAATGGTGATGTGCAAGATAGGAACAATATACTCCATGGGCATAACATCTTCCTTTCCATATACTGTGTCTACCCAGTCAACTTCTTGCAGGTGTTTCGATAGGCCCAAAGAACAAACAAGATGCGTACATCCCACTCGCTACGATCGGCGTTACAGACCTTAGTCAATGCTTGCTCCAAGATTTTATTAAAATCTTCTACCGCTCTGTTTTCCTGTGGATGATACGGAGTGCTCTTCGCATGGTGGATCCTAAATTCTTTCGTCAAGGCTTGTATTATTTCATTAACAATGTGTGTGCCTCTGTTGCTCATCAAGATCTTCGGACACCCAAACCTGGTCAGAATCTATTCGAAAATGAAGTGTGCAGCAGTATCTGTAGTGCAATCTTTCACAGCTTGTGCTTCGGCCCATCTAGTTACATAGTCAGTGATAGTTATGATGTAGCGCACACCTGTCTTCTTTCCCGACAGGTTGATAGGCCCTACAAAATCGATGGCCCACTTGTAAAATTCTTGCAGGGCCATCTGCGGTTGCAGGGGCATTTCATCTCTGCGTGATGGCCTTCTTGTTCGTTGACACGTATCGTAGGCTTTACAATAGTTGTGAGAGTCATTATGCAGGGTAGGCCACCATAGTCTAGCTCACAAGATCTTTTGCGTCGTTTCTTTCCCTGCGTAGTGACCTCCTGCTACACCATTGTGAGATTCTGCTAAGATAGCATGCATTTCATGCTCCAAAATGTATCTTCGCAGCACTTCATTAGCTCCCATATTATATAGATGTCCTGCGATGATGGTAAAATCTGTTGCACAAGTTACCAACTCTTTCCTCTGTTATACCGAATAAGCTGCAGGTGCCATGCCCGTAGTTAGGAACTGAATGATGTCGACAAAGTGTGCATCAGGCAATCCTTCTTCTATGTTGGTCATCTCCTCGCCACTCTCAATTTGGGACAAGTGATATGGCCCAGCATTCAACTTCCCCGGCTTGACAATGATCTCAAATTCGTATTCCTGGAACAGCAGTAGCCATCAATAGATTTTCCCCCCCAACACAGGCTTATTCACCAGGTATTTCAAAGTTGAATGATCTGTAAACATTTTGAAGTACCCTCCTAAAAAATAGTGCCGATATTTTTTTCATGCATCGACCATGGTCAGTCCCTCCCGCTCAGTAATGGAGTAGTTGTACTCCTCACCAGAGAGTTTCATACTATCAAATGCAACTGGGTGATCAATGTCTCTGTCTCTAGGCTACATGAGGATAGCTCCTAGGGTGATTCCTGATGCAGCTACGTGAACATGGAATACCTTCGCCCAGTCAAGAAAGATGAGAATAGGCGCAAATACCATCTTCTCCTTGAGTAGCTTGAAGCTCTTCTGACACTCGTCATCCCAAAAAAATGAAAAATCCTTCTTAATAAAATTATTCATAGGCACTGTGATCAGCGCGTAACCTTGAATGAACTTTCTGTAGTAGCCTGTTTGTCCGAGGATGGAGTGTAGTTGTTTCTCAGTTGTAGGTACTGCCAGGTTTATGATAACTGCAACTTTCGCAAGGTCGACCATCAACCCATGTCGGAAAAATATATGTCCAAGCAAAATTCCGAAGGGTACGCTGAATATGCACTTCTTGATATTAAGGGAAATCTGGTGTTTTCTACAGGCATCCAACATCATGCGCAGGTTTGAGACGTGCTTCTTCAATAAGCCGAAGATAGTCCAATCATCAAAATAAACCTCCAAAAATTTCTGTATGAACTCTTTGAATACTGCGACTACTACTCGTGAAAAGATGGCAAGGGCATTCTTTAGTCCAAACGGCATGACAGTGTACTGAAAGGATCCCCATTCAGTAGAAAACGTAGTTTTGTTGTGATCTTTAGGTGTGATTCTGATCTGATGGTAGCCCGAGAACCCGTATGTAAATGAGTACGCTTCCTGCCCTCCCACACTGTTAAGGATTTCGTCTAAGAACGGCATGGGAAAGGGATCATGTACACATGAATCATTCAGTTTGCATAAGTCCACATAGATCTGTATCTCTCCCTTCATATTTTTCTCCTTAACCACCATCGGACTTACCCAGTCTGACTACTCAACCGGTTTGATGATACCTGCGGCGAGCATTTTGTCAATTTCTTCCTTGACCTTTTGTTTATACTTAGGGTTCAACCGATAAGGTCGCTGCTTCACAAGGCGCGCATCTAGTTTTAACGTGATGTGCATGACCCCTAGGTCCCCTATGATCCTCTTAAGCTCCGAAAACTTCGTCGGGAATAATTCTTGATACTTTGTGAGCAATTATGCAACTTTGTCAATTATATCTTCATCCCAGTAATCCCCAGTTTTATCCAACTTAGGTTGCTCTTCCATGCCAATGTTGACTTCTCACAGCTTCAGAGGCTTAGTAACATCGATAGTTTGCAGTGGGGGTCCAGCAACTGCGTGCTCTCCCTCCGACCCCGGGATAGAGACATTGCGCGGATCTTCATCGCACTCTTCTATTGCTATATTGTGGTAATTGACAATATCCTGCATTTTCATTTCCCGTGTTGGTGCCCCAAGTGTTGCGTAAGGGCATGATTCATCAAATACGAAGGTATCTATATCCTAAAGAGCTTCGTCAAGTGCCTATGTTCCCCTTGCTAACCCAAATTTCGCTACAAATTCTTCCTTTAATGTTTCCCAGTGGCAGGTGCGTTAATTCAACTCCGCATCTAAATACCATGTGGTGGGAATTGGTCCCAGGGCATGAATAAACAAGTGAACCCATTCTTCTGTAGTCTGGTCACACAATTTCTCCATCCAAGCGAAAAAATGCTCGCGCGGGTCCCCTGGTCCAAGGAATGTCTTTACGCACAAGTAAACCGGGGGTTCAAATCGCAGGATCATCATATCCTGACACTCTTCCCAATCCTGAAATTCCCCCTTATGCGTGTCCCACCACCTCGCAGGTGTTGCGTGCATGGCTAGATTAAGGGCCCATACCCTTCGCTCTCTTGGAACCTCAGCTTCAAATGCTCACAAAAACTCCTTAATACTACCAGAACCATCAAGTAGGGTAGGTCCCTTACCTTGGAGGAGATGCATTGGAAGTTCTTGGTGATTCTAATACATCGCAGCACAAATACATCATGTAACCGGTTCTGCCAGTTTTCCATCTCCCCATCGGTATTAGAGAAACATTTGCTATCCTTTTCCCAGCAAAGCACACCATCAGCTGTGGGATTGATCCAATATTCATCCCGCGCAGTTAACTTATAGATGTGATCCACATCCTCTTCTTCGCGCACCAACTCCGTATACCATTCTCCTTCCGCAGGGTCCAATGGTACTATCACCCGCGTACCTTCATTTTCAAACACCATGCTTCTTTTCTTTAGGTTGATGATACCCCCCATATCGATGGCCCAATCCAATCCGAGGAGCACAAGATAGGGGTCAACATCTTCTACAATCTAAATGACCTCAAATTTAGCCTGGACCTTGACTCCTATGATATCTACCACGATCTTTGACAGTATCCCCAATGGTATGATCTTCTGCTGGTTGGCCATGCACAGTTGGATAGTGAACCATTCCAACTTAGGTTCTCCCATTCGCTGCCAATTTTTCTTGGGCGGTACATTGGCATCTAATCCCAGGTCCAAAATAACCTGATCCATTTCATAATCTCCAATTTGCGTTGTTAACCGCATTTCCCTATCAGTGTGTTTCTTATGTTTGTACAATTTGTGCACATTTTTAACTTCCAGGGATGGATTATTTCTTTCTACGCAATTGTCTATTAATGCTTGAAGATTTTCTATGGCCCTTTGGTTGCACAGTAGCTTCATACATGCCTGCAAAAATGGTTTGAACTCGTCATCTTCTTTCAGGTTTGCGAGGGCCTGAGAAGTAGATGCCTCAACCTTAGCAAAGTCTTGGTGAGCTGCAATGAAGGTTTCCTTTTCCTTCTGTAGGTACAAACATTCTTGTTTGATGGTTGCTTTTCGGTAAGAGGCTCAGCCACAGCTTTCTCCTCAGCTCCCCCAGTCGCCATGCTGCTACGTGTTATGACATTAATGCTTGGTCCTTTGTCCCGAGGTTCTGCCTTAATCCTTTGCACATTCTGCGTAAGTGTCTGTTGCTTTTCCTGCATTTTTTCTATTATAATTGGACAGTCTTCAATCACATGGTCTTTTCAGAGTTGTGAATACATTTATCTGCTTGTATTGAAATCATATATGTGTTATGTATATGTGACTTCAGCAGCGCAGAGCAGTGCTGCTTACGTAGTGTAGAGCTACAACAGCGCAAATAGCTTAAGAGGGACAGCACAATGTAGCAGCAACGTGATAGATTTCAGCACAAGGGGTTGATGTGACTTTAGTAGTGCATAGGGAGTCTGATTATGTAGGCAGAATTGTATTTGTGCATCGTTCTTTAGATGCCAGCACAGATCTGTAGCCTATGGAGCTTCAGTGATGAAGATGCAACCCACCTAACTTGTCTGTCAAAGATTGGGCAGGAAATTCAGTTGTTTCTCTCAACAACTGAAGTTGCAATGCAGCAAATTAGCAGTGGCAGTGCTATGAGCAGCACAGATGCAGCAAATTGAGAGGGAGCTGCAGTACATATGTTGCAGTGGTAGTGGCTGAGTCATGGGAAGCAGTACAGATGTTGCAGTGGCAGTGGTAGAGTCATGGGCAGTAGTACAGAATGGCAACAACGGTGCAAATTTGAGTGGCAGTAGGCCAAGCATCAACAGCACAGAACCAGTACTCAAAGTCATGTAATGCATAGTGTGATGTATTGCTAGAGCACACCCTTGATGCTAAGAGGGAGTGTTAAGATTTTGTGTATTTGGGGTAGCATCAGTTGTGCTCTAGGTCCCAAATTTTTAGGAGGACTAGAGTTCACCTGATCTACAAGACCCAGAAATGGATTTGGGAAATTTCATCTGGTTTAGGAGATATTAAATTAATTAATTATTTTAATGCATTTCCTAAGTTAAAACTTAGGAAAATAAAATAATTAAAGTAAATTTAATTAAACATGTGATGAAATTGTCTTAAGTCACACGGATCAAGCTTTCTTTTAATCTTATCCATTGATTTAATATCTTATCATGGTCGTTGATTTTTCAACTAGAAAAGTATAAAGGAAAGGCTTGGGGTCATTTGTAAAGACACACATAGGCAGAGCACTGAAGCTAAGTTGAGATTCTAGGGCGGGGTTGCTAAGAATACTCAGAAGTATTTCAGTTGCAGAGAGGGGAATTTATACCAAGGGGATGATATGATCCCAGGGTCTAGAATACATAAGAAATAGAGAAGAGATCATCTCAAGGACATCACAGAGGAAGGCAGTAGCAGCAGGGAAAGTGCAATTTTCAGGAAACCCTTCAAGGGTTGCGTAGAGACCCTTAGGGGCAGCACAGTGACTATGTCACCCATTTTGGGGTAACAAAGTCCCTTCCAGGAGCAGCACTGAGGGTTTGTAGGCAATCCAAGGCTAATGCATAGGCTTTCAGGGGCTTCAAAGGTTGACGTAGTGCATTTCAGGGGCAGCACTAGGTTTCTAGGCCTAGATCTGGCTGAGTTCTGTAAATCTCGTTTGATGGTGTGGATCAGATAGTATTTTTGGCCCTAAATCAGCCAGGAGTTATAGATCTAGATTTTTCTCTATCAGGTTTTCTAGATCTGGAACCCAGTGTTGTGTATTCAGAAATATTCTTAATAATAGAACCCTCCAGTAGCCAGAGACCGATTTTCCCACCTTGGTTTTTTCTGGGTACATTTTGTCCAGAATTAACTGTGTCACTTTGTCAATGTGTGCATGTGCTTATTCTAGATCTGAATTGGTAGAGATCTATTATGTGTTTTACTTCGATTTTAACTTAAATTTATTCAATTAATAACTTGCATAAGTAGGAGGATCTTAACAGGATTAATAGTAATAATTCTGCATAAGATTTAAGATTCAGAAATTTCTACATCTTGTACTTAGCATTGGCTCTGTCCAATATGTCATGAATGTTGGTGGATGTATTGAATGTGCATAATAAATTTGTTCGCTTCGTCAGCTTCAGACTGGACATGAGTCGAATCATCCTGAGTAGTTGCAAATGGCATGGCTACGTCAATGGGACATAGTGGCTAGAATGCCAAGCCCACCTGAAAGAGTCTATGGTTGGTTGAGTTATGGAGATCCCAGTTATAACTGTGTTGTACATAGGGAAGGCTCTCATCCCATGTGTGTGGATGCTTTAAATTGTACATGCGCAGAATGTGTACAATAATCATGTTGATGACCTCTGTCTGGCCATCAATTTGGGGATGGAAATTTGTGGACTTGGTGAGCTTGGTGTCTAGCATTGACCAGAGGCTGGACCAAAATGTGTTGAGGAACCTACTGTCCCGATCTGAGATGATATATTATGGGATCCCAAAGTGCACCCACACTCATTCAAAGAAGATTTTGGCAGTGGCTTCTTTTGTGATATTCTTCTTACAGACCGCCATAATGGCCATCTTCGAGAATCTGTCAATGACAACGAAAACATGGTCATTTCCATGCTTAGTATAAGGAAGGCCCAACATGTAATCCATGGAGATGGATTCCCAAAGTTGACTAGGGGTAGGTAGCGTAGTATAGAGGCCTTGTGTCTTGATGGTCAGTTTGGCAATGGCGCAAGTAGTGCATGATCTAATGTACTTGCCGACATCCTGCCGAAGGTTCGGCCAATAGAAATACTTCTACAGTACTGCCATTGTTTTCTCGACCCCAAAATTCCTAGCAACTCGACTATAGTGCACTTCCAAAATCATCTTGGCACACTCTCTTGAAGGAACACAAATATGTCCCGGGTGACATAGCAGTGCATCCTAGAGGTGAAATTTTTGAACTTGTGTACCCTCCAATAGTGTCTTGTATGTATGGCCAAATTCTGGTTCACTCTTGTGGAGAAGCAGCCAATCAGAAGTCTCGTGCCCACAAGAGTTGAGAAAGGTGGTTAGCGCCACGATCGGTGGTCGACTGAGGCAGTCTGCAACATTATTGGTGTTTTTCTTCTTGTACTTGATGTTCAAATGAAATTGTTTCAGATATGTGGACCACTTATGATGGTGATCATTCTGCAACTTCCCTTGTGTCTGTATGAACTGCAGGGGTCGGTGGTCTGTGTGGATGACCGTTTCCTTCCCAAAAATGTAATGCTTCCATTTTCGGCAAGCCTGCACAATGGAATACATTTCTTTGTCATAAGTGGGATACTTGCAGACTGTGTCAGACAATGTCTCACTGTGATATGCCACTATATACCCCTGTTGAGTAAGAACTGCCCCAATAGCATAGCTAAAGGCATTTGTCTCGATCTCAAATGGTTGTTGCAAGTCTGGTAATGTGAGCATTTGGGCAGAGCAAAGGTGATGTTTCAATTCTACGAAAACCTTCTATTGAGATTCTGACCAAAAGAATTTTTCTTTCGCTCCTCCCTTGGTGACTTGACTCAAGGGCCAAGTGATATGAGAGAATCCCAACCGAACCTACAATAGAAATTAGCAAGACGTAGAAAGTTGTGAAGCTCTGTTAGAGTGGTTGGGGCTAGCCAATCCCAAATGACTTGGATCTTAGTTGGATCCACATGCACCCCCCGTTCATCAATAAAGTATCCCAGATACTGAACCTGGGTCATGCCAAAAGTGCACTTCTCCAAACTGGCATACAACTTGTGTTGTCGCAGTGCTTCATTAGGAGAATTTTGAGGTTTAAAATAGTCCTCCTAAGGAAAATGTACAATCAAAACTCACTTTATGAGAACCAATCACATTTTAGGGGATGACATCATCCCTAGTGGTTGAGGTGGCATTGATTGAGTTAAATGTACTTACTTGTCACATTTTCAATGGTGGATAAAAACCCATGGTTAACCATGGTAGTGCTATAAGTACTTTTAAAGTCAAAGTAAAGTACTCATAATAAATGTCATTTCACACTTTTTGAATAAAAATATATTATTGTCATTTCATATTTCTTGAAAGAAACAATGCATGTCCCTATACATTTATTATATTATATTATATTTATATAGTATATTAATTACATGTTATTATACAATTTAAATAATATAAATTTTAATTAATAGCATATAATAATTTATAATTTATAAATTTATATTTATATTTTCTTTTAAGTTATTTAATTACAAAGGACAAATGCATTAGTTGTTCAATGATAATGACTTTTCCTTGAAAATCTCATTCTTATTTATAATCACATCAATACAATTTTTTTCTTAATTTTATTTTGGTACAACTTTTGAATTGAATTTAACTATAGTTACATGAATTGTGGTGCAAAAAGTGAATTTCAAATTCATAATTATTATTTTATTGGTTTAGCTATTATTTTATTATTTTCTTAGGAGGCCCATTTTAGACATCAAAATTCCCCTAATGGGAGGACCTATCAGATGCGGTGGAGGTGCTCTTCCCAATTCTGGCTGAAGATCAGGATGTCATCCAAGTACACTACTACAAATGAGTCGGTGAATGGCTGCAAGATGTCATCCATCAGCCTCATGAAGGTTGCGGGATCATTTTTCAACCCGAAAGGCATGACCATCCATTCCAAAATGCCCTCCTTGGCTTTGAAGGAAGTCTTACACACATTAGAGGATTCGATTGGTACCTAGTGATACCTAGACTTCAATTCAATCTTGTTGAAATACTTCCCCCCTTTGATTTGGTTCAGAAGGTCATCAATCTGTGGGATCGGGAACCTATTCCAAACAGTGATCTTGTTCAGCTCCTGATAGTCAATACAGAGTCTCCAAGTCCCATCCTTCTTCTGCACCAACATGATCGGGCTCCCATAGGACAATGAACTCGGTCGAATGTGACCTTTATGCAATAGCTCCTGAATCTGCCTCTTGATTTCATCATTCTCCATTACAGAGCACCAATAGATCGGTCCATTGGGCAGCGGCACACCTAAGGTCATATCGATGGGGTGATTGACCTGACAATGCAGAGGCACCCCTGTGGGTGATGTGAAGATGTCCCCGTACTCCTCCACGACCTTTTCCAATTTTTTTTGTCGTGCAGAGGAGTCCTGTCTGGAGGTCATGGCCATAGTGTTCTTCTTGCCTTGGGGGCTAATTATCAGGAAAAAAAATTTCCAAGTTTTGGAAATGAGCTTACTTTATTGTTTTGTAGTAACCAAAGAGATAGCGACAGACGGTGGTACGTCTGGCACCCTATACAACTTATTTCCCAAAGTAAAAAATAACAGCGCAAGGTTGTGACTCATACACAGCATGTCTCTTCCACAAGTATGGTTGGCCTAATAATACATCACAAACATCAAGAGGAGAAATTTCATATAATATCACATATGTGAAGGGCTTGATGTTGTAGGGGAGGCGACACTGCTGGCTAATGCAAAGATCTCTTCCTTGGTGAAGCCACCCATTTGTGTACAGTTGTGGGTGTGCTATGGTCGACAAGCCCAACTGCTTCACGACCTATGTTGAAATAAGGTTCTTTTGGCTTCCATTATCGACAATGAACTGTAGTGGGGAACCCTTTACCCACATCTGGGAGTGCAAGACACGCTCCTCCTCCTCTGGATATTCGCAGTAGCAATGGTGGCGTTGCGCTCCGCATCAATAATCTGCTTTCCTTTGTCATTCCCCTTGTCAGGTTCTGATTCAAAGTCAGAGCATGCATCTGATTCAGAAGCCCTCATCTCGGCCACCAGTGATTGCTTTGCCCGACACTCACTTGTGTTGTGAGTGGAGTTTTTATGGAACTCACACCATTATCCTATGTCCTTCTTCGGCTTTGCGGTGTTGTTCTTTTCTTGCAGCTTCGGAAATTTGGCTTGGGCTGCCATGCCTTGGCTTTGTCCTTTATTCTGTGGTTTGGGGGCACCTTTCCCTTGCTTTTGATTCGTAGATCAAAATTCTTGTTTCTTCAATTTGAATTTATGTTCAATATTGGTAGCATACCGATATGTTGTACCAAGAGAGGAGATGTCAAGGAACTCCATTTTCTCCTGAATGTATCTGTGTAGACAACTACGGTACTTCATCACCAAATGTTTCTCCAAATCTTTGATACTCAACTTTGTGTGCAGGGTATGGAACAGATTTGTCAACTCATGCACATCTTGATCCCTTTGTTGTCGCAGCGTCATCCATTGTATGTACTTGTCCTCATAGCTCCCCACAAAATAATATTGTTCCTTGATGGCGCCTCAAAAAGAATTCCGAGTGGGTACGGCTGAGAGCAGAGAGGGTTACCCCTCGTCATTTTTCTCACAGTAGTTTTCCCACCAGTCCTTGACATGGGGGGTAGCTTTGAGGAGTGCAAAAATAATCTTCTCCCGGTCAGAAAAGTCCTAAACAGAGAAATATCCTTCTAATAGATTCAACCATCTATATACGGTGTCTATATCTATTTGCCCCTCAAATATGGGAATGTAAAAGTTTACTTGTACCTTAAAATGAGTTGCACCTCTAGAGTGGCTGCCGGATGCAGATGCGCCGTCGGTGGGCAATCAATGAAGGATCTTGGAAAAGTTATCCATCATTGCGTTCCTTTGTTTTTCAAGGGCCTCCTCAAGCAATATTTTGATAGGATCTCCTGCTCCCTCATATTTTTTTCGTCCCCCATGGGCAGTCGTCATGGTTTGCGAGGCTGATCTTGAAAAGGCTCCACCAGATCGAGCCCTAACTCCTTATACCCTGACCTCGTTGGGGACATGCAACGAAGGATCGAGAAAGCGCAAACTACTTTGATACCACTAATCTATATTTATGCAGGAACATAATATAATACACATCTAACCATAAATACAAATATGCAGTGGAAATAATACTTCATTTCATTAATATCAAAGAACTGAAATTTGTTTATAGACAGAATGGAAATAAACTAGCTAGGGTGCTCGTAGCTTATCTCTTAGAAGAGATGTGGTGCCTACAGGCCTCTGAACTAGGTTACAATGAGGCTCGAGGGCCTATTTATTATTGAGAAACAATTGAAAACCCTGAACATCCAAAAACCTAACCCTAGGAGATGAAGCGTCAAAACTATGGGCCCTGTTTGGGTAAATTGATACATCAACTTCCCGGGGACGTAACTTTGGCATACGATATTCGTTTAACGCGCACCATACCTCGTTAGAAAGATATATATGAGGACTAAAACTTTTGATGTGAGAAACTTTAATTTATGTGCCCATGTTGTTCTCTTTTTTCCCAAAAAACGTCGTTTAGGGGCTCAAAACGGCTCTGCAATTTCAGGACCTGAAAAACTACTAAAAATAGTAAGTTGTGCTACAATTAAGGAAAATGGAAAACTGAAAGAAACAATGGTGGGGACCCAAGTGGAATAGGTGGGTGGCCACCAATATACACTTGAATCAATGTGGCATCTCCTTAGTGGTGACATGTGTCACCAATATTTTCCCCATTAGGCCACCAAATATTTTTTATTCTGACTACGATATGTCCTTTGTACTTCCACATCATGATTACGTCATCTGCCACTGTCATCTTCTTAGGACCAATTAGTGGCTTCCATGTGTATTATCTAAGTAGAGAGAAAGGGTCCCTCGGTCCTTAGTTTCACAAATGATTTCCTTTGTAAATCATCATTCCTCGCAAACTGTGCACTTTTAATAGTACTCATTCATAGGAAGTTGCGAGGTTCTGAAAACTTGAATTTTTAATCCTTTAAGGCTCTAATATGTCGACATTTTTATATTTTGGGTTTTGATGATTTTCTTGCTCCCAAAAATTTTTCCTACTCTGATATCTGAGGTTTTGATGTGAAACTTTGACCCTCTGACATTCTTACCTCCTGAGGTTCCAAAATTCAGGGTCCGAAATTCGGCCTACTTCTGATATTCGAAATTCATCCTGCTCCTAAGGGCTTCAAGGTCCTTACTTCAGCTATCAATAAATTTTGATCCTGATGGCCATTTATGGACTTCCACATACCGTTGGAAATTTTTTTCAAAGAAATTTCTAATGGAGAACGTTTGATGCAGTCTTTGAGCCCATTTTCTACCTGAAACATGGTTGCAAACTCTCTTCCTGGAGTGTGCCTCAATGCTAGTCTTGTTGGCATCAATGCCAACATACAAAATGCCTCAGTGCTAGTCTTGTTGACATCAGACAATGTTAATTGTCCAACAATCTCCCCCTTTGGCATTGATGGCAACAACATAAGCTCCCCCGAAAACCAGGCATGATCTTCTTCATTATTGTTCTTCTCCGATGCACCAGTAATATTCTCCCCTTTGGCATCAATGGAAAATGATGCTCTTGGAAATTCCCCCTAAACCATTGAATCCTTCTCTACAATTGATCCAACATGCTAAGTATTTTCCAACACACATTATAATTGAGTCATTTAGGAGGAGTCACAGCCCGTATCTGCTTCCTAAGATAGTCAAATGGTTCTCTTGTGAGTGGCTTAGTAAATATGTTTGAAAGTTGGTCTTTAGTAGCCACATATTTAATTCGAACAACATTATCTACAACCTGCTCCCTTAAGAAATGGAACTTGATAGGGATGTGCTTGGTCTTTGAGTGCATGAAAGGATTCTTAGAGATATTGATGGCACTAGTATTATCACACATGATTGGAATGAGATCAACCAACTGTACCTCAATTTCCTTCAACGTATGCTTCATCCATAGAATTTGTGAGCAGTAAGTGGCAGTTGCAATATACTCTGCTTCAACAGTTGATAAAGAAATGGAGGCTTGTCTCTTGCTAACCAACGACACTAAGAAATTTCCCAAAAGTAATGTTGCACCTAAGGTGCTCTTCTTGTCATCAATACTTCATGCCCAACAGCATCAGTATAGGCCTTCAACCTAAACTCTCTTCTCTTAGAATACCACGGTCCATAATCAGTTGTTCCTTAAAGATATTGGAAAATAATTTTGAAAGTGATGATGTGAATTTCATGAGGGAAAGCTTGAAATCTTGCCACAAGACCCACTACTTGCATGATGTCTGGTCTCGAAGTTGTGAGATACAACAAGCTTGTTATCATTTATTTGTACTCAATCTAATTTACCAGTGATGTCTCATCTTTTTGCAAATTTTTTAGCTTGTAACCATAGGTGTGTTGACTGGCTTGCAATATTCCAGCCCAAACTTATTCAGAGTTTCTCGTAGGTACTTGGATTGGGAGATAAATACCCCTTTTTTTACTGAGAAATTTGCAATCCTAAGAATAAGGAAAACTCTCCGATCATGGACATCTCGAACTTTATCTGCACACAGTTTGTGAATTGATATCCCAATTGTTCCTGGTCGCTGCCACAGATTATGTCGTCCACATACACTACTACAATTAGTAGATGATCATCTTCATAATTCATATATAGATTTTTGTCTACAATACCTTTCTTAAAGCCTTATTGTTGAAGGTATTGATCCAGCATTTCATACCAAGCTCTGGGAGCTTGTTTGAGTCCATATAAGGCCTTTTTCAGTTTGCCAAAAAACCCTTCATTTTCCTTGAACGTGTTTCCTTCTGGTTGCTCAATATAAACCTCTTCTTCCATATCTCCAATGAGAAATGAAAACTTCACATGCATATGATATGCCTTGATGTTTTTATGACTAGAAAAGGAAAGAAACATTTTTATATCTTTTATCCTAGCTACTAATGCAAAGGTTTCCTTGAAATCTACCCCCACTATCTATGCATACCCTTTGCAGACCAAACGAGCCTTGTTCCTAATTACTTTACCTTGCTCATTTAGCTTGTTTTTCAAAACCCATTTTGTTCCTATGAAAATTTTCTCTTTAGGTCTTGGAACAAGCTCCCAAGTATCATTATTCTCAATTTGGTCGAGTTCTTCATTCACATCTCTCACCCAGAACTTGTCCTTGCTTTCTTAGATGATATTTTTAGGCTCACCTTAAGATATCAGAGCAATATTTCCACAACTTGAACTGTCAGCAAATTTCCTCCTGGTCTGAACACCAAGTCTTTGACCTCCAAGAATTTGACTCTTAGGGTGTTATTTTCTTACATATCTGGAAGGTGTTTTGGGCCTTGGGGTTGTGCTCGTTTCCACGTCTTCATTATCTGGATCTGTTTCATATTAATCTGAGGGCCTATTGTCTGAACTCCCTTCTCCATCTGAGTTCATGTTTCCTTTGGATGACTCAGGTTGTGAAGTTATTTCATATTATACTACATCAATGCAATCTTCAATCCTCTTTGTTTGTTTGTTGTAACACTTGTATCATTTACTTCGATCAAAGTACCCGATTAATATACCTTCATCAGTGCATGAATCAAACTTTTCAGGATTTTTATCATTCCTTTTAATAAATCATTTTCTCCCAAACACCTTGTAGTTTTTAATTGATGTAGGTCTTCCCTTCTGAAACTCATACATAGTTTTATCACTATTAGCCCTGAGTTGTGTTATGTTTGATAGGTACACTACTTCTTGTGTTGATTCTCCCCAGAATATGTGAGGCACGTCTGCTTCATCCATCATATCTCTAGCCATTTCCTGGATTGTTTTGTTCTTTCTCTCAACTACTCCATTTTTTTGTGAAGTTCTAGCCACAGAATATTGCCTCCTTATGCCATGCCCTTCGTAAAAAATTTCAAACTCTCTTGAAGTGTATTCTCCTCCTCTGCCTGATCTTAAGAATTTTATATTTAGATATTTCTCATTTTCTACTTGAGCTTTAATTTTTTTAAATGTTTAAACGCTTTTGATTTTTCCTTTAAGAGCACGACCCAAGTGGCCCTGGTAAATTCATTAATAAGCAGCCAAAAATACATTTCTCCTATTGGGATTTTTTCTCTGGTTGGGCCGCAGATATCTGTGTGAATTACCTGTAGTGGTCTAGACTAAGAAAACACTTTTTTCTTGAAATGAGTCCTAGTTTTATTACCAAATTGACATGACTTGCAGATTGAATTATCAAGCCTTGATAGTCTTGGAAAACCTCTCATATCTCCCAGCTTGCTGACTCTTATCAAACTATAATAATTCATATGACAAAGTCTCGTGTACCATAACCGAGCTTCACTCGACTTTCTCAAATAGTAGCTTACTCTAGATTTATCAAACACATATACATTATTGTGAGTTCTAACTGCTTTTCCCACCAACTTTCCATTTTCTTCATTTCAAATATCAAGATCCTTGGATCGAAAGGTCACATTAAAGCCATTATCACACATTTGACTTACACTAAGCAAGTTGTGCTTGATACCTTCTACATACAGCACATTTTGGGCTTTAGTCTCTTCATCAAGATTTATTATGCCCTTACCCGTAATTCTTGTTGGGGCATTGTTGCAAAAGGGACATTAATCCCTCTATCCTTTTCTTTTAGCAATAGAAATTTTCTCTTATCCCCAGTAATATGCTTGGAGAAACCACTATTTACATACCATATGTTTTCTTGATTATGTGTTGATAGAGAAAGTCCACATTCCATGCTCTTTCCATATTTTTGTTTCCAATTCTCCTTATCCTTTCAAAAAGTTGGTTGCCAAGTGTTTTGAGTATTAGATGGGTACTCAAGCCTACTTCTAAACTCACTTGCCTTGTCCAAAAAATTATTACATTTGAAACATTCAACATCACTCATTAGGGGAGAGAAGGAATTTCGATTTCTGAGAGTAGATTTTATCTCTTTCAACTCTTATCCTTCTACAATCAACATCCTTATGTCCAAATATGTGACATTTATGACAATCACCATAAAATTAATGTGAGTACCTAAAGTTTGAAATTTCATGAGTTCATGCATGAAAGTACCTCTGTTGTCTAGCTGATTGATTCATTCTTTGATGGTGTGGTTCCTTCGGGTAGATGGAGCTATTATTCCAGTGATGGGTTCCTCTCTAGTTTTCTACATTTTTGTCTTCAATGCTTCTTTCTTGATACACATTTGCATAGCTCTGAGGTTCCTAAAATCCTATGGATCTAAAGTTCATCTTTCCCATAGAGGATTCTTGTGTTCTGGAGTATCCCAGACCCAGTTTGTTTCCTGAATACCTTTGAATATTTAGAATTTGATCTAGCTTTCTTGTTCCTTCTGCAATTTTTTCATTTATACATATCTTGGTCTTCATTTTATCAAGGTCTGCTCTCAGAGAGACGACCTCTACCTCGAGATTCTGACAGTTATCTTTCCATTCAGGGATCAAACCTTGAAGAACTTATTCCTTTCGTTTAGCTTCTCCTAATTTGACTTTCAAGGACAAAATTTCATCTTTTCATCTTTTGAGATTGTTTCCTTATTTACCTTGAACAACTCATGTTTTAAATGCTTGTACTCTTCTTCTAGTTTCTCACATGTTCCTTGCTTTTCTTATAGTAGAAAGGTTAAACTATCTTTGTTTTTAATGGATTCTTCAAGTTTTTCATTTTTATAAACAAACTCCTCATTGTTGAAGTTGTACATACCTTCTTCAGCGCATTGTAGTTGTTATTTTAGTTTCTTGTTCTTTCTTCTTGCCTTCGTTATCGTTCTATAATTTAAGATTGGCAAGAATAATCATAAAATGACAACATCAAAACCACTTTGGAGCCTAGGATCTAGCACTCCTAGACTCAAAGAGGGATCCCTCTATAAGATTTAGCTTTGTTTTAAAATTCTTTGATATTAGGCTAGTTAAACTGATTGTGAGAGTTTTTTTAAATTGGTAGTTTTAGTTGGATTAAGGGATCTCTTTAAACTATTTCCATTGGGATATGGAGTCACAACAGGCTGGGTGGTTGCATCAAATTTTCCAGAGAAATTGCAAGGCAAGCTAACTATATTTACTGGATCTTTGTAACAAAGTGAATTATGGAATGAAGAAGAGTGATTTCAGTAGTGGTTTAGAAGCAATTAATTATTCTTAAACCAGACATCAGAAGAAAAACACTTATATTGTAAAAATAGCTAGAATTAAGGTGCTCTAAGTAGCAAATATCAATCTTCATATTTCTATTTTACAATTAGAATTTAAATGAAAACATTGAAAGAAATAACAATGGAAAACATTAAACATAGTAAAGAAAATACATCACCAGGAAAATACAGCACAAGAATCTTGCAAAATGGTCCTTTATTATTGATACTTCATCTCCAAAATTACAATGCTCCAACAGAAAAAATATTACAATGCAAGGTCCAACCCCTAATATTGAATAGAAATGCATTATTTAAACTAATTCCTACTGATTGTCGTATCAACTGAGGCAATTTGATATTTATTACAATAATAAACAAAAATTGACAAATGTGACCACCACATGGACACGTTAGGATAGCTGCAACAAGTGGTTGTAATCTCCATAAAGTCGTTATTGGGTGTTGTAGATTATTTTTGTGCTGGAAGATATGAGGTCGATATGTTGAACTGATACACTGGTCTGCGGAATTGATTTATGAGCTGACATGGTTGTTCCACTGATGGGTTGATTGTCATCCTTCCTGGTAGTCACACAACTTCTCCCATTCCTTTGGATTCAGAATCTTGATCCTGATTAACTTCCTGTAGATTTCGTCAGTATCTGTATACTTCATGAATGTTGGCCTTAACTAGAAAATGTGTTTGATCTCGTGCTGAATGAAAATATCATTGCTGAGAACCTCATAGAAATCCCTTCCTGTCATAGTATTATTTACATTGGCATGCTTAGATGCACCCTTTGAAATCTTTGTGAGCTTATTAACATAATCTTGTGTAGCCATAAGCTTGTCATTTATCACAAACAAGGAAGGAAATCCTTTTTTGTTCAAAGGTTCGAACCTGTTGAAGAATATGTTAACACTAATTTGTAGCTGATGACACTTTTATTTTATCTATGTAACCAAACTATTTTTGTTCAATACTTTCTTGACCTCCAGGATGGTTGTTGTCATGTCTTCCAATCGTAGGGGTTCCAATTCAAAACTGCTTTTGGAGTTCAAAAATTTTGATAATATTATTTACAGTTTCAGGCATGCCTGCCAGCTCTCTATTTTCCTTGTCTATGGAAACACTCACCAATCCAATTAGATCTCTCTGTTCAAAAATTATTTGGATGGAGGGCCATATCTCATTCATGGACTCAATTATATTTAACCAAATTATTTCTTTGACTCTACCTACCATAGTGCCAATAGAAGACTCTTGAAGAGACTTCTTCAAACCTTCTATCAATCTTTTGTTAATATGCATCTCTTTTGCATGTGCTGATTCTTTTCTTGTCATTTGATCTTGTAATGTCTTTACCTGATCTTGCAACTTTTTAATCTTTTTTGTCTGCAGAGACATGTTCTCTGTGGCTTTAGCTATCTGTTCTGTGCTTCTTGAAGTACCTGTGGTTGATGTTGTGGCTGAAGGGATGACTGCTAGAGGAACTGCCTCTAATGGAATGATGGCTTTTGTTGTCTTCTCTTTCTCTTTTATTAATTTATCCATCTCAGTTTCCATTTTCTTGATTTGTTTTGACTGTTATATTATCATTTTCATCATTTTAGATTTTTGTGTTTCATTTTCCTCTATATCCTTTGTCAAAGGATCTTCAGTTATTGGTATTTTGAGTTGCTTCCTCAAAGCTATTATATCAGCATTATTTTTCCTTACAATTTCCTCTACAACTTGTAAATTAGTTGGGTCATATCCACTTTTAATCACCAAGTCCTCAAGAGATTTAATTCTTGTATCTTTGGCTAGAGAAGATATCTTCTCCATTTTTAGTTGTGATTGTGCATTGGCCAAAGATACCTGCAACTTTGATAAGCTCATAGTTGTGCTTGTCAATGTAGATGAGATCATCACTCCAGTCTGTTTATGTATCTCCATCTGGTCTATTAGATGAATATCCTTGACATCAAATTCAAATTTAGTGTGCTTAAAATCTGCAGATGACTTAGGTTAAGGGATCTGTGCTTCTAGGAAGGCCATTCTCATCCTTCCTTTCTCTGAGTCAAAATTTGATAAAAGTATACTCTGTGTACTACTTGTCTACTTCAATAACTGATAATAAGTGTTGGTTTTGATAATTTAATTCTTCTTCTTGATCTCTCTGAATGTATCAAATATGTCCTCCTTTCCTCCTACAGTAATTGTAGATGTGGGAGTTTGTAACTTTTTTTGCTGGAATGGAATGGTGGCAGAAGATGTAGAGAAAATTGTCTGGCCACCTGTTGGAGAAGGGCTTGGAGAATCTCTAATTGTGAATTTCCATGTGGAATCTAGCTCTCTTCCTGTACTTAATCTTAAATTATTTGCTAGCTGTATCAATTTCCATATCAGTGAGATCATCTCTTGACCTCTTGCCTGTTGTTTCTTTCTCTGGTTCTTTTCCTTTCTCTTCTTTGCCTTCTGTAGTTTGTTTCTCCTGTGGAGTGGGGGTTTGAATTCTTGATGTAGAGATTACTTGGTCTTCAGCCTCCTGCAGTGTATTGGCTGCCCACTCTTCTTGATTCACATATTGTTCAATCTCAAGCATGTGTGTATGGACATATGGGGTTGACTTGTTTTCCACCCTTTTCTTGGATATGATCCCGACTGGGTCATAGGACCATGTGAAACTGTGACTAAATTTCATCTCCTTTAATAGCTTATTGGCCTCCTCCCTTGCTGCCCTATTATTGCAAATAAAAGGTCCAATTTGAGATTTAATCCTAAATTGGGATTTCTTCTTTGTAGAGACAAAGTGTACCTCATCTGCATTGATCATTTGTCTTACATATTCCAATGCAAAGACCCTCATGGAGAGGAACTTTGGCAGTTTGTAGGGGGGAAACTCACACCCATAAACTCGAATCTCTTTATAATTTTGGTACAAGTACCAATCTCTTGTTCTCACTTGATCTATCAACTGCATAATCTTCTTGATTTCTTCATTTACCCTTGGCTCTATTGTACTGTTGATTGTACTGATCGTTGGATGTACAAATGAATCCACAAAACTCTTGTAGGTGTAATTATTCTTCTCCTCCATTAGTAAAGTGGTACAAAAGATGACAGATTGAGGCTGAGAGTCATCTTTAAGCTTTGTCATCTCAAAATGGAATCGACTGGCCTAAAAGTAAACAAACATGCATACCAAAACAGAAGTGCATTTGAACACCTCCTCTGTATGACACTTCAAGAATTGATCATGGATGGAATCAGCAAGCAATTGGGTAAAATTGAACATGATTGAGGGCTTAGAATCTGAAGAAAGGATATATATAAAACCTATCATAGCCTCATCAACCCATTGGTCTGTATGATACCCTAGAAAATATGACAAGACAGTAACAATATGTTGGGTCCTATCAGGGAAAGTGGATGAAGGATATGGAGGGTTATTTTTAGGCATTGGGGCATCAGTGGGCATGAAGAGTTCTAAATTTTTAGCTCTGTTGGAAAATTCCAGCTTCTGGTATAACTCTCTAAGAGCTTCATAAGAGAAAGGAATGGTTTCTTCAATAGTGGGGGTCTGCATCATTTGCTGGATTGATTGGACATTAATAGTAAACAGAATCTCTCCTGTTGGGGTCACTACAGCTCTTTGATTGATGTCATAACAGGCATCAAATTTTCTAATAAACTCAGGACAGCTATAGGTATTTGGTAAAATGTAGTATGGAAGTTTGGTTTCCTACATGACTATGTCATCAACCGCATCTAGCAATTTATCCTTTAGCCAGCAGTAGACATCAAATAAATCGAAGTCTGACTCTGTCTTGTGGATCTTATAATCCCTATCAGCTAAAGACACATGATCCAGGTCTACCTGATGGTACACCATAGTATTGAAGGGTTGTTGATCCTTCTTTTGAGGCATTCTATCTTCTGTGAATAATTCTCACTGTGATCTTCAACGTTACAGAGAATAACAGGATTGAAAGAAGAAGGGAACGAAGAGGGGGAACTTCTGGAAGATTAGAATGGGAAGGGAAATAGTAAACAAGGAATTATGATTGCTTTTGCAAACCACTAATAGCTTTTTGTGGATAATTGAGCACTTTTTGTACCTATATTTACTGTAAATTCTTCACAACCCAATAATCTGTAATAATTGAATATAAATAAAATGGTAAACCTTGGCATCTGTGTTGAATTTTGGTTTAATAGCGTGATTGGGTGACCATTTGATATGGCGCAGGCCTGTTGGATAACGGCCTAAGCCATTAATGGTCCAACGGGTCTTTAGCAGGAGCGCATTTGATTAGATGGAGGGGACAGGCGGGATCTTACGTGGTGTAACGGTACTAGGAAACGGTCATGAAACGGTTAGGTGGGCGCGGTGGTTTGAAGTGCAGCGAAAACCGATTTTTAGAGGGGGGTGTACATAGTAAGTGGTAATGGACGGGGGGGTGTGAAATGACCCAGGCGTGACACATAGCGGTGGAGGCGGTATTAGAAACCATTTATTTCGAAACGCCCCCCCCCCCCCGACGTTAACATTCGGAGGCTGACGGGGGGCCGAAAAACTGTGTGGGTCGTCGGATGAGGAGGAGATGAGCGGGGATGATGGGAAGATGAGGCTTGTTTAGTGTTGATGGGATAGATGATTAGATGGTGGGGTCATGAAGAATTAATGGGTAGCGGGGTATAGTTTAGTACTTAGGATAGGGAAAAAATACGATCTTGGGATTTAAAGGTAAATAGGAGGTTTTCGGGACTTAGGATAAGATAGAATATGACATAAATATGTCATAATAGACCTTTAATGAACATGAATTCCTAAACTTAGGAACTAATGCCTCTTTATCCTTTGATTTTTCTTTTGTAAACATAGAAAGCATGGAATTTTTAAGATAAGCCTTGGGAGTAAATTTCATCTTTCTTCCTTTTTTCTTTTCTCTTCATGTCTACCTACCCATGTCACTAGTCTAACACTTTTTATTCTTTTACTGGGTGCATTTGAACTTGTAGGCCCTAACTCATCTTTTCTTTAAAATTATAACCTATATATATCCTTATTTCTTCCATTGACTCAAATTAAACTGTTGAGTCAATTTCATTTCTACCTATCTACTGATATGCCAAGATTAAACAGTTTGGAAAATCTTTATTTTCTAACCTATCAACATAAATTTAAAATTGTACAATCATGCTTAAACTGTATGATTGAACAAATATATCTACTGATTAGTGACATTTTGATTTGCAGCACTTTCAGTATTATTTATTTTTGGGGTTTTTTTTCTCTTTCTCTTCTTTCTTCTTCTCTTTTTTTCTTTTTATACCCTCTTTTCTTTTCTTTTTTGTTTATATATTTTTGGAAATCACTTGAATATTGAAAATCATTCTCAATATGAAATTGCAAATAAGATGAAATATCCAATCACCTTGAGACCCTATGATTTATAGGATACTAACAGTGGCTCGAGTTGGGGGTGGAACTTCTCCAAATGAAGTGTCAAGAACCTAAGACCAGTAGCCTTGAATGCTCTGTTTTCTGCGAAATCCTCATCTGATTTATTTTTTTGTTTTATGACTTCTCGTCAAACCAGGCTTAGGGCCTTCTCTTTGGGCTTCAACCTTGGTTAATGAATTATTCAAAACACAAACTGTAAAACTGTGGTATTTACAATGATGAAAAACCAACCTGAATTTTCAAGAGAAATAATGTTTCAGCATCCTGCCATTGACAGGACCTCCAGGTAACTCTGTTCCATCCAACTCTTTGAGAAAATATGCATTGTTTCCTCTGAAAGCATCAATTATCTATGGCCCTTGCCAAATATTTTCAAACTTTCCATGTTTTCCTTTGTCTTCTCTTCTGGAATCCCATTTCGGAACTTTGTCTCCTAAATTAAAATCATTAGCTTTTGTTCTCTTGTCAAAGATATTCTTGATATTCTCTTGAAACTTCCTCTCTGGACTGCTGCAACTGAATGGCTTCATTGATCCTTCTTTGTATGTCATTTGGTTCAACTTGAATTTCCTGAATAATTTTCATAACTAGAACTCCTAAAGAGGAAGGAAAAGCTTCATCCATTACATAAACCAATTGGTATGGAGACATGCCAATTGATTTCTTTGTAGTAAGTATTTCAACCCAAAGAGCATTGATTAACTTGTTGTGGCGTGATTTCTTGTTATCTTCTAAGATCTTTTTGATGATATTCACCAAACTTTTCTTTGAAGATTCATCCAATCCATTACCCTGAGGGTAATAGGTAGTTGAATGCCCCAAAGTTATATGATACCTATGAAAAAAATCAACCATTTTCTTGGACTTAAAGGTTGCAGCATTATCTGTGATGATTTTTCTAGGACAACCAAATCTAGAAAGGATATTAGTTTCAAGGAATTTCATGATGACAGAGTCAGTGGCATTTCTAAAAGGCATGGCTTCTATCCATTTGGTAAAGTAGTCTGTGGCAATGACAATCCATTTATGCTGGGAAGAGGATGGGGGATGAATTTCTCCAATGAAGTATAATCCCCATTGTTGGAAAGGGCTCTCAACTAAAATAGGCTTTAAGGGCAAGGGCAGTAGTTTTCTTTTTCCTTCAAAAATTTGGCATTTGTGATAGGAAGTGACCATCTTATGGATGTCAGGAAAAAGGGTAGGCTAGTAGAAACCAACTCTCGTGATCTTGTTAGCAGTGGTTTTCCAATAAATATGGCCACCACAATCACCTCCATGGAATTCCTACATAACTTTATCTGCATCATCTTTTAGCAAACATTTGAGTAAAATACCTCCAATATCTTTCCAATACAAAACATTTTCCAAAATGCAGAATTTGATAGCTTTCAATTTTATAAATCTTGCTTTAGTTTTGGACAAACTAGGAGGAGCATTCAAATTAGATAAAACATACAAGATATCTGCATACCAGGGAGAATTTAGGAATGCTTCATCAATTACTGGAGTCGTCAGTTCCTCTTGATCATCCAACAAATGGACCATATTAATGTATAGTGCATGAGAATTTGATTCAGCCATCAATTTGGCTAATCCTTGGCCTTTAATCAATTTGGTAGGTTTTATTTCCACATCATATTCCAAGATTACAACAATCCATTGGCCTATTTTTCCATCAGGACCATTTTGTGTTAAGATGTCTTTGACCACTACATTGGGAACATAAGCAATGATATGTGAATGTATAACATAAACTCTGAAATCCTGTAATGATTTGACCAAAGCAAAATCCTGTTATTCCATGGTATTATATTTCAATGATGCATCTCTCAATGCCTTGCTGAAAAATGTTATTAGGTGTTCATGTCCTTCACTTTTTTTCTACAACAAAACAACAATAATAGTATGTTCAAAAGCAAAAGAAAAAAATATGAAATCTTTGGTAAAATTTGGGTTGATAAGGACTAGAGCTTTGGTCAATGCTTGCTTGACTAGGTCAAAATATTGTTTAGCTTCAATGATCCATTTAATTTCTAAAAAAATTTTAAGCATATTGGTTATATTTCTCAAAATTTATACAATATTGGGTATAAATATCCTCAAAAAGTTGATTTTACCCATGAAAGATTGAAGTTCTTTGAGATTCCTGGGATGACTAATCTTGAGTATTCCTTCAATTCCGCTAGGGTCAATTCTGATTCCATCTTGAGAGATAATGTGACCTAGCAGTTTTCCTTCTTCAAGTCCAAACAATGTTTTCTTGGGATTCAGGGAAATTCCAAACTTTCTGCATTTTTCAAAAACTCTTCTCAAATGTGCTAAGTGTTCTTCATCGGTTTTTGAATATATAGTAATATCATCAAGATAGATTACAATGAAATGGCCAATTTCATCTACAAAAGCAATGTCCATGGCCCATTGAAAGGTAGCTCGAGCATTCATTAATCCAAAAGGCATTTTCACATACATTAAATTCCCCCAAGGAGTAGTAAAGGTTGTTTTGTCTTGATCATCAGGATGTACTAAAACTTGATTATAACCTGAAAAGTCATCTAATAAATAGATCATACTGGAACCTACTACCCTTTGCAATATGTGGTCC
Source organism: Pinus albicaulis (assembly GCA_034641835.2). Classification (NCBI taxonomy): domain Eukaryota; kingdom Viridiplantae; phylum Streptophyta; class Pinopsida; order Pinales; family Pinaceae; genus Pinus; species Pinus albicaulis. Next base: position 584,280,114 of record CM076575.1, read on the forward strand.
ACTTTTGGTAAAGGGTAATTGTCCTTAAGAGATACTTTGTTCAGATTCCTAAAATCAATGCAATGTCTGATTTCACATGTTTTCTTTCTTGTAGGCACAATGTTGGATACCCATTTGGAATGTCTAAGTGGAACTATGATTTTTGACTTATACTTCTTGATTTCTTTCTCAACAAAAGGCTTCAAAACAAGATTTATTCTGCGCAGTTTTTGTTTGAAACGTTTTTTATCCTCCTTGATTGGAATCTTGTGTTGTACGATGCTAGTATCATACGATTTTAAGTCCTCATAGCTCCAAGAAACACATCTATGAATTCTTTGAAAAAAGCTATATATCTTCTTTTTGTAATGATAGGCAGTGGTTTTGACAATTTTATGATTTTGGGATCTTGTTCAGTGCCTATGTTACATTCTTCAATGTTTGTACATGTTGGTTCCATTTTTGGTTTTTTAGCCACATCATTAAAGTCAAATAGTTCTTCTAAAGGGGCCAACCCTCTAGGCAGGATATTATCTCTGAGTTGCAGTACTTTTAATTCCTCCTTTTCAAGGTCTTTATGAATTTCTGTTTTATGTAGAGTTTTATTGGCTAAAATATTTACATCGGTATTTATATCAGAAACAACAAATTGTTTTTCTACACTAATTTGTACATCAGAATGATTGTCTTCTTCACAATCTAGGTCTACATTTCTATCTTCAAATTCATCCTTAGATTGTAAGAAACTTTCAATTTGTTTGTCACTGCCAAATACTTGCCAATATCTCATGTTATCTAGCACAGAAGGACGATGTTTAACCTCTATTGTGTATTGTTTATTTGGGTGAGGCAATTGACATGTACTTGCTGAAAAGGCTAAACCATTTGCAAGGACATTTTGATTTATGGGGATAACTGCTAAATCATATTCATCAAATGTTCTTAAGAAATCAAGTACAACATTTCTATAAGCTCTCAACCTAGGATGTTTTGCTCAATATTGTCCCTTTATTTTTTTTATGACTAACTCAAAATCACCATGTACAGAAATCCTCTTAGCTCCTAATCTTTTCAACAATTGCATTCCTAAGAGTAGGGCTTCATATTCTGCTATGTTGTTTGTGCACTGAAAATTTAACTTGTATGAGTGACCTTGTGCACGATTATTTCTCGCATTATACACCCAAATACCTACTCTTGAGCCAACTTTGCCACATGAGCCATCAAAGCTCATGTTCCAAAAAGGTTCATTTTTAGGATCTAGCTGTATTGTTTGCATTTGTCTGTCATTATTTTCTTTAAGATCATTTTTTGCATGGGTAATCTGTGAATCAATGCCTCCATAATTGTAAAGAATGAAAGAGTCAAGGTCAGTGTGAACAGAGTACAAAGGGTAATTGTGTGGTTTTTCTTGACTACTCACCATGTACTTCATTAATTTTTCCCTATACAGTCTTCTTGATTGACCAAACACTGGTATTGTAGCATAATTCATGTCCATTTGCAGGGTCCCTTGTAATTTTTCTCCCCATGAGCGAGATAAAAGCATGCCATACTTAGGAGGGATGTCAGCTAAAACTATATCCATTACTATACTCTTTGCTGGTATTTGAGTTAGAGTGACACAAAGATCTTTGATAAGACCTAGACATCTTACTTTGCTAGAATCAAATGAGTACAAATCTTTATAGGGTCTAGTTATTTCAAGGCCAAGCTTCTCCATAATAGCCTTTGGCATAAGATTATGTGATGCACCTGAATCCAACATGGAATCATGAGGAATTTTTTCATGAACATTAAGACTGACATAAAAGGGAGGGACACCTCCTTCTTGAGGTTTACCATCAACTTATGGCCCAAACAAAAGTTCAGGTTGATCATCATTTAAATTAACAGCATCAGTAATCTCCCCTATGTTTAGACTTACCTTCGGGACCTAAGACCTATACACATTCTTGTTGATCAATTCAGTGAGAGGAATGGATATTTTCAATTTAGCAATTTTATTCTCAATGTTGAATGGTGTTTAAACTTTGAGCAGATTTGAAAAATCAGTTTTTTCAGCCACTACTTTTTGGGTAAATTTAGTTTGTTTACTTGTACTTGGAATATCAGTCTAATAAATTTTGGTAGGAATATCAAATGTTTTCTTAGTACTGTTTTCTATGTTTTTCTTTTCTGAATTATTTACATTTTTCTTTGAGTTTTCTATTGTTTTGTTGAGATCCTTTTTTGGGATTTTTTTGATAGAATTTTCTAAATTCTTTTTATTGGAATTGTCTAAGTTTCTCTTACTTCTAAGGTTATATTTTATGTGAACCTCCATAATAACATTCTTAAATCCTTTTTTATAATCATTAGATTCCTCATATTCTAACTATGTTTGAGTCAATAAAAATAATCCTTGTTCTTCTTCAGTGAGAAAAATAGAGTCATATTCATTAATTCCCATTAAATTTATCTGATTTTCTTCTACTTCCTCAACTACTCCTTCATCTTCATTAGCATAATTCTCTTGGAATGGAGGCCTAATTTGCTGATCAGGACCTCTTTTCTCCCTCTGTCTAATATGAGGAGGGTTTCTTCTAGGATTCATATTTCTATTTTGAGGAGCTGGTTGATTTTCTCTGGGAATAGCTCTCTCATTCAAATTAATCCTCTCCATCATTCTCTCCGTAGTTCTTACCAAATTATCAATTTTAGCATCAGATATAGAAGCTACAGGTTATTCTCTTATAGAAACTCTTCTCTCAGTTCTCATCCTATCTCATTTTGCTAACAAGTTGGCTTCTACACTCACAACATCCCTTTTCATTTCTTATAAAGTTGATGAATTTCTCTCCCTTAGTTAATAATCCATGTATGGGTCAAAACCATCTGGGAATGTAAATAAGACTAAACCCTGTGGTGGTTTCATGTGAGTAGGAAGTGCGTTGTATACACCATTTAATATAGTGCAGTAATCTTGAACACTCTCTCCTGGGGACCTCTTGATACTCTCATATTCAGATAAAATCTAAAGAGGATTTTTCATAATTTCCCGTATGTTAATTAATGCTTGATGAAATGTAGGGAGATCATGAATACTATTAGCAGTTAAACCCTTGAATCATTTTCTAACTTCACCACCTAAATATTTAGAAAACATCCTCAATTTTACACTGCCTCCATTCCATGATAGCATTCTCAAATCCTAGTTTATAATCATCAGATTCTTCAGATTCTAACTCTGTTTGGGTCAGTGAAAATAATCATTATTCTTCTTCAATGAGAAAAATAGTCATCTTTATTGATCCTCATTAAATTAATCTGATTTTCTTCTACTTCCTCAACTACTCCTTCATCTTCATCAACATAATTCTCTTGGAATGGAGACCTAATTTGCTGATCAAGACCTCTTTTCTCTCTCTGTCTAATATGAGGAGGGTTTCTTCTAGGATTATGATTTCTGTTTTGAGGAGCTGGTTGATTTTCTGTGGGAATAACTCTCCCATTCAAATCAATCCTTTCCATCATTCTCTCCATAGTCCTTACCAAATTTTTAATTTTAGCATCAGATGTAGAAGCTATAGGTTCTTCCCTTATAGTAAATTTTCTCTCAATTCTCATCCTAACTCTTTTTTCTAACAAGTTGGCTTCTACACTCACAACATCTCTTTGCATTTCCTCTAAAGTTGATGAGTTTCTCTCCCTTAGTTGATAACCCTTGTTTGGGTCAAAACCATCTGAGAATTTAACTAAAACTAAGCCTTGTGGTGGTTTCATGTGAGCAGGAAGTGCGTTGTATACATTGTTGAATCTAGTGCAATAGTATTGTACACTCTCTCCTGGGAACCTCTTGATACTCTCATATTCAGATAAAATATGAAGATGATTTTTCGTAATTTCCCATATGTTAATTAATGCTTGATGAAATGCGGGGAGATCATGAATACTATTAGCAGTTAAACCCTTGAACCATTTTCTAACTTCACCACCTAAATATTTAGCAAACATCCTCAATTTGACACTGCCTTCATCAATTTCTTGTAGTTCAAAACAGTCATTCATTTTGTCAACATGTTGTTGGGCATTCACGGGACCAGTCCCATCAAATTGTCGAATTTTAGATGATAATCCTGAGGCATAGTTGGCAAAGGTGTTGGCAACACCAATGGAGCATATCTGGCTCCCATGATTGGTGGAGGTGGCGGAGGAAGGTGAATAGTGGATGTAGTAGAATGAGTAGTGGAGTGAAAAAAAGAGGTGGTAGGGATTGTAGAGGCAGTAGGACTAGTTGACCTAAGATGGACTGTTTGATAGGTGAAAGAAGAAGTTGCTATAGTCAATGCAGTTAATTCTACAGATTGTTGGAGGTAGGCATCATCAACAGTTGAAGTAAACTTTGTTGCCAAATCTTGGAGAGTGTCAAAATCCTCGAGAAGCTGTATGTCAGATTGAATTTGTTATTAGGCTTCTCTCACTGGAATTTAATGCAAGATAGATGGATCAAATACTTTATGGTCAGTCCAATTCTCATATTTGGTCCTGAATAGACCTTGTTCAAAATGTAAATCAAATTGAATGTCTTGTAAAGTGACAAAGTTTTCAGGAAGGGAGTTTGATCTATGGAGAACTCTGCTACTAGTTTGACTTTCAGTTCTAGGAGTATTTCTTAAAGTCTTCTCGGGATTATCCACTATATGAAGAGGATTTGGATCAGGGTGAGATATATTAGATATTCTTTTAGGAGCCATAATTCAGATCAGGAATACAAACAAACTGATTATTTTCAAAAACTGAAAGAACCAATCTTAAAAATAATTCTATCATACAGTGCTTTTAACTGGGTTTCTAAATTCGAATGAAAGAATTTTTCTTCAGCTTAGTCCCCAGTATGGTCGCCACTATGTTATCGTTCTATAATTTTAATATTGGCAAGAATAATCATAAAATGACAACATCAAAACCACTTTAGAGCCTAGGATCTAGCCCTCCTAGACTCAGAGAGGGATCTCTCTATCAGATTTAGCTTTGTTTTAAAGTTCTCTGATATTAGGCTAGTTAAACTGATTGTGTTTTTTATTTGTAGTTTTAGTTGGATTAATGGATCTCTTTAAACTATTTCCATTGGGCTATGGAGTCACAACAGGTTGGGTGGTTGCATCAATTTTTCCAGAAAAAAAAAAATTGATATTCTAACCAACACTAAGCTCACCCATGATTTAACCAAGGCATTAAAGAATCTATCGGGAAGTGCAGCATCCTTCCTACAAGCTACCATCCCAAAGCTTATGGCATGTTCACGTGTAATGTTTTGAATAGTTAATTTTCATAATACGTCAAATGTCAAGATCATGCATAAACGCATGTGATTGTAAAGGAATTATACATTTAAGAGTCATAAGGAAGTTCAAGAGATCATGAGGGTAGATGAAAGGTCATGGGAGAAGATGAAAGGTCACCCTCCTCATTTCTATAAATCTACCCTCATGCCTCATTCAGATGGACTTTAACACTTGAGCTAGACTAGCATTAGATAAATATTTTGTGCTTAAGGAGCTAGAGGCATTTAACTCTTGGCTGATAGTCGGGCGAGTTGTGGTGAGGTTAGGGTTTTTCCTTGAAGATGGTGTAAGTGGTCCATGTTCCACTATTGCGCTTTGATGGAATTTTTTGACATGTACATTGAATTTGCAAAATGATTAATGAGAATTTCTTCACTTTTGGCATTGATTCTCGTCCATATTCATTTTAGTTGTATTAGCTATTTGGTAGTTCCATTGTGTTTGTACTTGTGCTTTCACGCAGGCGATATGTTTATTAACTAGTTTGTAGTTTTTTCATGTGTGTTTGTTTTCGAAGCTATGCTCTTTTATTCCATGCTAATGCTAGTAATTTATTGTGAACTATTTTGTAGTTAACCTATAAGACTCTCTCTTAAGTGTATTTCTCGAATGTTTTTGGCTAACTGACTCCTCTTTGAGATGTAATTCTTCTTTTTATTTTATTTTCTCGTTCTTGTACATTTCTTTGTGACTTTATCAATCATGGGTTGATCTTGTTCTCATTCTTTGGACATTTCATTCCTATCCTCACACTAATATCTCCACATTTGGTAGCCAAGGGAAAAACATTCATGGTGGCAGTTGGGCTCACATACCGGATGAGGCTCCTATCCTAGACGATGACCCTCTAACTTTTAGTGGGACATTTTTCCCCGTCAATAGGTCCCAAAATCCTAAGGTTGAAAGCCCTCCTACAAGTACTTATCACTCCTCCTTCCAAGTAGGTACACCCCCTTATCAATCAATCAACACCTCACTGTGTGCACCCAATGGTTTAGCATCATACAATCATGGCAACAACCCCCTAGGTAAAGTCGTTATGCTAGCACTTCAACCATGGTTAAGCATCTCCCTAAATTAAGACATACATACACCCATGAAACATCATGAAGGGACTAGGGGACATAACACCCTCTTACAAAAGTGAGAACACTTGTGAAGCAACCATAAAAGTTAACACTGGCATTTTACAAGAGGTATGTTTTTTATAGCACCAATCAACACCCTTTGAATCTACAACAGTAACTTTGGTGCCTCCACAAAAATATAAAAAATACTCCTCCATCATGATAGAACATTATACCTACTCTACAAGAGTAATCCCTGCATCACACCTCATCATCCAAATAATCACAAGTCACAAAGTTGTGCCTCTCTCCAAGCATAAAACCAAGTAATCCACAACTTGGTCTCCAAATGGTGAACAACAAAGAAACTTGGTTGACACCAACAAACCAAGATACTCCTTCCCCTTTGTTAGCAGCTCAAAAATAACAATGACCATATGTGAAATTGAAGGAACATAACCCTAAATCACTACTTCTGACTTAACTTTAAAATCACTTTAGAATAAGGGAGACATCAATAAAAACCTATCAAAACTTTAGCAACCTTGAAGTCAGGATCACAAACCAAAATCTTTTGACACCACATCAAGGGTTGTTCAAAAAATCCCACAAATATAATCATATCTCCAACTAATACAAGTAAATCAGATCTATAAAAGCCTCAATAAAATCTACATACATCTCAACTCACAAATCCTAAAGTACCAACCTTACATTAAGAATAATAAGAAGCCATGAGGATTATCATCAACTATGAGAATGAGAATCCATGTCATGCACTTCAAAACCTCAACAACTGAACCAACAACATCAATAAGGTCACCTCCTCCTTGAGAGAATATTGACGCAAGAATATCATCATAGTCAACTCCTTCTACCTAATACATTTTAGCAACCCTATCATTGGTACTCATCATTACACCCATCAGTTACAACAATAATATCAACCATCAATCCCACCACAATATATAAAAATGAACAAGGTCAGTGATATCTTAGCTATCACATCCATGATCAATCTCTCCACAAACATACAATATGTACAACCAATACTATTCCAAAGGGATAACATTGTAAGATTCCTCCATTTATAACAATCACTAAAATCATCCTATGAACCCTCAAGTCATAACTCAATAAAAACATATTAGCTGATAATCAACAATCTACCATGGAATGAATCAATCCATCCCAATCTCCAAAAATCGGCAAAAAATAAAATGGTAAGCATCGCTATCATAAGCATCAATCCATTTCAAACAATGGTGTCCACTAGAACAAATCAGCCACCTAGTGCAAGTCCTCCTGAGCATCACACTTGCTAAAATATAGATCACATGTCAATGATTAATAGAGTAGATCCTCCACCTATCACAAGTAAAAATACACTAGCATATACATTAAGAAATGAACCATAAGTACTCTCATGTATCACACCCATTAAAATATAGATCATGTACCAACCATCAATGAAGTAAATCCACAACCAATCATAGGTGAGAACACAATAGCATCCATTGAAACAAATCAGCAACCTATCATATGTCCCCTTGGACATCACACACATTGAAAATAAACCCATACTAGCAATCAATAAAGTAGAACTACCACCTTTTACAAGTGAGAACATGTTATCACCCACCATAGCAACTCAACCACCTATCACGGGTCCTCCTAGGCATTGCGCTACTGAAATAATCCATACTAGCCGTCAATAAAATAGAACTACCACATATATCACTAGTAAGGAACATGCTCTCATCACTATAACAACTAGAGTCATAATCCATTAAACCCTTCATGAGTGACTAGAGTCACAATTCATTAAACCCTTCATGAGCAAAAGTGCTCATATCAAGCATAATGGGGTTTCATTATCCAACAACCACTCCCAGTTACAACTACTAACATATTTGACTTTCAAATCAGCAAGACAATTTTAGTCCAATCAACTCTAATGCTATGTAAAGACTCCATGAATCAAGAAATATTTTATTCCAATCAATTATAATGTTATGTAAAAATTCCAAGAATCAATAAATAAATGCAAATTCTGAAATTTCACCACAAACCTTGAGTTTTTCTAGATATATTTCCTGTGAAAATTCAACTTTGAGGTTAAATCTAAAATGTTAAATTCCAATAGCTAATATTTTACTTTTTTCCAACCCAATTCACCAAGAAATGCAAGAAAATAAATAAAAAAACAAGTATACGTCAATTCCAACAAGTTACAATTATTACAACACAACTTCCCAAGAAAATTACATTTTTAAAAATACTTTATTATAGCAATGAATCAACTCCATTATTTTCCATACATGTGTTAAATCACATATTCATTTTAGTTTAATGTTATGTCAAATTAGCATGCATAACCAAGACCAAAATCTACAGAATTATGAAAATGACATCAGATGAAAATCAGATATGAAACTACACAAAATTTAAATAACTAAAAACTATAGATATGTGTGGGTGTGTGTGGGGTTCACAGTCCCCGAAGATTGGTGACCACTATGTCCACAAAATAATTGTACCAGACATATCTACCTGAAAGGATCACTTCTTGTCGAGTCAACCACAAAGCCTAACCTCGAGAGTGTTGAGAGTATATATATATATATATAAGATGAAGTACAAGAACATACCACACCTTTATCAAAGGTGGTACCAATCGAATTCTCCAAGCCCTAGCTAGAGAAACCATAGGAAAACCCTAGCCACCAACTCCTCCTAGCTAAGAATCATTTCCAACCAAACCTTGTTTCTCCAACAAAAATTCTCAGTAAGCTAGCATCAACACTCACAGGCACGTACGCCAATATTATGTCCCATTAACACTCTTGTCTACCTTAAGGTTTGCAATCCCTAGCCATATTGCATCACACAAGTACATGGAAAGACACTTTAGCACTAACTTACAAGTCTGCATATCCATCCTAGGGATTGAATCCTCAAACCCTAGGTATTCAAATCTTGCACCAACACAAGTAGTAAGACCTCTATGGAAAATAAAGAATACAATAATTGAGCCTTGTTCCAAGCAAAGCACATCGCCAAGATCAACTTCAAGCCGAGATCTACATGATATTTGTCCTAGCCTCCATGCATAACACAAGAACAACTTTGTAATCTCATCCAAGATGTTAGGTCCTTTTCTCACATCCTCTATTAGGGTTAAAACCATAACACTACAACAAGATCCATAAGAAAAACCATCGTATCACCTCCATTGTCATGTTCTTCTCTAAGGTTTATTTGGATAACACGGACCCCAACATCTCATCAAAGCAATCTCTCCAAGAACATCTAAGGCATCTCTCTCTTGTTTTTTTTCTTAAGGTTTTTTCACTGACCCTAACATTTTCTTTCTACAAGATGTCTCCAAGACAATTTGAAAAATATAATAGAGTACAATGCTAATAACGACTCTCTCCTCCCTTTATATAGAATAGGTGAGAGAAGCTTACATAAATTAATGACTAATGTCCATATAAGTAACCAATAAGGAAACCAACATAGAGTGATCTATAATAATAATAATAATCTAATTTTAAGTATGTACAAAGGTCATACTATGGTTTAACCAACTCCTAAGGTGGAATTCCCTACAAGCATGATCCTCTTTGGTCTCAGGACCCCCCTCCAAGATGGTGCATGTCCCACAAATTGCTAGTTCAACGCTCCTCCATCCACAATGGTTCAATATCCAAATGTTCTTATGCAAGGTGCTTCTTTCACTATGTGCCACATGTCCTCACATGTACCCAATGCCCCACTGAAGTTCTAATGTGATTACCATGATCCAATGCTCCTCAATGTATGTCCAAATCCTTAACTAATCTCCAAGAAGTATGGTTCTCGACCCAAGCATCCATAAGTCAAGTGTCGACCGCAAATGTGTATAACACATGATCTCAAGCTCCTAGGGCTAAGTGCCCTCCTCTAAGCACATGTTGCACCTTGTCGTAGGTAGTTACCTCCCCTAATTGAGCAATCAACTCCCTCATTGTGTGGACTCAATAAGTCAGTCATCATGTTGATCAAGGTAACACCTGCCTGGTTAGAGCATCTATGTCCATGAAGCATCGCAATGGTTCTAGTAGACATATCATTCTCCTAGAAAGATGAAAACACTTTTGCAGTAACCCCAAAAGATAATATAAAATTTATTACACAATTTCTCTCATTTGAAAGTGAAAGCATTATAATTTAGGTCCACAAAAATGTTTTTAGACATATTATCTCACAAGTAGTTATTCAAATATGTTACAGATGCGTATGTGTTTCCTAACAATTTACATTTTGCACTTTCAATATATTGCTAACACTTCATAGTTTTGAACCTACCATTATAAGTCACATTCATATTCAATTCACTTCTATAAACCTTAAATTCACATTATGCATATCAAACAAATCAAGCATATCTACACAAAATGTTTAAGGCAATTCAAAAAAACACGAGAATTAAATTTCACAATTTGGCAGGTATTCTTATACTCAATTTGTTTCCAAATCATATATCAATTCCATTGTACCCTTAACCTATTCTACTTAATTGTTACTCCATTTTTCGTTTTATGTAAAAAAAAACACTTAATTAAAATATTGTTAGCACTCCTAGTGTAATTGCGCCGAGATGCACTCTACGCTCAATATAAGGGAGAACATTTTTTAAATGTCGAGAAAATATAATAATAAAAATAAATAAATAAATATTTGTAGTGGTGTAAAAGTTTGTAAACATTTCAATGTTGGCTTGAAATTAATAATGAAAAGTTTAAAATAATCAAAATAATAAAATTCAATTTGTTATATTGTAATATTGTTTTTATTAATAAAATTAGAAACAATTTTTTTTTACATAAAATAAAATCATAATATACATATCACATTAAAAGGATATATAACATATAAATAGTAGTCATAAATTAAGATCCATTTTACCATATAAATTAAAACAAATGGTATTAAATTGAGAAGTAAAGGGAATAAATTAATTGATTGTTGACTCACAAGGACTTGCATAAATTTTGGTGGGTAGTAACACATGCATAAATTTTAGTGGGCCCTACAAAGTGTCTAGGAATACATAAATAATGATGAGAAGTGACAACTAATAAGTATATTTATTTACATCTTATTTCTATCCATTTTTTATGCAACGCATACATAAATAATAATGAAAAGTGACACCTAATAAGTATATTTATTTACATCTTATTTCTATCCATTTTTTATGCAAGGACTATGGTGGGAAGTAACTTATATATTTATTTACAACTTATTTCTATCCATTTTTTATGCAAAGACTATGGTGAGGAGTAACTTATCGTAAATATGCATATTTTTACATAACATATTTACATGAGTATGAGTTGTTTTCAAGGGTTTTATTTTTGGATTAAAACACACTACACAAATATCTAAAAACCATGCATGAATATTGGAACTATATCCATAAATTATGGCATAAAATATGTGATGTAGTTATCCCCATAGCATTATATTATAGAAATACTACAATAAGGCCCTCAAATTATGGTCCAATTAAAAGTTTGAAAAATAGCTTTTTTAATATTGAAAAATAAATATTTATTTTTGTTAAACATTATAGATTGCCTTGATCAATGTAAAACTAATAATGGTCAAGAAAATCAATTGCCAAAGTCTTTGAAGGGACTAATAATAATTTTGTAACCATATTTTAATTTAATTAAAAAACAGATAAATACTTAATACTTACAATATAACTATACCATGAATATTATTAACTTTAAATAAGTTTTGTTACAATACCACATGCCAAAAAACCATAACACAATTCACAATCAAAATATTTTATAAATATTTTATTTTCACTTAATTTTATAACATTTTTTTAATTAAATTTAAAAGAAAAAAACTTATACTTTTGAAATATAACTATACCCTCTACCCTCACTACTACTAAAAGTAAGTATTTTGTAGATATTCCATAGAGATTAAATCAAAGTTTTAATAAAATTAAAAATGAAAATGCTTCTATGTGTGTGTGTGTGTGAAATTTATATAATACCAACCTAAATTTTAACTCTGGATCTATCAAGTGTTATGACAGATCAAATCTTTTTTCACTAAAAAGTGATTTGCAGATCAAGAGATTTAATTCTCTCTCAACATTTAGTAAATCCAAAGTTAGAATAGATCTAAGCTGGTATTAATGCAACCATATACTCGTATAAAATGTCATTCAAAATGTACAATAAAGCCATGCAACTCTAATATACTCTAGGAAATGTCATTCAATATGTACAATAAGGTCATACAACTCTAATGCACCACATATATTGATGATTCATTCATTTAGGAAACATATATATCCACTCTCTCAAGGCCATGCAACTCTAATGTACCACATATATTGATGATTCATTCATTTAGTAAACATATATATCCACCCTCTCATGTTCAGGTTCATGTTCAAGTATCGCATAAAAAAGACATTTTACATGCCCTCCAACATTTTTTCAAACACACAAAAATAGAGGCGGACTTCGAGGCATCTCAGTTTTTCTGAAATTTCTTCATAATATAAACGAAGAAAACGCATAGAGACGCAAAATTTCAGTTGTTTCTCCATAATATAAACGAAGAAAACGCATAGAGACGCAAAATTTCAGTTGTTTTCTTCCAATGGTGAAACCCATGCTAAAAATTCAATGGCAAAAAATATCATAAATAGAAAATGAAATTACACCAGCATTTCAATATAGATCGTTGTTGATGGATATAGAAAACATTCTGGCGACAAGATAAATTAATTGAATGGATTAAAGAGGACGATAAATTTGGGTATGCCAGGAGTAGTAGTGGGATGGAGTGTTATTCTTCCATTTAAGTTTTATTTTTTAAATGACTTGAGTTGTAATAAATATATTGTTATAATGGGTTTGAGCCATATTGTTGTAATGGGTTTGTACTCTAAAAAATTTAAGGTTTACCCTAATTTTGAAAAGAAAAACTAAAAACTACCATCACACTGAAATCTCTGACACACAGTTATATCATCTGGATTAAGCTAAAAGTTCCAAAGAACTTTCTATGAATTAAATCATTTAATTGGGTACCGAGTCCAAAATGCCATATTGTTGATATGACCTTGTACTCTAAAGAATCTAGGGTTTACCCTAATTTTGAAAAGAAAAACTAAAAACTACCATCACACTGAAATCTCTGACGCAGAGTTATATCATCTGGATTAGGCTGAAAGTTCCAAAGAACTTTCTGATGAATTAAATCACTTAATTGGGTACCGAGTCCAAAATGCCAAGTTTACTTTGACGAAAAATGGTGTTGTTTACTAAGATGATAATTTTTGCTCTGACTGTAATTTTTCGCCAGAAAAAGGTCCATTTTTTTTTTCAAAAAATCCGACCATGAGAGTGTTTCAATTATTGTTTTATTGATGGTGGAAATGGATTCAACGCCATCAAAAGGTATAAGGGATGCCCAAAATCTTTAAGCTCGACAACTCTAACTAGGATTTCCAAAAAAATTCAACAGATTTTTGTCAAAATCGTGCCAAATTTTCCATTATTTTCCTGGGTGAAAATGTCGCCTCAAACTATTTCCAACAGATTTTTGTCAAAATCGTACCAAATTTTCAATTATTTTCTGGGTGAAAACGTCCCCTCCTTGAACCATGCGAAAAACATATATATATATCTTGGTTTTAAAATCGGACGCAGGAAAACCATGTCCAGCAATGTAAATACCTTAAAAGCATTCATGCAACGGGTTAGTTTAGTTAAGTAGGCATCAAGGTCAAAAAGAAACCACCAAAGCAATGTCATAAAACAGTTTTCCCACTATGTATAATAAAAATAATGTTCACCAACAATCAAATCCTCCTACAATCTTTACAGACATGATCTCATCCATCATGGCTGAAGAAGAACGAGTAGCTGAGTAAGTGCATAAATAAAAGGTTATTTTCAATAAAGAAATAAAACCTAAGAAAAGGCGCAAAGGTGAACCAAATAACACTCAGAAAGGAAAAAGGTGCTTTTTTACCATGAGAAAGCAGGCTATGGAACCTGATACTGCCTAGTACAAGCAACTGATGCGCTTAAAAATAAAGTCAAAAGAAGGGTTGCAGTATGATTTGGAAATCAAGCAAAAACTCAAATAACATTTTTACCATGGGAAAGCAGGTTATGGAACCTGATATTGCGAAGTACAAGCAACTGATGCGCTTAAAAATAAAAGAAAAGTTGCAGTATGATTTGGAAATCAAGCAAAAACTCAAATAACATGCGGAGGATGGATTGAATTGAATTGAAGAATTTTAATGACGTCCATGAGACCAAAACGGTTGTAGGGACCTCAGATATCCAACCAACAAAACATCATAAAATCAAGTTTCTCTTCATAACAGCCCTCCACGAGACCAAAACGGTCGAAGGGACCCAGATATCCAACCAACAAAACATCATATAATCAAGTTTCTCTTCATAACATCCCTCTTGGCGTGAATCATGGTCAAAAAGTTTGCCATCTTGTGAAGTTTGCCATCCCCAAATAGCTCACATAGACTGTCCACTTTCAGGTCACTTTCGAACTGACTACAAATCTCCTTATAGGGAGGACACTCCATCATAAAGTGCCATTTGGTTTCAACCACTCCTTCCTCACAAAAGACACAAAATATTTCTTCCCACTCTTCCTTGGGAACTACACATCTATCTGCTTTTCATCTAAGATGATGGGATCCAATTCTTAGCTGTGCTATTAAAATCTTAGCTTGAACAACAATATGTTGTTTTGGTCTACAGCTTAGTAACTCAATCTCCACATAAAGCGTAGAGAATTGGGGATGCTCAATTGGTTTTGGCTAAGGACTTAGTAACCCAATCTCCACATAAAGCGTAGAGAATAGGGGATGCTCAGTTAGTTTTAGCTAAGGAAGTCCGACCTATTTCCAATGATTTGGACAACTTCTTGTTTTGGTCTATAGCTTAGTTGCTCGACCTGCAGACAAATGTAGCGAAAAAGGATGCCCAGTTGATTGATTGGCTAAAGCAGTCCAACCTATCTCCATCTCAAATAAAGTGATGGCATTATAATAGTGAGAGATTGTCTAGAAATCCTGTGGAAATCCCACTTCAAAATGAGCGTTATGCTAATCGGATGGAGCACACAGAAAATCTCAGAGCTGGAGCCCTGTTTCATTGCTGAAGATCAAGCAAACAAAATTACAATTTTCAGTCATACTTTAATTGTTGAGACACATCGTTTTTCAAATTGCCGTTATGAATCTCGTAATAATGAGAGGTAAATCTAAAAAGGGTTGTTTTGTGTTAAAGGCGATGTACTAACACCCTGTAAAGTGCTAGTGTTGTTAATAACAGAACTACCTACTGTATGAATAAAGGTGTTTTGCCACCTTGCATTAATAACCCCATTTAAATCAACATATAATATTCATACGTCTGCTTCTCATGTCATGATCGTGTATCTTTAAAATATTAACAAAATGAGCAAGTAGTAATTGTACTACATTTCTCAGTAAAATGGTGCAACTACTACAACATAAAATTCCTCGTTCTTAATGCTGAATTTCAGAGGCCTTAACTTTTGCTACATGGGCTAATTTCTTATGAAGTTGAGATAGCATACTGCTGTTATCTATTTTAGGTTAATATAATTTCATCTCCACTTTGATTAGAGAGTTGCCCAGAACCAGCATTATTTCATCATTATTAGTAGGCCACCAAATTTTTATTATGAAACTTGTCATCTAAAATATTATAAATTTAATTTGAAAATCATGGCCAAATCAGGCACCAATTGGTATATAAAACCCCTGCCCCTTTTTGTGGAACTCAATTTCACATAGTTTGGGTTCCAGAACACAATTTTCGTGGAACTCAATGTCACATAGTTTGGGTTCCAGAACACAATAATAAAGATAGATTTGAACTCGAATTTCTGTATGAAGTTCAAATTTGCCATTAAGATCGTCCATCTACATATTTCAAATTCTCAAAATATATATAATTATATAAATATAAATATATAATTTATATATATTTATAATTAATATTATATATTACATATTAATAGATTTATAATTTGTTTATAAATATAAATTATAATATATATAACTTTATTCATTTATACCATATTTTTCTCTCGCACCACTAAAATAAAAAGTGTCCTTCCTCCTCGATTCCATTTGAAGAGTTGTGAGATTTTAGACCCATTACCATAACTTGTAACCTAGCGCCATAAACTAGAGCCGCAACTTGCGTGCGATTTTAGCCTTGTAACACAAATTTGTGTTATTTTATTTTCGACGTGTAACCTGCTCGCATTTCTAGGCCACTTGGCCTCAAACCTAATGAACTTAAATAAATTTTATGTCCTATAACCTGCTGACCTTTTTTTTTAAATTTTGCAGCGGCCGCCATTTGGCCTTGAACATAAGAATTTTTACACCATGTAACCTGCTTGCCGAGGTTTTTTCTGTATCAATTGACTCTCGAAGGCTTTTCTGTGTCAATTGGCCCTCGAACCTAACAAACTTGAACAAATTCTTATGGACTTTTTGAGATTTGTTGAATTTCGAACCAAGGTTCCAGTCGGGCAAACCCTATGACATAGGTGGGACTATTTGACTATTAAAGTCTGCAATTTGACTATTAAAGTCTACAAAAGTGTACATACTCTATCCATTCTACTCTAGATTTGAACTTGTGACATTTGACGAGAAAATGCATATTCTTAACTATTAGACCCACTCAAGATGTACTTTACACTGTTCAATCAAAGGAAACTGCAATCCTATATATGCAACAGTTCAACACAAGAGGCTCGTAAAATGTTAATAATACCGTATGTCTAGAACTAGCATGGCATATCATGAAATGGGTGAAATGAAAACTAAGAATTGTAAATCAGTTGGAACACACCTCTTTAATGTGGCTAATTATTCATGTCCCACAACATATTCATCCTAGCCCACACCAAAGTTGTCACACTCGGACTCAGCAAAGACTCGTCAAAACTATAATTGTAAATCAGTTGGAACACACCTCTTTAATGTGGCTAATTATTCATGTCCCACAACATATTGATCCTGGCCCACACCAAAGTTGTCACACTCGGACTCAGCAAAGACTCAGCTGTCTTGGGACTCGGCAAGATTAAGTGACTAAGTAAAAACTTGGCAAATACAAAAAAGAACTCAAAATATAGTAGGGACAATTCTGCCGAGTCTTGGTGAGACTGGCCAGGTCTACGCAAGTGGCAAGTACAGGGTCAAAAGTACAAAGCGTGTACTCAGCCCAGCTAGGATATGACTCAACTCGAGACAACTCGCAAGTATCGGCTACGTCAAACTACATTGGCACAACCATTCGTTTTTCAGCATAACCAAGATTGGAACTCTCCCACTTTGATTATATAAGAATACATGAATTGTAATATTACGTAATAGGCCAGTAATCTCAACCTTAAAGATTTTTTATTAATCCAAAGAAAAGAAACCAGCCATAACAACAGGCATGTATTGATGAAACCTCCATATACCTCCTGACTTTGCCATGATCGTATTTTCATTCTAGTCAATTTCATATTCTACGAATTCCTTAACCAAAACAGATCACAAATAGACAGATTACCAAAGAAGATCTGCATGAAAAACCTGCAGAATTTGAATCTCTAGTACTACATAGAAAAATGCACTTGACATTTTAAATCTAAATCAGAATATGTGAATATATTTTCATTGTTGCAGCTGAACATAACATCCTTAAGAGATTGCGAACTGCAATAAACTCTTAACTTTCGATCAATTTCTAAACAGAGAGAAGAGCAAAGGAAAAGCACCATATTTTGGCATCTAAACTAACTTATGGTTATTACAAATTCTAAAGATGATTTAAGAAAAAATAAAACCAGTCAGCACAACTTGATTATATACAAGAACTGTTAAAGTACCAAATACATTAGCCAAGAATGATTTGCCTCTGTCCATTTTCAATGCAGGCTGACAGAGTTCTGCCCTGCCTCACACCACACAAATCTACAGCCTAGTTGATATAGTGTCCCGAGTCCTACACAAATCTACCCAGTTCAATATCTAAGGTCTGGTAAAAGTATCAGGCTCTGAAAGAAATAAATTTAACTTCAGATGTATGCCATTCCCTACCCTTTCCTTGCAAAATGTCTCGTCAAGGAAGTTGAATGCCAGGATATGACATGCTTCAGACGAACCTTTCTTTGGTGAACATCTTATAAAATAAACTCAAACTATGCATGGATACTTTTTACAAAATTCAATAAATATACTATTTTGTTTGTCAATAAACTTGGAGATTGAGCAGGACATACATCTTGAACCCCCATTTGAAATGACGTCATTGGGTTGCTACTGCTGTATGGTGGCCTCCGCTGGAAACCACACCTCCAACTTGGCCACTCTCTGAATTGCTGACTGAAAGAGGATGAAATGCAGATGAATGAAATCCTCGCCTTTGATTATATGTGTAATGTGATCCATTTGACAGACTTTCACCCACTCCAACCTGACCAGGAAAGACTGTTACAGAATGACCACTGATGCCACTGCCAATTTGTGCTAAATTACCTATGTGTTGAATCCCATTCAAATCATGTGAGGTACCATCCTTTCCTGAATCAGGATTTAGCACCTTATTACTTTGACCTGTAGAACCATGAGAATCATTATCCCCTGACACATCTTTCTCATTGCTTCCATCATTTTTGGTGTTAAGAAACCGACCACCACAACCCCTTGCTCGTCTTAAAGCATGGCGGTGTCGAGATTCATGAAGATATGGCTGCAAAAAGAATTCAGTCAATAAGAATTTATCTTCCACATGTTTGACTTTGACCAAAACACGAGTACTTGATGTCTCCATCTTGAAGAACCAAAGATGAGATGTCTGGACAACATCCACATATCAACATAGATTAGGGACATCTTGCAGATTGAAAGAGATTAAGGAAAATGTTAAAATTGGTAACACCAAGATTAGATCTTAAGACTCAAGAAAGTTAAAAGTGTTAACTAAAAAGTTGGTGACAGCACCAAAGGAGGCAACTAGATCCCCTTCAAAAACAGCTCCTTGTGGGAAAACTATCTTGTCAAAATCCAACCAAAATAGGCCTGAAATGTTTCTTGGCTGCACCATATCCACTACATTTTAAAGTATTATTGGTATCTAAACAGTTGTTTCGGAAACAATGCTCATTTTGTGCAGCTTATCAAGGATGATCAAATTCAAAATCTCAAAGTCAAAAAATTGTGAACTTTTTGATAAACAGCCAGGACTAGATATTTCACAAAATGAACTTCATAAGTTCTTCCCATAAATTTAATACATAGTATATGCACATCAATGCAGAAGGCACCCTCATAAACCCCACCTTAACACATAAGGATCGCTCTAAGTTCAAAGCTACTTACTTCAGTCGACAAGGACACTAGAAACACATAAAATGAGAAAGAAAAGTTTATTTCTCTCCTGAACAAGCATTTGTTCTCATTAACAATTTGATTTGCAGTAAAAAGTAGCAAGAACACTTCGGATATCCAGATTGCAAGAAAAGCAGTTCCATTCAAACGCAAAAGTAGTTTTGAGCAATATTGTTTGAAGCTCATATGAGTTCAAAAAAAGAACCGAAAAAATTATTGCAATCATCAAACAGTGGAGCCTTATAAAAGTAACCAAGCCATGAGCATTTTTAGGCCCATCTAGCTACAATCGAAGATTCATTGCCAATAAGCACAGCTTACCATGCACCATCTTTAAACGAGAATCTTTTGAAAGGAACAAAGGAGAATAAGAATTCTTCAAAGAATGCATTACATCGATACATCTCCAAACCATTTCGAACTTCTTAATTCATTTATTTTAAAGCATGATACTTCATATAATGAGAATCAAGCAACTAAAAAGGAAAAAGAAACTCGAGTTCTAATACAATAAAGAAATCTTATCATTAGTGAAAAACCTCAAGAAATGAAAACAAGTTTTACCTTACAAAAATTTTAGAATAGACCACAACAACCTCGACTACTTTCTAGGCTAATACACCTGAACAACAAAGATATGTAAGAAATTACAAAAATTCGATATCTCCTATATAAAAAGACAAAACAAATTGCTTCTCATTCTGCCCTGTGAAGAATGATATCTGTATGAAAGGAGCAAGAAACTAACAAGCCATTGCCTGAAAGGAGACCAAAATATATAAGCATATTATCATACAAAATTCAGCTTGTTGTGCCAAGAGCACTCTACAGCCCAGTATGGAGGAGATGTTGTAGTGGCGTATTAGATGAAGCATTAGATCAAAAAAATAATAATAATAAAACATAATGTCAGCACAATTAAAAAAATACTAGAAATAATAAATCAATACAAATTCAAATTTTTATTTTGTAATTTTCTTTTTATAAATAAAATTATAAACAATTTTTTAAAGAGAATCGTAATATGCATATCACATTAAAATAAATTTAAATAATAATGATTCATATTCATAACCATGTTATTTCAGTACATAAAATTAATAAACATATAAAAACTTCATAAATTTAATTAATAAACATATAATGAGAAATAATAATAATTTCTATATATAGAAATGTGAAATACATATAAATATTTAGATCCATTTTACCATATAAATTAAAATAATGATTTACATTCGTAACCATTATATTTCAAAACCTTATATTTAAATTTAATTAACAAGCATATAAAAAACTTAATTGCAATAATCTCTCTCTCTCTCTCTCTCTCTCTCTATATATATATATATATATATATATATTTGTGTGTGTGTGTGCACACGCGCACTATGCATATCACATTAAAAGCTTAAATTATAAAATTATAAAATATGTCAAATAAAAAATTAAAATGCCAAGTGCATATATATGTAACTCTCTATATTATCAAGGTTTTAATAAAATTTAACAATAAGAATATCTCTATATAGATATGTGAAATTTATATAAATATAAACAATATTGTTAAGAACCAGCATAAATCCATCTTAAACTTTGGATCTACCAAGTGCCAAGAGGAATCAACTTTCTCTAGATGCAAACCTTTCTTCAAGTTTTGCACTCAAAAAAAGATTTGCGTCTTGAGAGATTTGATCCCTCTTGGCGCTTGGTAGATCCGGGGTTAAGATGGATCTATGCTGGTTAGTAAAGAAAAGATGGTAGCCTCTAAATAGTGAAAGGCCTACTACATAAAGTGGTCATTTTTATAATAATGGCCTTTTACAACATGAGAAATATTCTAATTCTATACCATTATTTACATTTTCCATTTGCCACATAAGTGATGGTTCCAACTACACAATAAAAATACAGAACAACCTAAACACATACTTTTCATCTTCACCACTTTAGTGATGGTAACAATCAGTGTTGTCGAAAAATCAATGACTTTCCCGCTTTTCCCGAAGTGTAAATGAAAAAGAGAAATTGCATTCAAAAAATGCAAATTTTTGAATAACTCATCGTACTCACAATTTTTTCACAAATCTGGCATGTCATTCATAATTCTTTCGAAAAAAAATCTGCTGCTGTGGACATTTTTCTCTGTTTAACACCAGTTATGACACTCATTTTGTTCACTTAAGTTTGTTGCTTGTGCTTCTGCCAGTAAAAATTTTTCTCCAGCATGCCATTAGATGGAAAACTTGATGTCCATTCTGTAGCAAGGAATGATTTGTGAATTGGGCAACAATTTCAATCCGTTATTGTGCATATCCCATATATGTTTCTACTCTCGCTTCCATTTCAGCAGATTTTCACAATAAGGATAGCACTTGCTTTTTGGAAGTTTTTGTGTAGTGTTTTTCTGCAATAATTTTACAGTTAGCATAGCTTATCATTAAACTTCATGGTCCGATTTTTTTGCAAATAACACACGTAAGTCACCCTGCTCCAGTTTGACAACCTTGAAATTTAACAAAAATCAAACAGCAACAAATTTTATTACAATTTGGCAATAAGTTTAAGGACCTAACATATATATATATATATATATATATATATATATCAATGCATCCAAGGCTAAACTCAAGTCAGTGTAATAAAAAATATATTGAAAGATAATAAATTTGATCTTAAAAATAGAATAGGAATACAATAAAATTCAATGTAATAAAAATATATACATAGTAAAGTTAAGGGCCCGAGGTTGTCGCTGTAGATGTCAATATTGAAGCTTGGTTGCAGGCTGTTGATTTTGGGTAGCATCGGATGTGCTCCAAGTCTCAAATTTTGTGGAGAGGCTTAGACACATGTATTCCAGATAACCCAGAAATCGCTTGGTGAAATTTCACTCGATTTGTATTCTATAGAAAAATTAATTATTTTTAAAGGGATCCTAAGCAACTTAGGAAAATAAAATAATTAAAGTGTGTTAATAGAATATGAGTGAAAATGATCTAGAAGAAACGGATCAAGTCAAAAGTTAATCTTAGCAGTTGATTAGAGATCTAATCTAGGTCGTTGAAGTCTCAACAAGAAGACTATAAGATTGGCTTGAAGGATCATTTGGAAAATACATTTGGAGACACAAAGGATCTAGAGATCGAATTTTTCTAACGGAGCAAGTGCTTAGATGAAAATCAGATCTAAGTGATTCTTGATTGCAGTGAGGGGTAGTAGTTTAGTAGGAAGGTTTCCTCAGTCGGAAAGTACATAGCAGCAGAGACAAAGAGAGTCACAGCATCAGCGCAGAGCCAGTGATGCAGTGCTTACGCAGTCACTGAGCAGAGCTAGAGGGAAAGTAGTTGTCCTACTAAAGAGACAGCACAGAGCCAGTGTCAGATCCCGGAGAGATTTTCCAAAGGGCAGAAGGCGTTAGTTTCCAGCCAACATTGAGACCAACGCAGAGGCAGAAGGGCAGTCGTAGTTGTAACGCAGAAACTGTGTGAGTGACGCAGTTGTTGGGTACCAGATTTGTATACTTTCCTCTCCCACTTTACCCTGTTTTTCTATCTCTTTCTACCATTATTATTCTTAAAACGCATGAGGTAAAACCCTTCTTCCTATCTCTCATGGGATATTTGATTAATGATGTATTTGTCATGGAGGTTTTACCTTTCTACATATTAACTCCGATATTTCTTCAAATCTGGCTAAAACAGGAGCGTTGCCGCCGCGAGACAAGGCACAGTCCATCATCTCCAGCGTCTTCCTTATTTGTTGTTACAGCGTGACAGCCATGGATGTTTCAACGCTAGCTTAGGCCTTTTTATGGTTTCTTGCTGGGCAATCTGGTTGTCGTTATAACAAAATGTATTTTTGTAACAATGAAGTTGTTGAGAGGGATCGGGGTTTTCAGGATAATGGTATGAAGAAGCCTACAGGCTGTGAATCAGGGTTAAGCCCTTGGACATACAAACTTTGTAATGAATTTATTTTATCACTAATTAAATGCACAGCAACTTATTGTTTCTCCTATAATTCGTGAGCTCACCGTAGCCCTGATCAGAGGGTTGGACCCACTCTTCTGATCAGGTGCTGCATTCTCTTTTCTTTTCCTTGCAATGTTGTGTTTTAGTGTGATTCTTTATTGTTGTTACAGTAACATTTAATTGTTGTAGATGCCTTTTATTTCTGTAGTTTATTTCATCGTTGTTACAATGACTTGTGTGTTATAGATTAAATCTGTGATTTACAACAGACCATGTGCTTGTATCTGCATATACCTTGCCGTTAGTCTTGAAAAAACTAACGTCTCAGGTTGATAATTTATGTGGAAGAAAGGGTTGAATTTTGTTCATATCCGGACACCAACAGCAGTCACTGCACAGAGGCAGCGCAGGGCAATCCAGTCTTGGTGCGCATCAGTGTCGGGTTCCTGTGGAGGAGTGAGGTTTGTCTCACAAGATATCTTATGTCAGTTTTGTTATATGATTTGACAGTCTCTTCAATCATAGATTTGTACTCATAAATTTACTACATAATATATAAACCCTCAGATCTGTATGTTCAATCAGTCTATGTATGTTCAGATTTGTTTCCGCATTTGTATTTTTTCCACAATTTAATTGTGTAGGCTGCAATGAATGGATTTTGATATTTGCTTGTAGAACACACAACATAATTTGTTAAGCAAATAACAAATAGAAGACTTTCCATCAATTGTTGCAGTAGGATTCCTGAGTTGTCAGAATTTTCACATGGTATCAAAGCTTGTTTAAGCTGAGTGCAGGCAAGACAAAGAACAGATCCAGCAGATTCAACGTTAGTGAAGCTGGGATCAAAAAGTTGCATAAGCAACAGATCGATCTCCCAGTTGATTGCGAAGTCCAAGCCAGGAGGGCTAGCCCAACAGGAAAATCTCTCTCTGAGTGAGCCGACATAGAGGTAAGATTGTTCCAAATTGTTGTTTGTCTGAGGCAGAGGGAGCAGCGCAACAGATCTACGCAGATCAGCAGTTGTAGGGATGCAGTTGACTACACAGCAGTGATTGCTAGTGCAAAGCGTCAAGAAGCGTAGCTGAAACACAGTTTTGGGGATTTTCTAACCTCAATGAGTTTTCTTACCCAAGAAACTCAGATTCCCTGTGCAGTAGCAACAAATTTTGTGGCTTGCTCCATCAAGAGTACGTAAAGCCAGCTGCGCAGAGGATGAGAGGTAGCAGATCAAGAGCATTTGGGTGAGATGGCCACCAGCGGATTGCGTGACTAGGACTAGTTGGAGGGTGCCTCCAACTATGTAATCTGGAAGGCAAGGGTCTCCTTCCTACTAGATGAGCATGTCCTCAAGCAATTTATCGACAGTGCTCAGGCTGAACCAGTGGATGCAGCACCATTACGGGCCTTCAAGAAGAATATGGCAAAGGCCAAGCAGTTGAACCTCGATAGAGTGAAGGATCATGTTGTTTCACACATCTCTGGCAAAGGGACAGCCAAGGAGATGTGGGATGTGTTGGCAATGCTATATCAGGGGTCTTACGAGCAGCGGAAGTTGTTATTGGAGGAGGAGATGCAGACCAGCAGGATGAAAAAGGGAGAGCCCATTGATCCATTCCTGTCTAGACTTCAGGAAAACCGAGATCAGCTGGCAACTATAAGAGCAGCTCCTCAGGCGGAGTCAGGCCACAGAGATGGTCAGACTTACCTTAAATTCTATGTCTGAAGACTATCAGGTATTTGTCCAGAGCATCCTGGGCAAAGAGAAGTTACCGGACTGGGAAGCGATGTGGGCATCTCTTCAGCAAGAAGAGATAAGGAGAGATTTACTCAAGTGTCAACTTGAAAGCAGCAGTAGCAGTGGTTCGAAGGTCAAGAAGGAGGAGGATGAGAATGCAGCCCTTGCATCAAAGGGGCAGCAAAAGCAACACAAGAGGAAGAAGGATCTATCAAAGATCAAATGCTTTCGATGTGGCGAGATGGGACATCATGCCACAAAATGCCCTCTCAAGAAGAAGGACAAGGATGAGAAGCATGATCCTCAGGCCAGAGCAGCGAAGATAGAGGAGGAGCAATTTGCTATGATAGCTCATATACCTCCAAGAGGGAGGTGGGCTGATTTGGAGTTGTAGACCCAAAGATCTACAAGTTGGGCAGGATCCTTGAGGAGTCCACCTCTCGGATCATCACCTTGCTACGGGAGCCCAAAACAAGAGTAGCAGGATGGACGAGTACCAGTTGGTGCAGAAGAGTGTTGAAGTGACAGCGCAGTGGTTAGCAGCGCAGAGCAGTGTTGCAGCAGCGTAGAGGGACGCAGTGCAGAGCAGCAGCAATGCAGCAGCTTCAGAGGGACGGCCCAAAGGCTAGCAGCAATCATATCTCCATCACCGAGATGCAGTATACTTGTCCAATTTTGGATTTTTTTCAGTTGCAGAAAGCAACTGTGATGCAATGCAGTAGCAGTTGCCAGTGGCAAGTCAGCACCAGCACGGATGCAGAATTCAAAGGGAGTTGCAGTATGGATGCAGTATTGACAGTGGCAGTGTCAGCAACAGTACAGACGCAGCATTTGCGCATAGTTGATGGACAGAGTGTCAGACATTAGCAGCACAAAGTGAGATCCTTCAGGGTCAAAATCGTATGCAGCGAGGCATATTGTTAGAGCACATTCCTCGGTAAGAGGGAGTGTTGATTTTGGGTAGCATCGGATGTGCTCTAAGTCTCAAATTTTGTGGAGAGGCTTAGACACATGTATTCCAAAAAAACCCAGAAATCGTTTGGTGAAATTCCACTCGAATTGTATTCTATAGAAATAATTAATTATTTTTAAAGGGACCCTCAATCTAAACTTAGGAAAATAAAATAATTAAAGTGTGTTAATAGAATATGAGTGAGAATGATCTAGAAGAAACGGATCAAGTCAAAAGTTAATCTTAGTCATTGATTAGAGATCTAATCTGGTTCGTTGAAGCCTCAACGAGAAGACTATAAGATTGGCTTGAAGGGTCATTTGGAAATTACATTTGGAGACACAAAGGATATAGAGATCGAATTTTTCTAACGGAGCAAGTGCTCGGACGAAAATCAAATCTAAGTGATTATTCATTGCAGTGAGGGGCAGTGGTTCCAGTTGGATGGTTTCCTAAGTTGGAGAGTACATATCAGTAGAGACAAAGAGAGCCACAACATCAGCGCAGAGCCAATGTCAGATCCCAGAGAGATTTTTCGGAGGCTAGAAGGCTTTAGTTTCTAGCCAGCAGTGAGACCAACGTAGAGGGAGAAGGGCAATCGTAGTTGTGCCGCAGAGACTGCCTGGGTGACGCAATTGCTACGCAGAGGCAGCATAGGGCAGTCCAATCTTGGTGTAGATCAGTGTCGTGTTCCTGTGGGGGAGTAAGATTTGTCTCACAAGATCTCTTCTGTCAGTTTTGTTGTATGATTTGATAGTCTCATCAATCATAGATTTGTACTCAGAAATTTACTGCATAATATATAAACCCTTAGATCTATTGCACCGATTTTCCCACATTGGGTTTTTCGGGGGGACATTAGTCCAATAATAATTGTGTCGAATAGTTGGGTGATCTATGTATGTTCAAATTTGTTTCCGCACTTGGATTTCTTCCGCAATTTAATTGTGTAGGTTGTAGTGAATGGATTTCGATATTTGCTTGTAGAACACAGTAAATAATTTGTTAAGCAAATAACAAATAAAATACTTTCCATCAATTGCTGCAGTAAGATTCCTGAGTTGTCGGAATTTTCACACAACTCGTAGCCATCGAAGTCGCCGACAGTGATTGTAATCTGTGAGCACAGCTCGAGAGGATCATTGTCCCGAATCAAGGTCTCTTAGAGACATGGGACTCTAGAGGGGTTGGGACCTATAGGCTATCACAGTGAGAGAGGGGGGAACTTGAGAGGCATCTCAATCTATCAATGTGAGAGACGAGCCACGACAGGAATGAAGACTTCATAAGCACCTGTATTTGACAGTGTGAGAGACGGGCCATGATAAGACCCGAGAGGGTACTTAATCGCTAGAGGAATGAATAAATGAATGAACAAGAGGAACGAACCTTGGTTTACATTTAGGTTTTTTTTTAACCTTTAAAAATTCAAACCTCAACAAATCTCAAGAAACTCCATCAATTTTTTAAGCAAATTTATTCAATTTAAGATTCGTATTTGGCTTAAAGTTCAGCAAAATTCAATGACTTTGTTAGGATAACTCTGTCAGATTTTTATGCAAATTTATTCAATTTAAGATTCATCTTTGGCTTAAAGTTCAGCAAAATTCAATGACTTTGTTAGGATTCACTTGAAGTTCGGCACATTTTGAACTTGAATGTTGAAAATCAAAAAATGGTGACTTAACAACCCACACAAATATTTGCATTTATCTTCCACCAGCATGCCCAAGCAATTGGATGCGTCTTGGCAACATGGAGAGCCTATTCATGGGTATCGTAAGAAGATCAAATGCGATTTTTCCTCATCGGATCTGTTTGGGATTTTTACAATTTAAAAATGCCACCTCGTAAAACCACTGGCAAAGATGTTAAGCCATGTAAAATATTGCCTCAAAAATTTAGCAAGAAGCCTTTGCCACAATTGAAGGATGTAAACAGAAGAAAGAACGAAAATAAGTTTGTGGCTTCAACTTGCTCTGAGTGAAGCAACAAGGGAACCTCCAGGCACATTGGGGGCGTGGTATGTGAGGTGTGCTTCTTGATTCGCATTCTACAAGGCCCACATCATCATTATTTTTTTCCAAAACCAAACTTGGAGCACAACCTTTACTTAATTCAGCTCTTTAAAAGAAGAGAAGGGCAAAAAGTAGATAGGGTTGTGGGCAAGTATTTCTTGTGGAGTGACATACCCTTTAGCAGTACCAAGTACAATCCATTATGTTAGGTACTGTGGGAAGTTGTTACTATTATTGAGCCTGGATATGAGGGCCCTACTTATGAAAATTTAAAAACTGATTCCATGTCTAGACTGGAATAATTAAGAAATAGTGGAAAATCACTCGTTGCCCACCACTGCAATTTTTGAGCTTAGACAGTGCTTGTGGCAGCTGCATTTGCAGCCCACTTTTTTTTTAATAAAATGCCTGTATACATCTCTTGTTTATATTAATAGTTAAAGGAGGCATTTTACCAAAAAAAACATATGAAAGAGTAAAGTTGTATCCAAGAAAAGTCTAGAACATCTAGCTTGAAATCCTCTCGCTTCCAATTCTTTAGTAAGTCACTAACTGAACTATAATTCTCTAAGAGTGTGTCCCTATCTTAACATCTTCCAACATAATTGGCTCTTTTGCAGTGAATAGCTAAGTTGTCTCTAGTGTCTTCAGTGTGCTTGCAGTTTAAACGAAAAATGGGTCCAGCCATTCCTCTTTTTTGCAAATTACCCCGAATCAAGATTTTGTTCTGTATCACCAGCCATAAGAACTATTTCCTCCAGGATCTGCACTTGAAAACATAAAGCCAATCACCAAGCACAAACCCTAGGGTACTTTGAGGACATCAACAATTGCCCCCCTCACTCAAGGCTGGCTCTCCTTTGGCACATCGAAGGGTTCCCTGTAAATCTGTACCTAAACCTTTGAAACAATTTCCAGATTTAGCAAGACAGAAATTGATAACGTGCAATTGCCAATGAATTTTAATTTTGATTTCAAATAGACAAGTACCTTGAACAATGGGTATGGAGTCAAAAAGATGTATGAATTGATTAGAAATGGTGAACAACAATATATAAATCAGCAAACCCATGAATCTGCAAGGTTAGACAGGTTATACCAGATCTGAAATATTCACTTACGGCCAAGCATTATGTAGTGACTAACTGTACGTTAGGCTTTACAATTCTTGAAGATTTCTCAAGATATAAAAGAGATAAATTTATGGAAGGAATTCTGCCACCAGGTAGGAATATCCCTCAACATGAGTACAGCCTATCACCCCCAGACAGATGGGCAGACTGAAGTGGTAAATAAATGTTTAGAAACATATCTCCGTTGTTTTGTCACTGACAAACAAAGTAGGTGGACCCAATGGCTACATCTGGCAGAGTGGTGGTATAATACCACCTACCATACATCGGCAAAAATGACGCCTTTCCAAGCTCTTTATGGTTACGAACCACCGAAATGGAAGGATTTTGCACTTCTTAATTCTAACGTTCCAGCCGTAAAAAATCACTTGGAAGAAAACCAAAGAATCATCAATTTATTAAAAGAAAATCTAACCCTAGCGCGTAATAGAATGAAACAACAAACCAATCAACATCGCACTGAAAGAGAATTTGAAGCAGCAGATTGGGTTTTTGTTAGGCTCCAACCTTACAAGCAGTTGTCGTTAAAACAACAAGGCAAAAATAAATTGTCAAGATATAAAAGAGATAAATATTTATTGATATGATATGAATGATGATTACAAGGCTGAGGCAGTGCTCCTTTAAATAGGAGTTGACTGGCCACACCCAATTAGAAAGACACGTCCCTTGGAACTGATGTCTCTTCATTTCATTTAATTAATTATTTAACTAAATAATTATATTCATAATTAAATTAATTAAACAAGAACATATTCTAAATAGTTATGAACTTAGATTCATAACATTGCCTCTCCCTTAAGATGCTTTGTCCTCAAAGCATAGGTAGACTTGGGTGTTGGCGAAGGAAACGTTCCGACTCCCAAGATAAATCTTCCTCGGGTAGCCTTTTCCATTTAATGAGATTTTCTTTTATTGTCTTCGACCGTAAAATCTTCTCTCGTGTAGCAAGTATGCCCTCACGTTCTAGGAAGATTCTTCCCTCTTCATCGGTCTCAGGTATTTCTATTTGTGCTATTTGGTTCTGCCCTAGTACTTTTTTGAGATTTGATACATGAAAAGTACTATGGATTCGACACTTATCTGGTAGATTTAATCCATAAGCTACAGGACTGATCTTCCTGATTATTTGATACGGCCCATAATATTTTGGTGACAATTTATTTTTGCCTTGTTGTTTTAACGACAACATCTTGTAAGGTTGGAGCCTAACAAAAACCCAATCTCCTACTTCAAATTCTCTTTCAGTGCGATGTTGATCGGTTTGTTGTTTCATTCTATTACGCGCTAGGGTTAGATTTTCTTTTAATAAATTGATGATTCTTTAGTTTTCTTCCAAGTGATTTTTTACGGCTGAAACGTTAGAATTAAGAAGTGCAAAATCCTTCCATTTCAGTGGTTCGTAACCATAAAGAGCTTGGAAAGGCGTCATTTTTGCTGATGTATGGTAGGTGGTATTATACCACCACTCTGCCAGATGTAGCCATTGGGTACACCTACTTTGTTTGTCAGTGACAAAACAACGGAGATATGTTTCTAAACATTTATTTACCACTTCAGTCTGCCCATCTGTCTGGGGGTGATAGGTTGTACTCATGTTAAGGGATATTCCTACCTGGTGGCAGAATTCCTTCCAGAAATTGCCTTTGAACTTGGCATCTCTATCACTGACTATGATCTTGGGAAACCCGTGTAATTTGTATATGTTTTTACAAAATGTCTCCACAATTTGCTTAGTTGTGTCAGTTTTCTTAATAGCCATAAAATGGGCATACTTTGTGAGCATGTCTACTACGACAAATATCTTATCCTTGTCGTCTGATACAGGTAACCCTTCAATAAATCCCATCGAGATCTCTTCCCATTTCTGATCTGGTATATGTAAGGGATGTAACAGACCTGGTGTTGGAATGTTCTCACCTTTATTTCTTTGGCAAACATCACATTCAGCAACATATTTCTGAATTTCCTTGCTCATGCCCTTCCAATAGAACAATTGTCGAATGTTATAGTAAGTTTTATAGAATCCAACATGTCCAGCAACTTGTGAACTGTATGATTCCCTTAGGATTTTCAACTTAAATTTGGATGCTGGTGTTAGATAAATTATATTCTTATACCATAAGATGTCATTCTTCCATTCGAAATTGACATATTGACTGATATTCTTAATCATAGCGTCACAATCTTCATCCTTGGCATATTCAGCTCTTATTTCATCCAACCAATCTGGAACAACAACCATGGCGTAACAAGTGGTGTTGTCATCATCTTTACGTGAAAGTGCAACTGTGACGATATTTTCCTTCCCATTTTTGTGTAATATTTCTAAATCAAACACTGACAGCTTCTCCATCCATTTTTGTTGCTCTATTGACAAAGTCTTTTGCTGAAGTAAGAATTGCAGACTATTGTGGTCAGTTCGAATTGAAAATTTACTTCCAAGCAAGTATTGGCGCCACTTAGTTAATGCATGTATGATGGCGAACATTTCTTTTTGGTATGTTGATTTTAACCCTTCTCGTTTATTAAGTTTGCGGCTTTCAAATGCTATAGGGTGGTTATCCTGCATTAATACAGCTCCAATTCCGAATCCCGAAGCATCACAGTCGACTACAAATAATTTGGAGAAGTCGGGCATTGCTAGTACTGGTGTGGTTGACATCACTTCCTTTAGTTTCTCAAAACACTTGTCTGCTTGATTGTCCCACTGAAAAGCATTCTTCTTTAATAAATTAGTCAGGGGTGTTGTCAAATGTGCATAATTTTTTATAAACCTTCTATAATAACCGGTTAGACCTAGAAATCCTCTTAGCTTCGATATGTTCTTGGGTCTGGGCCATTCTCTAATTGCCTTAATTTTGTTGGGGTCTACTTTGACTCCCTCCCTAGATATAACGTGTCCAAGGTATCCAACTTCTTTCTGCCCAAAGGTGCATTTTGACAATTTGGCATAAAATTGATTCTTTTCTAAAACAGATAGCACTGCTTCCAAATGTTTGAGATGTTCCTTCCATGTCTTGCTATAAACGAGGATATCATCAAAAAAAACTAATACAAACTTCCGCAAATATGGGTGGAAAAGATCATTCATGGTAGCTTGGAAGGTGGCTGGTGCGTTCGTTAGTCCAAACGGCATGACTTTGAACTCATAATGCCCTTCATGGGTTCGGAAAGTTGTTTTCTTGACGTCTTCTAATCTTACCCGTATTTGGTAATATCCTGATCTTAAATCTAATTTTGAAAAATATTTTGCGCCATGTAACTCATCCAACATCTCATCAATGAATGGGATCGGAAATTTATGTTTAATCGTGATTTTATTCAATCCTCTGTAATCTATACATAGTCGGAAAGATCCATCTTTCTTCCTAACTAACACCACTGGAGCAGCATACGGGCTTCTACTCTTTGTTATGATCCCATGCTCCAACAAGTCTTGTATTAATCGTTCTATCTATGTATTGTGATGATGTGGGTAACGATATGGTTTGGCATTTACTGGTGTGGAGTCTGGTTTAATCTCGATAATGTGTTCAATCTTCCTTTTAGGGGGTAACTCCATTGGTAGGTCTCAGAAAACCGTCTTGTATTTTTGGATTAAGGATGAAATTTCCATGGATTGTGAGTTCCCTTCCATCGATAGTAACTCCAATTGTTGACATTGTGCCAAAAATGTTGGAGCTCCCTTGCGAATGAGTTTTTTCATTTATTGAGCAGAGACAACTTGAGTGGGTGGGGCATGGAACCCCATTAACTTGTATCTTCTTCCATCCATTTTAAACTTAATGAATTTCCGCAACCATTCTACCCCTAAAACGACATCTACTCCCCCTAGGAAAACGTATAAAAACTAGTTTTTGTCTCATATTCGCTTAATTGTAACTTGACCTTATGGCACTTGCCTACTCCATTTATTCGTTTACCATCTGCTACCATTACTTTTAAGTCTGCTACAGGGTAAGCAAAAATGTTTAGTCTTTTTGCAATATTAACATCCACAAAGTTGTGTGTACTCCCTGAGTCTACTAGGACTATAACATTCTGCTTCTTAATGTGACCTTTAAGTTTTAATGTTTGTGGTTGAGCTATCCCTATGATGGCTGCGAGCGAGATTCGTGGAATATCTTCTTCTTGTTCTGGATTTGAGTTTTCACTTTCTTCATTGCTCTCTTTGTCAGTGCTATCTTCTTGTGAATCCTCATCTTGTTCTGCTTCACAGTTATAAAGTTTTTGGTTTGCATATTTATGTCCTACGAAATATTTGTCTCCACACTTCCAACATTTCCCTTCTTTTTTTCTTTCAACATTAGTTGGTTGTTTTCCTTCATTGCGCATTGGTGGGGGAATGTATCTGCTTGAATTTTCCATGGATGTTCTACTTGATTTTCCCTTGGCATAACTAACTGCCCTCTCATTATTAGCATATGGGTTTCTATGGAATTTATTTTTTGGTTCAATAATTATGGCCACATGTCTGGCCTCCTCAATAATATTGGGTTTATACAATTTTAATTCTTCCTGAATGTAGTCTTTGAGGCCACAACGATACATTTTTAATAATTCTTTGTCTGCAAATCCTCTTTGCCTTACTTCTAATACTTCCCATTCGTGAGTGTATTCACTCACCGATCCCTTCTGCTTGAGGTGAATAAATCTCTCATATACATCATCCTCTTCCTCATCATGAAACCTTTTCAACAGAGAATTCTTTAAATTTTCCCAACTGAATGTAAGACCATTACATTTAGAGGACCACCACATAAACCAATCATATGCTTCTCCTTCCAGGTAGTTGGATGTTGTTATGACTTTTTCTTGTGAACCTAATGGTGGATTTGCTGCAAAAATGGTGTCCATTTTGTTTACCCAAATGATGGCGCCCCTATGGTCTTTACCATCATATTTAGGTAATTTACTTTTAATTTTAAGGAAATTCCTTTCTGGTGACTTAGTGTAGTATCGATTTCCTTCAAACTGCACTTGCGGTATTCGTCCCTGAAAATTTCTTTGGAAGTCGTGATCTAGAGAAATCCCCTCCTCTGGAGTCTTACAAGTTTGTGTTGACGATGGGTTAGCCTTCCCAAAATATTGACTCAACATATCTTTTAAATCTGTGATATCCTTGGCCATTTTGTCCTGATCCCTTGGTAACTTTTCGACATCGTTAATGCATTCATTTATCTTCGTGATGCCTTCTTGAAATTTTTTTGTATCATCATTGTTATTGTCCTTCGTCATTTTATTCTTTTTCTTCTTAGGAGCGATTTTTTTTTTTAATTTTTAAATTATATAATTGTTATATAAATTATAATTTATAAAAATATATATAAATTTTTATAAATTATATATATGTAAATTATAAATAATTTAGCAACTCTTGACGCCTAAAGCTAATTTGACGTTCCACGAGTCTTCACAATACGTTGACTGTAATATATATAATTTATAAAATCTAATTTGCCAAACGACCCTTCCACCGTAATGTTTGATATATATATAATTTATAATAATTAAAATTGCCAAGCGACAGCCATGCTAACCTACCACGCTTAACCGACCACGACCTTTCCACCGTGACGTTTGACACTGTGATTTAAATCGACACCCAATCATTCCTGTTACGCCGATGACACCGTTACACAGCCGTGAATTCTTGACTCGGAATGCACAGCGTCAGTGGCACTGCACAGCGGCACAGCAACAAAGTTTATTACACAGCCGGCAACAGGCCTATTTTCTGAATGCTGTGATTGAGAGAGCGAAACAGCAGACTAAGGAAGCTGATAGGGCCAGCGGCCCACAAGTGTGGACCTTGCCCAGTGAATGATGGCTTCGATACCACTGTAGCGACTAATTGTATGTTAGGCTTTACAATTCTTGAAGATTTCTCAAGATATAAAAGAGATAAATATTTATTGATATGATATGAATGATGATTTCAAGGCTGAGGCAGTGCTCCTTTAAATAGGAGTTGACTTGCCACGCCCAATTAGAGAGACACGTCCCTTGGAACTGATGTCTCTTCATTTCATTTAATTAATTATTTAACTAACTAATTATATTCATAATTAAATTAATTAAACAAGAACATATTCTAAATAGTTATGAACTTAGATTCATAACACATTAATTATCAAGGGACACTTGATATAAGTACAACTTGTTTGCATTAAATGGATGACATTGAATATTAAAATGAAGTAGCAGAACAATTTTCCACTGAATAAAAGCTCCCAAAACATTACACTTCAAAATCTAGCATCAAACTTGCTGAAGAGGATCAAAACATCTCTCTTGCAACCCTTGCTTTACTAGCTAGTACCAACAACAACAACCAAGTACAATATTCTAGCAAAGACACAAATACATACACAAAGGGATCAACCTTACTTTAATGCTATAACCCATAAATTACTGAAGATGCTCCAAGACTGTCCAATATCAAGCCTTGACAATTTCCACAAAAGCTCTAGAATATTTTCCAATATGAATCACAAATATTAAGTGAGGGAGAGGCCTTCCTATAATAGTTTTCTCCATGTAAGTTTTCCTTGAATAGAAGCCTCTAGAAAACCCTAGGGCACAACGATTAATTGGTTTTGACCATGTCAAAGGCACCGAGTGTCTTTCTCTTAGCCATGAACTCCTTTAAATAATGAGTTATTATTGATATAAGAGTTATTTTAGACACATCGATGTGGAGCACCTCCTTTGAGAATGGTATATGCTTTGAATGAAATACATCACTAGGCTTTTCTAGAGAACTCTGTTTAAATGTGTGATTTAGTGCCAAGTATCATGCACCATGACATTTTTTTAAAAGCTTCCAATGTGACAAGGGTTAAAACTCAATGAAGAGTCATGCTCCAAATTTGCATCTTTGCCTCGAAAAGTATGAAATCCCTCAAAAGTGCACCTCAGAGGAAGAGCATGCATTAAAATGCGTAGAAATGGTCCCCAAAGCAACCTCCATCTCCCATGCACAAAATATCATGTTCTTATAACTTAGGCGTTCAAATCTCCATGCCTCATTAGACAGTAACAATAGTCTCCATATGGGGACTACACACTCATGCATGGTGCAAGATAACTCCAAAATCTCTAAGGGCTACCGATATGCATGATATACCTATGAAGAAGATACAAAGGCTAGAAACAAGTAACACAATAGATCCAAACATTCTCCCCTAGTACAAGTCTTCAACTCAAATTTATTGCACAGAAACATAAGAATGCTCGTATCTAACTACTCGCTCTCAAGAGGCTCTAAAAATAAGGCATAAACAAAGATGCCAAAGGGAATATAGCATAAATAAAACCGAATGCTCACAAGCATTGATCTTATAACCTAACAACAAGAAGATACAACACTAGGAGTAATCAAACAACCAATGTAGCCATGCTAGCATATTATGAAATGCATAAAACCTTCCCTTGTGTTGATTATGAACCAAAACAAGGAGACAACATCTCTTATCCATGGATGTGATATGAATTCCATCATGGTATGGCTGGAAAGGAACTGCTATAAATGTGAGAAAACATCCAGATCACACCATGGTTGGTGTGTGTTGCTACATGCATTATCTATCCAACAATGGATAGGGCTGATATAAACATCACCTCCATGTTCTTCAACATGTCTCCATTTGATGTCATATGGATCACTTGTGAAAGCATCAAGCAACAAGGATTCTGAAGACGGCTCCAAGATAAACCTGCAAAAACTTGGCTATCATCAAATCAAACTCCATATGTCAAAGGCATGAATATTTCAGATTTCAAAAAATAAATCAGATCTAAAAATAGGGCTTGCTGCCCTCGATTTAATAGCTGAATTTTCTCTACCACGTGAATGATTGTTCATCATGCTGTCTCAAGTACATGACTACCCTGAAAATGCACCATTTTGCTGATATTTTGTGCATAAACTGAGTGCTAGTTAAAAATTGAGATGGCTGGAATTTTCTTTCATGCACAAATTTAACTCATCACAACATTTTTCTTCAAGAAGAAACACATCTTTCTCCCTACTAAATTCAAAAAAAAACATTCATTGTTACTGCAAAATTTAGCACCCTAGTGAAAAGCCTCACTAAGCAACCTAGATTGAGCGCAGCAGTGGGAGAATTATCATTATCACCTCAGCAATTTCCGATTACTCCCCTCGTTTCTGTGGTTGGATACAATCCCCACAAGGAAGGCTTCCCTAATAGATCAAGTAACCCAATTAGACTTATAGGCTAAATGCCCCCTAAGGGTTCTACAACAAGATTTCACCCAAGGACAAGTATGCAAATATTAGGGTTTTGATTGATTTAAGGTATATTTTCAAGAGACGGGTTTGAAGATCCATATGGCTAAATCTAGAGGACTTAGTTTGATCAATAGAGGCTCAAATAGGTTCTCAAACACATGCAATCAATAAATTACAATGTGTTGTTATAAACTAGGGTTTCAATGGGTATTTTACAGCATGCAAATATTTTATAACAGTAATAATAAAATAGCCCTAGAATCTATCATAAAAAAAAGTGAAAAATTAAGTCTAATAAATGAGTAAACAAGAGGCCCAAAGGGGTTGGATTTAATGGTGGAAGTCGAGGAGTTTTTCAACATTTGGCAAGGTTCAATAACCTGGAGCGATGGGGGCACCTTGAGGTAGTGTGGTCAAACATGTGGTTGCACCCGGAGAGACTATATTAAATGGTTTCATGACCCATGCATGCATAAGTGGATCAAATCCCACCCCCGTGTCCCCTTTTACTTTTTGGATATGGGTGATATTTCGAAGGATATGGGTGATATTTCGAAGGAAAAATGGGGTTTGTGGTTTAGTTCTTCGGGTTTGAAGTTTCTATGATATTGAACAAGGGGGTATGGATTATAGCTCAACGTTCTAACCCAATTATGAAGCATCACACAATTCTCCTCCACTTCATAGTTCCCTTCCCTCTGTCCACGATATCCCATCTCGCTGACTCAACCTTCCACATCCTACTTCATTGGGGGTCTTGAAGTCACATTTATGGGATCGTGCCTTCAGTTTCCTCTCCCTCATGGATTATTGGGATTTTGATGAGGTGGACTACTCTTCAAGTCCCATCACTCGACATGTATTCATTTCCGAAGAAGAGTTCTTTAATCGCCCTCCTATCCAATCCCCTCGATCCTTGGTCAGGACCCCAGAAATTTCCTTGCATAAAGTCACCCTGACAACTAGCCATATTCATCCTTTTCCTTCCACCCCTCAGCACTCGACTCACATTCTGTGTTTATTCCTCTGTCTGAATCAAATAGTCGGCTTTCCCCTCTTTCTAATGGGGGGGGGGGGGAGGGGATGGTGTGTTTGGCATTGGAAGGGTTTGGTTAGCTTTCTAGTGGGAAGGACATTGAAATCTAGCAAATAAAGTCTTTCTCCGTAAAAACCCTAGTCAATCGCTCTAGTGGATGTCATGTTAGGGTTTCAAGGTTGGGGAAATGGTTGGCTAAGTCTTGGAAACCCTTGATTGGTTATGTTCCCTCTTTTCATATCCTCCTTCGGGGTTGATCGGCTTTTATCTTTCACTTTAAGGAAGACTGTTCAAAGGTTTTGGGAAAAAATTGGTCTTGGGGCAAAGCCAACTTATCCCTTCAATATTGAAATGTCAATTTTGACCGAGCAAGCAAACCAGCGAATGTTATAAAAGCTTGGGAAATTTTTCTAGGCCTACCATTACCCTTTAGAATGAAGAGGTATTAAAAGATGGAAATAAGATTGGCTCCTTCGTAAGTTTGGAACACGGGTGGAATACCAAGCCAAAGCGTAGATGGGCTTGGATTAAGAATGAGGCAAATTTGAAAGAGGGGTTAATGTTGATCTAGAGCTTATTGTGGAAGAATGCAATTGGAAGCAAAAGGTGGATTATTGGAAACTATCTTTTCGATGTTTTTAAACTGTCTTTTAGATGTTTTTTTCTGCCATGAGCTTGGACCCTTACAAGAAGACTATCAGCGCATGGGGTCTAATACCACCATTCCAGCGTGGAAAGGAAAGATCTCCAAGGGGGTTTCCCTTCTGCTAACTAGCTCATCTTAGGTTCACCCTCATATGGAGCATTGCTCATAAATCGTCACATTCAGAGGGTGCTACTTAAGATACTACCCCATCAGGTGGTACTTCAAGTTACATGGCCTCTTCTACTGAGATTTTTGTCCCTCCCTCTTCTGGTGTTTTTTTTGGGCCCTTCTCTGTCCCCTTATCTTGGCGCCCCTATGCCTCCTTCCCATTCTTCCTCTACTCCCATCTCCTCCCCCAAGCTAACTCCTCATTGCCCTTCCTCCCCACTC
Source organism: Pinus albicaulis (assembly GCA_034641835.2). Lineage (NCBI taxonomy): Eukaryota > Viridiplantae > Streptophyta > Pinopsida > Pinales > Pinaceae > Pinus > Pinus albicaulis. The sequence goes on from CM076575.1 coordinate 584,320,129, forward strand.
CTTCCTCAATTCCTGATTGTTGAAGAATGAAACTAGTGTCGGTCTTCATAATTGCATTTGGGTTGTGATGTAATGTAATTGTCAAAAGAAAGAAAAATTATTATAAAAGAAAAATTTATTTTTATGAGCATGGGTTTCATGCTCTATGTATTTTTGTTTCCAGGTCAAGCCTCCATTGAAGGCTTCTAGAGTTGAGTCATAAGTCCTTATCCATGTCATTAAGTTATAGACCCTTCTTGGGCATTGTACAACAAAAATAAAATTGTAAAAGAGTTTATTTTGTAAGACTAGCCTCCTCCATCAAGTCGGCCTACCCACCTCTTTCTGTCGGCTTATAAAGGAGCCTCAAACCTCTATATATAGCCAAGCATTCGACCTAGTATGGGGTGATAAAAGAGATTATTTCGATCTGTAGTTCCAAGGCAGGAAAAATATGTGGATAGCCCAGAAATGAAGGAAGATCATAGCAATGAAGAGAAAACATTTATTTGATCTAAGGAAGAAGAAATTTTTGTTTTTATGCCACACATATGGGTGAACTACAGTTTGAAGTGTTGCACAGTCGAGGGTATAAGACAGCGAGCACAGATCCAAAATTGCAGAAGACAAAGGAGAGGGTCGAGACCCTGTCACTCACCCTTCCAGGTGAGCACTTTGGGCCAAGACCTCATTCAACGCCTTCCTGTTTGTTGATCAAGTCTAGATGCTGAAAGGACCTCACTCCACCCTACTCAGTGTGTGATCAAGGTCCAGGACTTCACTCCACCCTTCCTGTGTCTGATCAGGGTCCAGATGTTAGTTTTTGTAGCATCAGATGTATTCTAGCCACGAGATTTGGCAGAGGCTAGAATACATGTATTCTCCAATACCTAGAAATTGTTTCTGGAAATTCCACCTAGAGACGACTTAATTAAATTAATTAGTCAGCTTTTAATATTTCCTAAGTCTAAACTTAGGAAATATGATTAATTAAAAGTAATTAATTAAGTCATGGTGAGAATGTTCTAGAAAAGTGCATGGACAGATTTCTAGTTAATCCTAGCCATTGATTAAGATTTAATCGTGGTCATTGAATTCTCAACAGAGGATTATAAGAAGTCGATGGGGCTTGGAGAAGATACACCAAATCAGTTGAGCAATGATTTTGCTGGAAAATCGATTTCCAGAGTAGCAGTTGTGTGTTGTCGAAAGTGGTTCAGTGAGAGAGGGGAAGAGATAGTGAGGATTTCAGAGAGGCAGCACAGATCCCTCTTGAGGAGATTTCCTTTGCTAGGGAGAAGGCGAGATTCTAGGCAGAGGGTCCGGAGGCAAAGAGTATCAGTTTCCTAGACAGCAAATGACAAAATAGTGAGAGGAGACGCAGTTCCGAGCTAGAGGGACGCAGTGTCGAATCACCTATGGAGTGAGATATTTTTCTCATTATTGTTGCCAGTTTTTCTCTATTTGGATTTCCAATTTGGGCATCCATAGTTTGTAGCAGATTTTCACTACTGCTTAATATCAAAACCCTTAGCTGTTGCACCGATTTTCCCAAGTTGGGTTTTTTTGAGGACTTAGTCCAAAAATAATGTTGTCATATTGTGTGTGTGCATCTATTTCTTCTAGCGTTCTTATTTCTTCTGTGGTATTTGTTTTGTCAAGGTTGTAATGAATTTAATTCGATATTTGTCGTAGGAAACAGCAAGTAAATTGTCTAATTGAATTAACAATTAGAAGAATTAACATCAGTTGCTGCAATAGGATTCGGATCTCCGATTTTTCACACCAGATACTAAAGGACCCCACTCCACCATTCCTGGTGTGTGATCAAGGTCCAAAACCTCACTCCTCCATTTCTAGTGTGTGATCAGGGTCCTCCAAGAGGCACTCACTCAACCTTGCATGTTTAGCATTCTGGGCCTCTTGGACCTGTTACACTCATTTGTTCAAAGTTCTGAGGTAGAAGATGTACCAAATTTTTCAAAGGAGCAAGTTCATTAGTCATCAGTTTATTGAGTCTTTGTAAAAACATTCTGCAAATTTGTAATGTAATGTAAAACGAAAGCTCTAGAAGAGCTAAGTTTGTCTATTTCAGAGAACATGGGTATAGTGGAGAACCCTTTCCAGTTGCAGGGACAAGAGATTAGTTCTCAGTTGCAGTAGTTTTAGTTGCAACACCAACAACATGAGATCAGATTCAGTGCAAGCAGTGTTGACAGCAGTGCAGGGGGACACAGTGCAGTGTCAACAGTGGCACAGATGCAGAGTGGTTCAGCTATAGGGTTAGAAGATGAATCAGAGTATGCATAGTAGCTTGGTGGACAATGACAAGTTGTTGTAGATGTCAAACACCAATAGTGTGGTCTAGCTACAGAGAGGAGATGTTTACAAGAGAACACCTTCCTCGCTAAGAGGGAGTGTTAGATTTTGGTAGCATCAAATAGGTGTTCTAGTCTTGATTTGTGTTTAAGAGACTAAGGAACATGAGATCTCCAAAACCCAGAAAAGGTCTAGTGAAACAAGTTTGTGAAACACCTTAAATTAATTGATCAATGATAAAAAATGCCTAAGTGTAACTTAGGAAAATTCATTAATTAATGAGAATTAATTAAGGAAGATCGAGAATGCACTAGAGACTTACATGGGTCAAGTCTAAGATGATCTTACTCGTTGAGGAAGATCTAATCATGGTCGTTGAAGCTCCAACGAGAGATTATAAGAGCAAGTCGATAAGATGGAGATAAGCACATTTGTGAGAGCAAGAGCAAGGCAAATCGAGCTACCCAGCTTGCAGAGATTCAACAAGGGAAGATTTCGAGCCAAAGGGAGAGCATCAAAAAGAGGGTGCAATAAAGTGAATTCCATAGGAGTTTCCCAACAGTTTTCCAGTGCCAAAGAGGCAAGAAAATGGAGGTTGAAATCTTCTGTAGAGAAAGTCGTCCAGGTAGTGCGAGTTAGCTAGTCCAACTGAGCGAATTGCCAGGAAGGGTTTGTTTCAATTGTCGGATACCAAAAAGATCATCTGAAAGGCAGAGCAGATTTTTCTAGTGGCAGAAGAAGGCTAGACGGCCCAATTTGAGGCTAATTCAGGGGTTGTACGACTTGCACAAGCTAGCAATGCGAGCAGCGAGAGCAGCAGTGCCAGCAAACCAAAGGGAGGTCGAGTTATTTTGCAAAGGAAGATTTTTTCTCCTAATTATTTTTGGCTCGATTATTTGTCGGAGGATTGCCATTTGGGCATCTAGATATTGTACTCATATTTTTACCGCTGCATAATAATAAAATAAACCTTCATCTATTGCACCAATTTTCCCTTCGAGGTTTTTCCAGGGACATTAGTCCAAAAATATTGGTGTCTATTTTATTATGTGTGCATTATTTTCTTAGCTTCCAGTTTCTTTTCCGCAGTGTATTTTATTTTTGGTGAAGATTGCAATTGTGATTTTAATAATATTTTTCGTAGTAGCAAATAAACTGCAGTTCAATTAGGAGATAAATTTCTAGTAATTGCAATCAAGGAATTTTCACACCAACCTCCATGAAACCTAATCCTCAACCCAAGTTCCTCGAGTCAAATGTCCAACATCCAAGGTGTATGTCTCATGGTCCCATGCTCCTAGGGCTAAGTGCCTAATGCCCCTCCTCCTAGGTAGGTACCTCTCCTAATCTAGCAACTAACACCCCCATTGTGTGCACCCAATAAGTTAGTCCTCATGCCAATTAGGGTAACAACCTCCTAAGTAAGGGCACCATGTTAGTGCTCTAACCAAGGTCAAACATCCATCAAATCCATATGTCCATGAAGCATTGCCAAGGGACTAGGAGATTTAGCACTATCCCAGAAAGGTGAAAACGCTTTTGGAGTAACCCCAATGGCTAACAAAAATGCATGCCAAACTAATGGTTTTTCCACATTAGAACTCTTTAATCAAATTCTATGCATCAAGAGATTTAGAAATAAGCCCTCATTTTCTCAATTTGGCCTCACCTATACCTAAAGATATGACCTTGAGAAGATGCAACTACATCCATCGTCAAATCTTTGTTAGGTAGATCTAAACTATCGGATCTAGTTAGCAAATATTTATACCAGGTGCATCACACAGAGAAAGTATTTGGTGGCTTATAAGCTTGAGTGTTTTCACACCATATTGCATGTAACTCATAGACTCTTCACACTCTCTTCAACATACCTAACGTAAATTTTAGGTCACCTAGTCACCCTTGGTAATGCCACCTTCAGTGCACTCAACGGTAACCAAATGGCATTTCCACCTATCAAATCCATTCCCTCACACCCATCTGCCAAATCATCATCTCATTGCCACTTCATCAGTCATCAATGTGTTATTAACCCCTTAAAATCTTCAGTTTGCCTCAATAAGGTAATGTGAAATAGAATGTGGAGCAAAAATGTGGGGCAAAGAAAATGTATGGATGGGGAGGATGGATTGTCCTTACAGCCTCCACCCAGGGGAAAGTAAACTATAGTATGTGAATGGAATGTTGGGAAAAGGCATATGGGGGAGAGACAACATATGGAATGAAGGATAGCTAAACTCCTACCTTCTACCCCAATTCATCGCAAAAGTGAAGCAAGAAATGTAGGGCAAAGGAAGTAATGTGAAAAGTGAGTAAAAGACTCAAACTATGGAAATGCCTCCTCCACCCTATGTATCCCATTTTGATTGCACTTTTAGGGAATGTGGGAGCAGAAGATGAGCTCTTTTAGCCCTAGTTCAATCCCACATAAAACAAAGGTAAGGGGGCAAAGGATGAGATCTTCATGCCCTGTTTCAAGGTTGCATATATAGACTTGAGGAGGTGGAGGATGGGCTCTCTACACCACAAAATATACCCAAACAAAGAATTCTAGGGGTAAAGAACGAGCTCTTCAGGCCTCAAAATCTAAACAAACAAAATTTTAATCCAGACTTAGACTTTTCTTTTCTTTCGTGGAGGGGCAAGGGGTGGCAATGTGTTACCCTTCATCTAGAGACTTTAACAAACTTGCTTCCATTCAGAATTTTGGCATAAAGACACTTCAAGTGCCCATTAGACACTAGGCATTCCTCGAGATTTAGAAATAAAAAGTCCTTTCCATAATGGGTTATCCATGGGCTTCACGAAACACATATAAATGATCAAAGTAAGGGATTTGCTAGCAGTTATACATGATAAACAAGGGTGTGTCCTTGAGATACAACATCAACTCCACTTGGTAACATTACTTCCTTGTGAGGTAAATGAGGACCTCATGATATATGATTTTGCAAATCAAACACTATTCCTATATCCAAAATTGTTTCCTTATCCACTAGGTTATGGAGTCAAATAATACATCTTACAAAAATTACCCTTCCTTCATCTTCTTTACTTTGTAACAACGCAAATATCAAAAGACATTAAAACTAAAAGAAATAAGAGACACAATGACCTAGAAAACTCAAGGACAATTTCCAAGTGAAAACTACCCTAACAAAGCAAGGAATACCTATGTACCTACCCTAAACAGTGAAGGCAAACTTACCTGGTGACATGACACTTCCAATGTAAACAAGGAGACAACATATTAAGTGTGTGAGACTCACATGCACTTGGTTGTTATCATCTTGTTGCCACGTGGCATTGACACCTTATCACCTATCAATTCACCTTAAAGTCTTAATTTATATTTGTGATGCAAAATGTGGGGGGTTATGTTAAATGGAATATGGGGCAAAGGTATGTGGGGCAAAGACAATGTATGGAAGGGGAGGATGGATTGCCCCTTTCCCTCCACCCTATCGAAAAGTGAAGTGTGGGGGTATGTGAATGGAGGGTTGGGCAAAGGCATTTAGGGTAGAAACAATGTATGGAATAAACGCTAGAAGAAATATCACCCTCTAGCCAAATTCATCTCAAATGTTAAGCATGAAATGCAAGGCATGGAAATGATGCAGAGCACAGTTGAAGCACTTAAAATATGAAATGGCCTTCTTCACCCTTTGTATCCCATTTTGTGTGTAAATTTAGGGTATGTGGGGGAAAACAAAAGGATAACAAAGCGATTATAGGAGCAAAGGATGGGCCAAACTCCACCTTGGACAGCTCATATGATGGAGATGATATTTTTATTGGATTCCTCTTTTCGAGAGGTGCAAGATTGATCTAAAGATCATCTTGTTTGGATGAGTAGAAGTATGATTTTGAATTTATTTCTCACACATGTGCAAATTATCAAGGTCACCCAGAATCAAATGTAGGCTCAAGAAGCCCAACAGATGTGTCTTTTCACTCTCATCGAATTGTATAAATAAGAGTGACCTCTTGCCTCATTTGGACATCATTCACTCACACATTCTTCTCTCCAAATCAGATTGGTTCATACAGCTTGAGTTTCTCTCTCTTCCTCTCTCACACGTGTGGCTGAAGGACGAATTTCAGGAGCAGATTGCAGGCCGCAAATTTCAAGGCATTGACTAGTGTTGACCATCTTTGACCAAGGGTCCGTTGACTGATTTTGACTGCGGTTTTCAAGGTAGATTTTCAATTTTGTGAGGTCGTACTACTGGACACAAAAATCGAGGTGATTGTGGCAGTTTGACCTACATTGATAGCAGGCTTGTTTGACCGCAACATTGACTAGAGTTTGATCGAGTTTGACTGAAGTTTCAAAGACTGTTTTGGGCTGACTTTGATTCTTCTTGGAGGTCGAGCTGACTGACTTTGACTGAGCGGTCTTGGGGACGATTTGTTGTTGATTTGACCAGTGTTGACATTTTGGTTAGGGCTTCTAGTTGACCGTTGTTGACTACTGTTCTGACATGGCTAATTCGACAGTGTTTGGGCATGTAAATTTGTACTATGTACTCTCTCTCTCTCTGCTGAATTATTGAAGAATAATAAGAAGAATTTGATCAAAGGGTTTTCCCCACATTGGGGTTTTTCCCTGGCATCCGTCAAATATTGTGTCCTCGTCTTAGCGTGTCTTCTGCTTATTGTTTATGTTCTATCTGCATTTATTATCAATATTAATGTTATTGCTAATCTGGAAATTGACATTGGGCTAATAAGGAAAATTGAAGTAAGTTGCTCTTAAGCATAGAACATACCATTGTTATCTAAAATTAACATGGTATCAGAGCCTAGTTGAAGACAAAGCCCAAGCAAGAGTAAGAAAAACAATCATTGAGATCTGCTGGACAAGGACAAGAGTCAATGGCTTCCTCATCTTACTTCAAATCTAAGGACAAGCTCAATGATAAATCTGATTATCATGCATGGAAGATGTCTGTAGACTTAACTTTGGAAGAGAATGATGTCATGGATTATGTGTAGGGAAAGATTGTTGAGCCTCCTTCAAATGCACCGGATTCCACTAAAACAAAGTACAAGAAAGGTCAAGTCAAAGCTAAGAAGGTCATCAAGGATTCCATTCAAAAGCATTTGGTTGCTTACATTTCCAAGTTGGGCACACCTAAGGAGATGCATGACAAGTTGGTTAGCATGTTCAAGGCTAGCAATGCAAACCCAATCCTCTTTCTCAAGAACAAGTTGAAGTACATCAAGATGGATAGAGGGGAATCCATCCAATCCTACTTGATAAGGATTACCGAAATCAAAAATGATCTTCTAGCTATTGGATAGGTTATTGCTGACCGGGAGCTCACCCTTGGAGGTCTTCCCCAAGCATGGGATGTATTCAATACCACTATCCTCAACAATGACAGGATTCCAGGTTTTGATGAATTGTTGACTTGATGCACTCAAGAAGAGACAAGGATGATGGAGAGAGACATGCCTTCAAATAGGAATGATCCCATTGCATTATCCACTCATGCTAAAAGGAAGAAAGGGAAGATGCTTCAATTGTAACAGGTTTGGCCACTATGCTGGAGAGTGTCCTAATAAAAGGGATACACGACAAGATGATGACCACAACCACAATAATTTCAAGGGAAATGGAAATCAAAGAAATAACAGGTTCAACAACAAAGGAAAAAGAAATGCTCCAGCTACACAATATGGAAATGGTTGACCTACTAAGAAGTCAAGAAACTCCGGGTATGAAGAATCTAACATTGTAGACAAGAAAAATGAATTTTATCTTATCTTTTCCCTCACTATTGCCTCTCCTCTAGACACATTGGACAATTGGTTGATTGATAGTGGTGCCTCGAGGCACTTCACTAGGTACAAAGAGGCCCTCTCAAATTTGATTGAAAAGGAAACCAATTTGGAGATCATACTTGGAGACAATGCCACATATCCTGTGAAAGGGACAGGGACTGTTACTCTTCATTTAAATCAAGGTCAAATCCTTCATCTGCAAGATTTACTATATGTACCTGACTTGAAGAAGAATCTGGTATCTATTTCGGCGATGGAAGACAAAGGCTTCAAAGTGGCATTTATTGATGGGAAGGTACGCATTTGGCAAAGGAACTTCAAAGATGCTTTTACTCTTGGATTTAAGGTTGATAGCCTTTATCAGGTTGGAGGAAGTCCTTTGGGAGCCATGACATGCAACACTTCTCTTCAATCCAAATTATGGCACCGGAGGTTCGCTCACCTTCATTACAAAGCTCTTTCCGAAGCTAGGAAGATGGTCACAGGCATGCCTGAATTCAAAGTTGAACATTAAGGTGTTTGACAGGGTTATGCCGAAGGGAAACATACAAGGGGACCACTCCCCTCCAGTGATAGTAAGACTACCAACATTCTACAATTGAACCATTTTGATTTGTCTGGTATGTTAACATCTTTGGGAGGATATTTGTACTATGTTATTTTTGTGGATGACTTCTCTCGCAAAATTTGGATCTATTTCTTGAAGAAGAAGGACGAAGTATTCAAGTGGTTCTGCTCTTTCAAAGCCTTGGTTGAAAATCAAAAAGGGAAGAAGATCAAAATATTGAGGACCGATAATGGAACCGAATATGAGTCAAATGAGTTCAATGATTATTGTGGAGAAGCTGGCATTAAGAGGGAGACCACTATTGCTTATACTCCTGAACAAAATGGAGTTGTCGAAATGAAAAATCGAACCATCATTGAAGCTACTCATGCCATGCTTCATGACCAAGGCCTACCGAAGTTCTTATAGGGAGAAGCTTCCAACACTGCCATGTACATTCAAAATAGATGCCCACATCAAGCATTGGACTCCAAAACTCCCAAAGAAGTTTTCATTGGTAAGAAACCTGATGTTTCTCACTTTAGAATTTTTGGTAGTCCCGTGTATTTTTATGTGCCGAAGGAAAAGAGAAGCAAGTTGGATGCATCTGGGAAGAAAGGAACATTTGTGGGCTACAGTGAAACTTCACAGGCATATAGAATCTATGTGTCTGGTCAAAGGGAAGTGGAAATAAGCCATGATGTCACCTTCGATGAAGATGTGGCCCTTGGGAAGGTTAGAGATCTTCCTATTCCAAGAAAGGACAAAGATGAAGATGCAAGAAAGCAAGAAGAACCGAAGACCGATGTTAAAGGGTCGATGGATCCCATTGATCCACCTCCTAGTGAGCCCTCTTCCTCAAAAAGGAGACCCTCATGGCTCAGAGACACTTCTGAATATGCTGAGAGAGACATTGCACTGAGGGGGACATTTCGCAAAAGTAAGAAGCCGAATAAGTACCAAGGGTACTTAGTTGCCATGAGCACCATTGTTCAATCTAAGCCTGACTCGTTCGAACAAGCCGTAAAGTACCAAGTTTGGAAGGATGCAATGAACGAACAGTCTGAGTCAATCATGAAGAATGATGTCTAGGATGTTGTCCCTAGACCCAAGGACAGGTCTGTTGTCACCTCTAAATGGATTTACAAAATCAAACATGGAGTTAAAGGGAGTGCTGAAAATTTCAAGGCCAAGATTGTTGCTTGAGGCTTCTCTCAAAAGAAAGGTGTGGACCATGATGAGATATTTGCACCAGTTGCCAGATATACCACCATCTATTCGATTATTGCCCTTGTTGCCTCTCAGGAATGGAACTACATCAAATGGATGTCAAAATTTCTTTCTTACATGGTTCGCTTAAGGATGAATTTTATGTAGAACAACCCAAAGGGTTTGAAGTTCTAGATCGAGAGTCACATGTATGCATGTTGAAGAAAGCCCTATATGGGTTGAAGCAAGCCCCCAGGGCTTGGTATGAGAAGATCGACAACGATCTTATGAAGCTCGGGTTTACAAGAAGTGAAGTTGACCCGAACCTTTACTTCAAGATTGAAATTGACAAGCCTCTCATTTTGGTGCTCTATGTATACAATCTCTTTCTCACAGGTGCAGACACTCTCATTCATCAATGTAAGAGGGAGTTGGCTTCTGAATTCGAGATGAAAAACCTAGGGTTGATGCACTATTTCCTAGGCTTGGAGGTCTGGCAAAAGCCAAGTGAGATTTTCCTTTCTCAAGGAAAATACATTGCAAAGCTATTTGAAAGATTTGGGATCGTGGACTGCAAGTCTATGACTACTGTGATGGAATTCAACTTCAAGAGGCTATGCAGAAGTGTTGTTGGGCCCGATTTGGGAAATCCTTTCGAGTATTGTCAACTTGTGGGGGCCCTGATGTTCTTAGTGAACTCTCGTCCGGACATATGCGTCGCAATGAATACATTGAGTCAATTTATGGTCAAGCCTCATCACATACACTGGATTGCTTCCAAGAATCTTTTGAGATATCTTCGGGGCACAATCAACTATGGATTGAGATACACTGTCGGGAATTTGAGGCTCCATGGATATACTGATGTTGACTGGGTTGGCAATGTGGTGGATCGTAAGAGTACATCTAGATGTTGCTTCCCACTAGGATATGCTTCGATATCCTGGATGAGCAGGAAGCAGAAATCGATTGCTTTAAGAACCGCCGAAGCCAAATACATTGCAGCGAGCATGGCATGCTGTGAAGTTGTTTGGTTGAGGAAGCTCTTTAGTGAGCTATTTTAGCATGTGTTGGATACCACTGTGATGTACTATGACAACCAAAGTGGAATTTGTCTTTCTGAGAATCTCGTGTTCCACGACCGCTCCAAGCATATAGATATCAGGCACCACTTTATCCAAGATATGGTACAACAGGGAACAGTAAGGCTCCATCACATTGGGACTTATGAGAAGGTCGCAGATATTCTCACGAAGCCCCTGGGGAAGATCAAATTCTTAACCTTCCCTGAGAGACTTGGAGTCGTGGAAAGACCCTCCTATGAGGGTCCCGCATGAGTTGGACACTGAGCTCTAGGAGCTCCGAGGGGCTTGGGGGTACTTCTTGGAGCTATGAGTCTGAGTATCGTCAACTTGTGGGGACTCTGATGTTCTTGGTGAACTGTCGTCTGGACATATGCTTCGCAATGAATACATTGAGTCAATTTATGGTCGAGCCTCATCACATACACTGGATTGCTGCCAAGAATCTTTTGAGATATCTTCGGGGCACAATCAACTATGGATTGAGATACACTGTCGGGACTTTGAGGCTCCATGGATATACTAATGTTGACTGTGTTGACAATGTGATGGATTGTAAGAGCACATCTGGATGTTGCTTCTCACTAGGTTCTGCTTCGATAACCTAGATGAGCAGGAAGCAGAAATCAGTTGCTTTGAGCACGGCCGAGGCCAAATACATTGCAGCTAGTATGGCCTGCTGTGAAGTTGTTTGGTTGAGGAAGTTCTTTAGTGAGCTATTTGAGCATGTGTTGGATACCACCATGATCTACTATGACAACCAAAGTGGGATTCGTCTTTCTGAGAATCCCGTGTTCCACAACCGCTCCAAGCATATTGATATCACATTTATCTGAGATATGGTACAACAGAGAGCAGTAAGGCTCCATCACATTGGGTTTGATGAGCAGGTCGTAGATATTCTCACGAAGCCCCTAGGGAAGGTCAAATTATTAACCTTCCGTGAGAGACTCGGAGTCGTGTAAAGACCCTCCTATGAGGGTCCCGCATGAGTTGGACATTGAGCTCTGGGAGCTTTGGGGGGCTTGGAGGTACTTCTTGGAGCTATGAGCGACCATAGGGTGAGTGGTTCACCTTCCCCTAGTGGTGCATTGTGTACAGGGTGAATGGTTCACCTTCCCCTATGATACCCCATGTTGGTTGACATATGCATAGGATGAGTGGTTCACCTTCTCCTATGGCATATGAGCAGGATTAGAGGTTCACCTTCTCTTGTTGATGCCCCAGCATACATCCTACCCATGTAGTCTGGGACTCATGGGAAGTACCTCTCATCTGGCCAATGAGTTTGGAAATGAGGATAGAGACCATAGCACTACCGATGGACGCATCATGTATTGTCGTACTCTCTATGCTAGGATGCATGGTGTTCAACAACATGATCTGAGATCAATTCTGATTGAGGTTTTACCTCTGGACTGACTTTGGGTCAGTGGAGAGTGGCAAGGTCTTGTGACTCACTCTCAATCAATTCTTCTTCATTATTTCTTCATGGTTTAGCAGTGCAGGGATCACAAAGATGGTACAAGTTGAGAGATGGATTCGCAGGTGGATTTCTCCCTAGTTGAGAGGGAGTGTTAAAATTTGCAACTAGTGCCAAACTCCACCTTGGACAACTCATAAGATGGAGATGATATTTTTATTGGATTCCTCTTTTCGAGAGGTACAAGATTGATCTAAACATCATCTTGTTTGGGTGAGTAGAAGTATGATTTTGAATTTATTTCTCACACATGTGCAAATTGTCAAGGTTGGCCAGAATCAATTGTAGGCTCATGAAGCCCAACAGATGTGTCTTTTCAACCTCATCGAATTGTATAAATAAGAGTGACCTCTTGCCTCAGTTGGACATCATTCACTCACACATTCTTCTCTCTCCAAATCAGAGTGGTTCGTACAACTTGGGTCTCTCTCTTCCTCTCACACGTGTCGCTGAAGGACAAATTTCAGGAGCAGATTGCAGGCCGCAAATTTCAAGGCGTTGACCAGCTTTGACCGAAGGTCTGTTGACCAATTTTGACTGCAATTTTTAGGGCAGATTTCCGATTTTGTGAGGTTGTACTGCTAGGAAAAAAATCGAGGTGATTGGGGCAGTTTAACTTGCATTGACCGCAACGTTGACTTTCTGGTTAGGGCTTCTGGTTGACAGTTGTTAGGACAGGGCTGATTTGACAGTGTTTGGGCATGTAAATTTGTATTATGTACTCTCTCTCTCTCTCTCTCTGTGCTGAATTATTGAAGAATAATAAGAAGAATTTGATCAAAGGGTCTTCCCCACATTGGGGTTTTTCCTTGGCATCCGACAAATATTGTGTCCTCTTGTATTGCCTTGTCTTCTACTTATTGTTTATGTTCTATCTGCATTTACTATCAATGTTGATGTGATTGCCAATCTAGAAATTGATATCAGGCTGTTGTCGCACAAAAGATCTAAGCACTGTGACAGCGGCTCAGATCGGGGGCTATCACCCTGATCCCCAATCTCTTCGTTCATGTTGTTTCCTTATAGCAGACTAAGAGGGGTAGACCCTATGGAAATGGAATGAAGGAGAACTAGTTGAAAACCAACTAGTTCAGGAGACACGGTTAAGCGACCAAATACTTGTATTAGATCTAGCAAGATTAAAGGATTCGAATAGATTTGAATGATTGATACCAGTGCCTTATGGAGCCAACTATCTTGATAAGGAAATTAGAACCAAGTACTTGATGAGAGAATTGTTGCTTGGATGAATGACTATCCTATATTTAATGCAGATTCTAAAACTAATGTGAAGTGCAGGAATCTTGGTTAATTTTAATTAAATGCCTACTCTAAGTTTAGACCCTTCGATCCTTTCTGTATTGAGCCTAATTTAGTAGTAAGTGGCAGAGATAAGTTAAGGTGAAGCACACTAAGGTGTAATTAACGATACCTCTCCTGAAAATCTAAAATACCCTGTACCTCCGGCGCTGCAGAGAGTTGTGGCTTTGACGACTGCAAGGTTGCCATTTTAAGTACTACTAAAACCAAGCTTTTCAAGCAAAGATGGATGGGTACCTATCTTTCTTTCAACCAAGCTTATGCTTGGAAGTAAATTTTAAATATGCAATGTTAACCTAAAATGCAGAATGCAAGAATGATTAGAAGATGAAACTAGATTCAAGGATAGAGAGTGCTTATGCGATGATTTTTTATGAGATGTACACCAAATTCTTTAATCACTCAAATAGATATTCACTTTGTTAAACTGAAAGATAAACTTTTCAACAATAAATTTAAAATATCACCATATAGTTCCTAATTAGATCACAAGTTTATCATTCCAATGCGATTATAGCTCAAAGAAAACAAAAGTATCTTCACAATTCTTCAATATCACCTTCAAGATAATGCATTAAAGATACTCAATCTAGGAAATGAAAGAAATATAATTCACCATAATTACATTACTTGAAAAACTCTCAAATTTTAATATGCAATAAATCTCAATAGACATCAAGCACAAAAATATTCAAACCCAATGTGAGACTAAAACACTCTAAATTTCGAAAACAATTATCCAGAATTTAATTTTTCCCTATAGTCAAACTTTAGAGATGTTAAAAAAATTAATTTTACCTTTGACTATAGAAAAAATTACGCTTCTTCCTTATTAAAAATTTCCTTCAACGCTTGGGGCCTTGACACTTTAATAATTGCCGCCCAAAACCCTAAGATCGCAAAACCTCTTTCAAAAAGAATAAAAAGGAAAATTAAAAATTGCTAATGTTAAAAGTTAATGAAATTTTTTTAATTTTTTTAAAAGTTAGTAAAAAATTTTAATTTTTTCAAAAAAATAAGTTTACAAAAAATTAAACGAAAAAAATTTTTATTTTTGTTTTAAAATTTTAAATAGTTAAAAGTTAATTTTTAATTAATTTTGTTTCTTTAGATTAATGAGAAGATTGATCTTTTAAGAGGCTCAAAGCCCAAACCTAAAAGTCAAACTTTTACAAAATTTTTAAAAATGAGGAAAGGAACAAAATGAACGTAGCGATGAAGCCCAATGGCATGGAGGAAAGGAAGGCAGCGGGAGAAGGGAGCAGCGGGAGAGGGGAAAAGGCACGCGAGGGAGTTGGAGCTCACGCAGTAGCAGCGGAGGAAGCTCGCAGGTGAAGGCCGACAGGGAAAGGAGAATGCATGAATGCTCACCCGGATGAGGGAATGAAGGGGTTTCGAGCAATAAGCACGCAACAAGAGAGGCTTGAAAGAGGGTTAACGCAGCAGGGAGTGAGCTGGGACCACGCAGAGAGGAGGAAGTTGAGGGAAACACTGCCACTGGCAGCGTAAAAGAAAAAGGGAGCAGGCAGCGTGGAGACAACGGAGGTCAATAAAGCTAAAAATTCGAATAGAAACAGAAATACTGAGAAAAACGCAGCAATCTGAGAGGGATTTCGAGCAGCAGCAAAACCTGGAAAATGGCAATGCAAAAGAAAAGGTTGGGGAGAAAAGCACAGGCACGCTAGTGCACTCCTTTAAAAAAAAAATTGAATTTTCTTTTCCCATAAATAATTTTTACCTAATAAAACTCGGGTCTGAAAATCTAATTCAATGTTCCTGCAAAAAATTTATATTCTGAGACAAGATCTTACCCTTCAGGGCCTAGATCTTGCTCGGATCTTGGAGATTCCTTTGAAAAACCCTCAGATCCACACCTGTACAAGCCAGAAACAAAAAACCCAGAAACCCGACACATGTACAAAAATCTGAAAATGAAACCACAATCCCGAGTTAGAAATCAAAAACTGAAAAAAAATTTAAACATTTACACAATTAAAATTATAAAACTATACAATATATCTACAGATCTATGCACAAGGGTTGCAGATTTGTCAGATCTGAGGAGTGTGAGTCCGACTCCGCTCCCAGATCTGAAGATCTAGGGCTCTTACTAGCCAGATCTAACAATTTTTCCATGATATATTTAAAAAAAAAAAAACATTTTTGGAGAGGTACTAGCCCAAAATTCCTTGGATAAAAAATTTGACCTTTAGATAAATCTTGAGATTATTATGAAGTAGGCTCTTCAAAAAATATATGTTGAGAGTCGGCTGGTCCAACCGAGGACTATCCCTAAACGCTCAACAAAACCTAAGAAATCTTCTGCAAACACTAAATCAATCGTCAAACCAAGTAGAGAAATAGAATAACGATAAAATCTTGAAGAAATATTGATACCTACTACTTCAAGAAAAATTAAAAACGTTACCGTAGATCCAACAAACTGAATAATATTATTCTAGGAGAGCTATTGATTTGCGATCTTCAAATAATATTTATAGAAATTAAAACAATGTTACCATAAATTCATGAAGAGGAACACCACCGCAAGTTAAAACCCCAAAGACTTTGCGTTTATTCCATAAAATATATAGGAGAGCTTGAGAGCTTAGTACAGGATCAAAAGATCGAATGATTTAATAGACTGACACCGACCTCTAATTTATAGATAAATTCTCCAACAGCTAGTTCGCTTGATCCCCGTCAAAGTAATCTCGACTGTTAAAAAAGATTTGATTATCTTTTAATCTTGTCTGTCGAAATTATTTATTTTTTGAGGAATTTCAAATTTTTCATTTAATTCCTTTTTAATTAACTCAAAATAATAATTGAGTTAATTAACTCAAAAATTTGACTTTGGCTTAACTACCATGGCCAAGGGTCCAAAATTTCTTAAAATGTTCAATATTCACTTGGCCCAGGACCTTTAAAAATTTATTTTTTTGGGACCCACGAATTTTGCCTTTGAAGAATTTAAATTTACCTAGGACATAAAATTAATAAAATTCCTGGCTTAGGATTTTAATTTAATTTGGCCATAAATTTTAATTAATTGACTTATGAGGGGATTAATTAATTCTCCAACCCTCTTTACATAATCTTAATACTACATTAAACCCATGAGGGAGAACACTCGTTCGTAATAGACCCTCAATAATCTACCCAATTCTGCGACTCAAAATATGATCTAGTAGACCCAGTGATCTGTAATAAAATGATCTAGCCAATTAGCTAAGATCATTCCCAAATTACTTTTACAAAGAATCGATAAAAAACATTAGGACTCACTTAATATCTTGACGACAAAGTCCACCCTAGCGTTGGAGTGAGGCTGGAGGGAAAAACTCTATTAATCATTTGTGTTTAGAGAGACAAATGAATCAATGAGACAAAAAATCTCCTAGGATAGAAATCATCACCAAAATACAAGGCTCACCTAGGTTGTTATATATACGACGGTCTTACTAAGATCATTTACATTATAAACATGCAGAATGGATTTACATCATTTACAAATTGTCGACTGATGATGAAATCTGAATGGCACGGACACTCAAACATGATGGATCCCTTTTGCGAAAAAGGAAGTGTACAGCTATGGGGTCGTTGACACAGAGTGGTCAACAGGGCTAATAAGGAAAATTGAAGTAAATTTATCTTAAGCACATAGAACATACCATTTTTATCTAAAATTAAGAGCTCTTCATGCCCTAGATCAAAGTCCACATAAATAGACTTGAGGAGGTGGAGGATGAGCTCTCAACGCCCCAATATAAGCCTGCATCAAAGACTTTTAAGTCTCAAGAAGAGGGTGGAGTATGGGCTCTCCACACCTCAAAATCCACACAAACAAAGAATTCCAGGGGCAAAGAATGGGTTCCCCATGCCTCAAAATGTGAGAAAACAATATTTTAACCTAGAATTTTAGGAACCCTCTACCAACTTTAACAAAATTTCATCCATTCAACATTTTGGCACACATTTCAACTGCCCTTTATACATTGGGCATTACTCAAGATTTAGAAACAAAAATTTTGAGCCCCAAGGGGCCCTCCATGGGCTACAAGAAAAAATCAATGGTCAAAGTAATGTATTTACTATCATTTGTACATGAGGAAAAAGGGTGTACCTTTGAGCTGAACACTAGCTCCACCTGGGAACATTACTTCACTGTGAGGTAAATGAGGACCTCACAATCTCTCTTTCTGCAAACCAAACATTGTTCCTATATACAAAATTGTGCTTTATCCCTTATGCTACAAAGTCAAACAATGCATCTTACAAAAACTCCCCTCACTTCATCTTCTTTACTTTATACAACAAAACTTTGAAAATGTAATAAAACTGAGAGAAAATCGTCAGGTGAAAACTACCCTAACAAAGCAAGGAAAACCCACCCACCTACCTACCTTAAACAGCAAAAGCAGGCTTACCAGGTGACATGGCACTTCCAATGTAACCAAGTAAACAGTTTACTGTGTAACTCATCCAGGCACTTGGTTGTTAGGGGAAATGATGACAGTGGTGGATGTGCAATAGAAAACATTGGGAATCCTTATTGTTTGGAAAGAATACCCTACAAAGACCAAAAATGTTTGAGGCCTTAATTGAAACAGGCTTAACCAAGACTATATAGGATCTACATAAACAGGAGAATGAGAGTGGATATGAAGGAAAGTTGAGCAAAATATTTTATCCCTTCCTCGTGTTGGCTTTGTTTTCCATGCACAATGTTTTCTTCCTTTAGCTTTTCCTTGCCTCTTTTCTCATCTCTTTTTGTCATTCTTTGGTGATGCACTCTCTCTGTTGAAGTTTGAAATATTCCTTATTAGCAGCATTCTCCACAGGCTGCCAACAACACACAATTGTTGTTGTGCTTTCGTCATTGCTGCCATATTCTCCACTTCTTCAGGAACAAAAGTTTCCCAAACGAATCGTGCTTCTTGTCAGAGAAAGTGCTGATAGAGCCCAATAGTTGTGATTTGAGACATGATTTCCTCCCTTGGGTCCTTAATATCTATCACATAAAGACTCATAGCTGGAATATGTTGGATTTTGATAATGTTGAGAATCCAGGCTCAAAGGTCTTCATATGGTCTTCTTGCACTCTTCTTGAAGTAAAAGTAAACATGGAAGCTGCTTGTTAATCTTCATGACCAACAATCACTTCATCAAGATGCCCATTCTAAAATTGTGGTTGTAAAAAACCAGCAGCAGAATAAGCTGCAGTGTTGTGGACTTCTTGTAAACACTCTTACCCATCAAAGACAAGTGTTGGTACCATATTCTCTGTAGCAGAAGAAAATGTTACAGCAACTTCACGTTATTCATGTACGGTGGATTTTTCAAAAAGATGTTCACCTTGAAGCCAAGATTCAGAAGAAAACAGCACAACAATGCCTTCCTCAAAGTAATCAGTTTGAAAGTAGCCTTCCCGAAAACCATTAGTGGGAATGGCTTCTTGTATACAATCTACTTTTCTGCCTTCATACTTAGCATTGGAAAGAACATCTAACTTTCTTCTTCATACTCAGCATCGAAAAAAACATCTAAATTTCTGCCTTCACAACAGGCTACAGAAAAATCTCTCCAATAAGCTTTAAAAGCTTGATGGAAAGCATAGAGGGAACACTACCAGTAGACAGCTTTGTCCTATACCATTGCCTAGAATACCCTTCCAAAGATATCATAAACAACTTCATAACACATCTTCAAGAGTAATCTGAAAATGATCATAGAATGTATGTCAGATATATTCAAATCCTTGAAATTTTGGAAGGTCATCTAGTCATACTAGGAAGAGGGTTAGGAAAACCAGGTATTGTAGAAAAATCCAGAGGAGCAAATATATGCAACCCAATCAGCCATATGAGAAAAATGGAGCCCCCGTGTGAAAAAAATTTTGCCTTAACAGCCTTAACACTATTGTTTGTTCCCACCATACACCACAGGATATTGCAGTCAACAAGAATACGGCTTCATTCCTTGGTGGAGTGGTTGGGCCAGATTTAGTTGATTCCTTCACATCATGTAAAACAATAGACCTTGACAAGAAGCAGAGATGGCATTAGAACATCTAACTTTCTACTTTCACAACAGACTTCAAGAAAATCTTTAGTTGGAGATAAAATACTCCAGTAAGCTTCAAAACCTTCATGGAAAGCATGAAGTGAGAGAACACTACCAGTAGGCATACTTGTGCTACCCTATTGTGTAGTGCATCTCCTTCCAAAGATATCATAAACACTACTTCATTAACACATATTTCATGAGTAATCTGAAAATGATCAATGAATGTACGGAATATCTGAGATGCTACCCATGTCAGCTATATTCAAATCTTTTGAAATTTTGGAAAGTAATCTTGCCATACATTGGCACAAATTGGAAGGTTAGAAAAAACAGGTATGGTAGAAAAATCCAGAGGAGCAAATCTAGATGCAACCCAATCAGCCATAAGAGAAAAGTGGAGTCTCCAAGTGAGATTTCCTTTGCCTTAACACTATTGTTTGTTCTTGCCACAAGCACAGGATGTTGCATTCAACAAGAATAGAGCTTCATTTCTTGGTGTACTCATTGAGAAAGATTTAATTGATTCCTTCATAGGATGTAAAACAACAGATTTTGATGGGATGCAGAGATGGCATTAGAACATTACTCCTTGCCCTGAAGTACGTTCCATAACTATTGTCACTTTCACAAAGAGAAAACTCTCCCCGACGACTGTGACACTGTATACAGCATATGTCATTTTCTGAGATGTTCCCTAGAAGGGGGAACAATGCCAAGGCATCCTTTGGAGGTAAAAACCTGCACATTGTAGGCCAAGGAGGAAGTGTACCCTGCCCAAAGTTGGTAACCCTCAGATTTCTGAAGAGCTTACAGCACACCATGACCTTAACAACAGCTCTATGTGTTTTAGAGATCTTGGGCACAAATATTCAGTCAATGCAAAAAGTGAAAAAAAAAAAGGTTTTGCAAGCATTGGTCTAAAACTATTGGACAAGAGGGAAAGAAGCCCAGATCTATCAGAGAGCATAAATCACTTGGAATCATAGTTTTAAAGACCGGAACAGGGTTTTGAATGGGCCACCTATTTAACCGTGATTCGAACAGGAACCAGATCAAGCCAGATTCAATAAAATGGAATTGGAAAAAATACATAAAATAATTAACATTAATTGATTCCAACACATTAGAGACAAAATATGGAAAGTCTTCTCATCTATATACCACGTAACGGTGCAGATATCAAAATGGCACCGGGTGCAATACATATCGATGATATCATCAATAAAATACATAACGAATGAGGATTTAAATGGCCTCTAGAGTCCAAAAACAATGCTACCATGAGGGTCTAAATGGCCTCTAGAGTCCCAAAACAATGCCACAACTCAAGTTACTAGGCCACTAGCCTACTACAAATCATTGATCAACATGATTGTGATGTCCCCATTTTCAGTTTCCTCTATAGTATAGGCAGGATGGATTTCCAGGGTACCTGATGGCCATGTCACAGGAGCAGGATTACGTCATAAGAGGTCCCAGAGGGGTTTTGAGGAATTTTATGGGGTCCGACAATGTTCGCTTGCCATATTCCATCATCAGAGTCAGCTCCACACAAGCTTCTTTTTGGTTCTGTCACATTCTGATAATTCCTGCAATACAGGGTTATTAATAATTATTGAGCCTAACTTAATTAATAATGCTTAAGGTGGCAAGGATCATCGCAAGAAGGATTGTTTGTTGTGTCAGGGCGGCAGACATCAAATTTATAGTGCTCAGAAGGTGCAAATAGTGGGGGACGTTGGACAGAGCAATCCTCGGATCTATGCAGCATTTGATAACAAGCAGGTGAATCACCAAGAATCCATTATTGAGATGGAATGTAAGCTCTGTGATCGAGTTGTTTCCATTTTGATTGATCCTGGAACAAATTATAGTTATCTTAATCCTGACCTGGTGAATAAGTGTGGCTTGAGTAAAGAAGTGCATGCAAAATCTTGGTTGGTGCACTTGGCTACAAGGGCCAAAAAAAGAGTTCATAATTGGATGAGAGCTTGTGCATTTGAGTTGAATGGTCTACCTACATCAACGCATCTAAATATGCTTCCTTTGGATTCATACAATATGCTTTTGGTTATGGATTGGTTGCACCTTCACAGGACTAAGGTAGATTGTTACGAGAA
The DNA here is from genome assembly GCA_034641835.2 of Pinus albicaulis. Classification (NCBI taxonomy): domain Eukaryota; kingdom Viridiplantae; phylum Streptophyta; class Pinopsida; order Pinales; family Pinaceae; genus Pinus; species Pinus albicaulis. Next base: position 584,342,053 of record CM076575.1, read on the forward strand.
GACTATTGAGTGTTTGGATGATGATGGAGATAAGAGAATCTTGCAAGGAAAGAAGAAGCCTACATCGATAAGAATGGTTACAACTATGCAGGAAAAGCGCAGTTGCAGGAAAGGGTGTGTATTGTTTGCAATGCACGTTTTCAGTGACAAAGGGAAGGATGTTGAAGATGATGAAGTCTTGAAGAAGTATCCAATTTTGTAGCAGTTTCAGGATGTATTTCCAGTAGAGATTTCAGTGTTGCCTCCTCATAGGAAAGTGGACTTTTCTATTGAGTTGGTACTAGGAGCAGCAAAAAACATCAAAGGCACCATACCGGATGAACACTCTAGAGTTAGTGGAATTGAATTTGCAGCTTAAGGAAATGCTTGATAAAGGATACATAAGGCTAAGTGTGTTGCCTTGGGGTGCACCAATGTTGTTTGTGAAGAAGAAGGAAGGTACTCTCAAGTTGTGCATTGATCACATGCAGTTTAACAAGGTGATGATCAAGAACAAGTATCCTTTGTCGCAGATTGATGACTTGTTTGATCAGTTGACGGGAGCAGCAGTGTTTTCGAAGATTGACTTAAGATCAAGATATCATCAAGTACGCACCAAAGAAGAGGACAACTACAAGACAACATTTTGTACCAAGTATGGGCATTATGAGTTCGTAGTGGTTCCTTTTGGTCTTACTAATGCTCTAGCTACTTTCATGTGTTTGATGAATTATGTGCTGTGTCCTTATCTGGAAAAGTTTGTAATAGTATTTATTGATGATATATTGATATATTCTAAGAATGAGGAAGAGCATACAGAGCACCTAGCAACAATATTAAGATTGTTGAGAGAGCATCAATTATATGCCAAGCTTAGCAAGTGTCGTATCCTTCAAACTGAAGTTCATTACATGGGACATGTTTCCAAGGAAGGTATAACAGTGGGCCCAGAAAAGATTAAATCTATCATGGAGTGGCCAACTCCTAGGAATGTGGATGAGGTTAGATCATTCATGGGACTCGAAATTTATTACAGGAGGTTCATCAAAACATTCTCCCAGATTACCTATCCTATGTAAATTTTTGTAGATGTTCTATGCTTGATGCAACTTTACTTTTTATCCCAATATCAGTCAGCAATCACATAAACAATAAAGTAAAATGCTAATAGAACATACTAGTAGATCGACAGAAGACAAGCCAAAAATATATAAGTGTGTTGGTGTGTTACGGCAGTCAGCAGGACGCTTCAACCAGCAAAGTCTCAATACGGTCAGCCAACCAGAAGTGTCACACAACCCTCTAGGACAACCAAAACAGTCAACCCCAAAAGTCAACACTATTAGTCAACGCAAACAACAGCAATAGCAATGTCAACACAACCAAGTCAACGTCCAGCCTCAGGAATTGTGCCAAAAAATGCGAATTTAGAAAATCGAAAGTTTGGGAGAGTTTCAAGTCAATTTGACCTTGCGTTGACCAAAGTCAACCATGGTCAACGCTGCTGCAAAAACCCTAGGCCGAAAACAGAAATTGTTGCTTGCTGAAATTTTCCCACATGTGAAGAGAAGAGCCTCCAAGGTGATCGAACCAATCAAATGAGGAGAGAGAAATGTGTGAGGATGAGATGAGTGAAAATGTCCTCTAACGTTGACCAATATATATCCATCAATGAGGGTGTGTGACACAACTGCTGGGGCACTAAACCTTCAGGCCGACCTGCACATATTTTGAATAAATTCAAAATAAATGTTCTACTCATCGGATCAAGATGATCTTTAGATCGATCTTGCACCTCTCTGAAAGAGGAGTCCAATAAAAATATTGGCATCTTCATCTGAGCATCACAACATGGAGTTTGGACCTAGTTGTCCAAAATTAACACTCCCTCTCAACAAGGGAGAACTCCATCCACCTGTGCAATCCAAACACCATGCATCATCTTGTCGTAACTTGCTTTGTTGGCATCTTTATTTCAGAACATAAGTGGGTCAGTCACAAAGACATCATTCTCGGCTAATAGATTCAGCCCAGAGGTCCAAAACCTCTATAGGACTCAAAAAGAGTCTCATACCAACCCGAAGTTGGTTTACCTAACCTGAAGTCAATTGGAGGTCCGAAACTCACTATACTTGATCCCAGATCAAGTGGTTGGACCGTGCCATCCTAGATAGAGAGTATGGCAATCTCTGATGTGTCCATCAGTCTTTGCTACTAGTCTCTAGCTTTTCCCACCTCACTGGCCAAATGAGAGGTACTTCCCATGAGCCCTGAACTCAATGGGTACGATCCATATGGGGCACAGATCATGAGAGATGAACCAACTCAATCATCATAACAGTGGGGCAGAAGCACACCAACAAGGTCCGGCAAGCCTAGCCCTGTGGTTGCTTATAGCTCCAAGAAGCTATCCCCAAAGCCCCCCAGAGCTCCAAGAGCTCATCGTCCAACGAGACCCTCAGCATAGGGTCATTCCACGATTCCAAGATTCTCACGGAAGGTTAGGAACATGACCTTCCCCAAGGGCATTGTGAGAATATCCGCGACCTACTCATCAGTTCCTATATGATCGAGCCTTACGGCGCCTCGCTGTACCATATCCCAGATAAAGCGGTGCCAGCCATCAACATGCTTGGATCGATCGTGGAACACGGGATTCTCTGACAAACGAATCCCCTCTGGTTATCACAAAGGATAACGGTGGCATCTAGCACATGCTTGAACAGCTCACTGAAGAGCTTTCGCAACCAAGTGACTTTACAACAGGCCATACATGCTACAATGTATTCGGCCTCAGCGGTGCTCAAGTCTACCGATTTATGCTTCCTACTCGAAGCAGACCTACGTGTGAAGCAGCATCTAGATGTACTCTTGCGTTCCACCACACTGCCAGCCCAATCGGCATCAGTATATCCATGGAGTGTCATGCTCCCAACAGTGTATCTCAGCCCATGGTCTATCGTGCCCCAGAGATATCTCAAGAGTTTCTTGGCACCAACCCAGTGAAGGTTATGAGGATCAACCACGTGTTGACTCAAAGTGTTCACTACAAAACATATGTCCGAACGGGTGTTCACTAAGAACATCAGGGCCACTATGAGTTGACGATACTCAGTAGGATTTGCTAACACAGGCCCAACAGTGCTACCACTCAACTTCTTAAAGTTGAGCTCCATCAGTGTCGACACAGACTTACAGGCCTAGGAAGTAATGCATCAGTCCTAGGTCCTTTATCTCGAACACAGCAGCAAGCTCCCTCTTGCACTGATGAATGAGAGGGTCAGCACCTGTTAGGAATAGGTCGTCCACATACAGCACCAAAATGAGAGGCTTTTCTCTATCAACCTTGAAGTAAAGGTTTGGATCAACATTACTACGAGTGAAGCCCAACTTCATCAGGTAGTTATCTATCCTCTCATACCAAGCTTTGGGTGCTTACTTCAACCCATAGAGGGCTTTCTTCAACTTGCAAACATGGGTGTCCCGATCCTGGACTTCAAACCCCAGAGGTTGCTCCACATACACCTCTTCCTTTATCGCACCATGCAGAAATGCGATCTTCGCATCCATCTGATGAAGACTCCATCCTTGGGTAGCAGCAAGGGCTATGATAGATCGGATGGTGGTATATCAGGCCACAAGTGCAAATATATCATCATAATCTACGCCTTCTTTTTTAGAGAAGCCACGAGCAACGAATCTTGCCTTGAACTTTTCAGCACTTCCATCAAATCCATGCTTGATCTTGTAGAGCCATTTCGAAGTGACAACTGCTTTGTCCTCCGGTCTTGGAACCACATCCCAGACATCATTCTTCATTATGGACACATACTCTTTGTGCATAGCATCCTTCCAGACTTGATGGTTTACGGCTTCCTCAAAAGATCCACGCTCAGATTGTAAGATAGTACTCATGGTTGCTCGATACCCTCGGTATCTATTCAGCTTCTTGCTTTCACGGAATGTCCCCCCTTGGGGCCATGTCCCTCAACATCCTCGAGAGTGTCTATGAGCCATGATGGTCTCTTCCTCATCGAAGGAGGTGGATAAATCGGGTCCATCGGTCCTTCAACATTGGGCATCGTCTCATCCTTCGGTTCTTTTTTATTTCCAAGCCTTGCTTCATGATCTTCCTCAGATCTCGGAAGATTGACTACTTTCCTAAGGGAAGCATCTTCGTTAAAGGTGACATCGTGGCATATCTCCACTTCCCTTTGACCAGGCACATAGACTCTATAGGCCTTCGAAGTTTCGTTATAGCCCAAAAACATTCCCTTCTTCCCAGAAGCATCCAGCTTGCTCCTCTTCTCCTTTGGCACATGAAAATAAACAAGACGTCCAAAAACTCTAAAATGCGAATTGTCAGGTTTCTTACCAGAGAAAACCTCTTCGGGAGTTTTGGAGTCCAAAGCGGAATGCGGGCATTGATTTTGTATGTACACAGCAGTGTTCGCAGCTTCTCCCCACATAAACTTCGGTAGACCTTGGTCACATAGCATGGCACGGACAGCTTCCACAATGGTCCTATTCTTTCATTCAGCAACGCCATTCTGCTCAAGAGTATAGATAGTTGTGGTCTCCCTCTTGATGCCAACTTCTCTGCAAAATTTCTTGAACTCGTTCGTCTCATATTTAGTGCCATTAACGGTCTATCGAATAGTATAACATGTCATCGCTCCCAGTGGACTTCTTCCAACCCGGTAGAGTGTATCAACTCTAAATCCAATCGTGATAGCTTCCTTGAAACTCTTCTTCCAAATGCGCACCTTCCCATCAATGAATGCCACATTGAAACCTTTGTCTTCTATGGCCGATATAGACACAAGGTTCTTCTTCAAATCAGGTACGTAAATTACATCCTGCAAACAAAGGACTTGACCTTGAGACAAGTGTTGGGTCACAGTCCCTGTCCCTTTCACGGGATATGTGGCATTATCTCCAAGGATAATTTTCGGATTAACATCCTTCTCAACCATATCAGAAAGTGCTTCCTTGAACCCAGTGATGTGCCTTAAGGCACCACTATCTATCAACCAGACATCCATAGTGTCAGGTGAAGATGCAATAAAGAGGGCAGATACAAGAATGAATTCATTTCTTATATCAACAACATTTGATTCCTCATACCTGGAATTTCTCAACCTTTTGAAAGGTTGCCCATTTTCGCAGGAGGAAGCCTTCCTCTATCCCTTGAACCTATTGTTCCTTTGATTGCCATTCCTCCAGTTGTTGTTGTTGTCATCATCATCTGGAGAATCCTTCTTGAAAGGGCATTCTCTAGTATAGTGAACAGGCTTGTGACAAGTGTAACACTTGCCTTTTCTTTCCTTGGGCCCCTGCTCTTCCTTTGTTCCTTGGACCACCAAAGTTCTTCTTCTTAGTATGAGCAGCGAAGGAAGCATTTCCTTCATTTTCATATTCCTTCATCCTTGTCTCTTCTTGTATGCATCTCAATAGTACTTCGTCAAAATCAGGTATCACGTTGTTATTGAGAATGGTAGTGTTGAATACATGCCATTCGGATGAGAGACCTCCAAGAGCGGTGAGAACCATCTCTCGATCAATTATTGTTTCCCCAATAGCTAGAAGATTATTCCTAATTTCGGTCAACTTCAGAAAATATGATTGAACAGACTCATCCCTGCCTTTCTTCAGATTCTTCAATTGATCCTTGAAGAATAGGACTTGATTCGCATTGTTGGCCTTGAACATGTGGACCAACTTATCATACATCTCCTTCGATATGCCCAGCTCAGAGATGTAGGCAACCAGACTCTTATGAATGGAGTCCCTGATCATCAACTTTGCTTTGATTTCCCCCTTCTTGTACATTGTTTTGGCAGCAGCAGTTGCAGTGGATGGAGGCTCTTGAATTTTACCCTGCACATAGTCCATGACATCTTGGTCTTCCAACATAAGATCCAATGTCATCTTCCAGGCATGGAAGTCATCCTTCCCAGTGAATTTGTCATCAACCTTAAAGCCATTGTAGTTAGAGGAACCCACGCTCTTCTTCGATGATTGCTACAAACTAGGGTTTTGTCTTCACCTCAACTCTGATACCATGTATATTTTTGTAGATGTTCTATGCATGATGCAACTTTACTTTTTATCCCAATATCTGTTAGCAATCACGTAAAAAATAAAGTAAAATGCTAATAGAACATACCAGTAGATCGACAGAAGACAAGCCAGAAATATATAAGTGTGTTGGTGTGTTACGGCAGTCAGCAGGATGCTTCAACCAACAAAGTCTCAATACGATCAGCGAACCAGAAGTGTCACACGACCCTCTAGGACAGCCAAAACAGTCATCTCCAACAGTCAACAAAATTCAACGCTATCAGTCAACAGTCAACACAAACAGCAGCGGCAGTAAGGTCGACGCAACCAAGTCAAAGTCAACATCCAACCTCAAGAATTGTGCCAAAAAATGCGGATTCAGAAAATCGAAAGTTTGGGAGAGTTTCAGGTCAATTTGACCTTGCGTTGACCAAAGTCAACATTGGTCAATGCTACTGCAAAAACCCTAGGCCGAAAAACAGAAATTGCTACTTGCTGAAATTTTCCCACGTGTGAAGAGAAGAGCCTCCAAGGTGATCGAACCAATCAGATGAGGAGAGAAAAATATTTGAGGATGAGATGAGTGAAAATGTCCTTCAACGTTGACCAATATATATCCATCAATGAGGGTGAGGGAAAATGTCCTCCGACATTGACCAATATATATCCATCAATGAGGGTGAGTGAAAATGTCCTCCAACGTTGACCAATATATATCCATCAATGAGGGTATGTAACACAATTGTTTGGGCACTAAACCTTCAGGCCAACCTGCACATATTTTAAACAAATTCAAAATAAATGTTCCGCTCATCGGATCAAGATGATCTTTAGATCGATCTTGCACCTCTCTGAAAGAGCAGTCCAATAAAAATATTGGCATCTTCATCTGAGCATCACAACATGGAGTTTGGACCTAGTTGTCCAAAATTAACATCCTATTACATCATTGCAACGAAAAGGAAAGAAGTTTGAATGAACTGAGGAGTGTGCAACTAGTTTTGATCAGTTAAAGCATTTGCTTACAAATGCTCCAGTCTTGAAGACTACATATCCTTATAAAGAGTTTGTGGTATGTACATATGCTTGCAATAGAGGACTTGGCGGAGTCTTGATGCAAGAAGGACATGCGGTATGCTATGAGTCAAGGAAGTTGAATGAGCACAAGTAGAACTATGTAACTCATGATCTTGAGTTGGCAGCTCTCATTCATGCCTTGAAGATGTGGAGATATTATCTTCTTGGCAGGAGGTTCGTTCTGATGAGTGATCATAGTAGGAGAGTACAAGTGAATCACATTGCAACAGTGAGTTCTTATGGGACATATTTGCAGGAACAGATCTTGCAGGCAAGACAACATGATGACAGGTATCAATAGTTGAGGCACGGGTTACAACAGCAGGGTGAAAGTAACAGGGATGAGAAGTATCATCTCACAATAGATGGCTTGGTTAGATTCAGGAATAGGATTTATGTGTCGGATGACAATGAGCTCAAGAAGCTTATATTGAGGGAATTTCATGTCAAGTCGTATTCAAGTCACCCGAGATATCAGAAGACATTGACAGCAATTAAGAAGTTCCATCATTGGCTGAACTTGAAGAAAGAGGTGGCTAAGTTTATTGCTAGATGTTTGGATTGTCAGCAGGTAAACGCAGAGTTTAAGCATCCATGTGGTTTATTGCAGCTGATTCTGATTCCATAGTGGAAATGGGAGGTCATTTCCATGGACTTCATTATAGATTTTCCAAGGACATCGAAGCAGCATAGTTCTATCATGGTTGTGGTTGACAGGTTAAGTGAGGTAGCTCACTTCATTGCAGTTAGATTTTGTGATTTCAGCTAGTTAGGTAGCTCAAATTTTCACCAGGGAGATAGTAATATTGCACGATGTTCCCATGAAGTTCATATCAGACAAAGATGCCAAGTTCACTTCCAGGTTTTGGAAGGAGTTGTTTGCAGGTTTGTTAGACGGACAAATCCTTCTTGCAGACAAGAGCGATCTCCCTAGTATCCTAAGGATATCTAGAAACAAACAGACAAATGTAGACCATTTTCTCTAGACCATTATGCTTAAGAATTATTAATTAACTATGGAGAGATGCTCCTACCTGAAGTCCAACGCTTATTCGATCTTCACTCCAGTCGCTCCAGAAGATATCGATCCAACGTATAAGATTTGCAATCAAAGACAAGCGAAAGGGATCAAAAGCATCTGCAAGATATGATAATTCAAAAGCAATAATCTATCTTAGTGACCAAGGAATCCAAGAATTAAATTATTCAAAAGATACATGAACAACTTAATGAGAAAATAGAATCCATTTGTATTAACTTTGAATGAAAAGAAGAAACCTTACAACCTTGACGCCTTGATGTTTGTACAAGTTCTTCCGAGGTCCCGAACAGCCGTTTTCCTCAGTTTGACTAGACTCCAACTCTTTGAATTAGCATAAACTATGGCGATGAGTATGTAATCTTTCTCATGCCAATGATGCCAAATGTAGAGAGTATAATTTCTTCAGCAATTCACCTCAAAACTACCAAGTTCTACGTACCCTTGAGACTGAAACATGGTCTCAATTTATAGCAAAAGGGAGGTAGTTTCAGTTCCAAAAAGGAAGAGATAAAGGAAGGGATAAAGCCCTCTCATAATGGGATTTTAGCTCCAAAAATCAAGGGATAGCTCCATTTATGCAGGGATAGAGGTTCATGAATGGAAGGGGCGAAGCTCGACCAGATAGCACTTCTAGAAGGCTCCAGCTGGGAGTTGAACTTCTAGAACTTACTTTTTCTTTTATTTTACCTTTTACAGAGAATAAGCAGAACGTGCGGGATGTGCCGCAGTTTTTAGAGCAATAAACCGTTGTACCGCAGGAAATGACTAAGAAAAGTGTGGAGTAAGGCTTTTTAGGGTTTTAATGAGCTTTTTCCCAATTCCAAGACTTGATTTAGGAACTTTATGATTTTGGACCTCTAAGGAAGCAATAAATAAGTAATGATGAACCCATATAGACAACTAAATGTCATGGTGACAAATTTTAGTGTAACAAGGTTTGGGGACAAAGTTGGCTTTCAATACAACTTATCATCCGCAGACAGATGGACAAACAGAGAGGGTTAACGAGATTCTTGAGGATGTATGTCATGCATCAACAGAGGAAGTGGGAAGAGCATCTTCCACTGGTAGAGTTTGCACATAATAATGGGTATCAGGAGTCCTTGAAGATGAGTCTATTCGAGGTTTTTTACGAGCAGAGTTCTAATACTCTTATTAGCTAGAGTAATCCAGTAAACATGGTGTTGATTGGACCAGATATGTTGGCAGAGATGGAATAGGAAATGCATCTTATTAAAAAGAATTTGAAGGCAGCACAGGACAGGAAGAAGAGTTATGCAGATCAACACAAAGCATTCAAGGAGTTTCAGGCTGGGGAGCATGTGTGTCTGCGCATCAAGCCCAAGAGATGCTCTTTCAGGATTGGATCATGTACTAAGATGGCACCTCGGTATTGTGGGTCTTTTGAGATCCTTGAGAGGATTGGACCAATGGCCTACAAACTTGCACTGCCTCCAACAGTGAAAGCCCATGAGGTTTTCCATGTTTCATTGCTTAAGAGATATGTGCAAGATGTTGATCAAGTGATTGACTGGTCTGTATTGCAGGTGGAACCAGAGGGAGAATTCCAGCCAGAACCACAATGCATATTGCAGCGGAAACAACTGATGCTCCGAAACCGAGCAATAGAGCAAGTTAAAGTGCAATGAAAGCACTTTGGGCCCAATGAAGCTACATGGGAGATGATTGATCAAATGCGGGCTTTGTACATGGGAGATGATTGATCAAATGAGTTTTTGGTGTGTGTGTGTGTGTGTCTTGTTGTAAATACCGTAATGAGTTGTGTTATAAAGCTCCAATAAGTAGGATGTCATTGTAAATACTGCATCAAGCTATGCTATAAAGCTCCATAGGCAGTATGCTTTGTTTTCAGCAGTTTGCTAGTCATAGGTCATAGAACACTGAGGATGATGTTCCTAGGGGGAGGGGTTTGTAACAACCTTAGGTTAAAGTTTCATGTAATAAAGGATAATAAAGAAAAAATAATACCGAGGTCATGGGACATGTATTCCAAGTTGAATATTGGGCAAACACTTTAGTGGGCACCACTTGTGGTTCAATCAACGTAGCATGAAGCGGGGACATTTTTTGGAAGCGGGGACGCGGAAGCGTCATTTCCCAAAAATCTAGGAAGCGAAGCGTCTCGAAAGTGTCTACTATATAGATTTGCATTTATATTTAAAAAATATCCAAAACACCAAAACTAGTTGTATAAGATATGGAAACATGCATATTTGTACATAAATCAAGATAGATATGGCATCCATTGTACATTAATGATTAATTATTCGAGATCAACCATCTAGAATCTAGATTCTTCTCCTCTTGTCTAGCCTTTGCCTCTACCTCGATTCTCTAGGATATTAGTCAAAATTACCCAATTTTGAACAAACTACCTAATGATTAATCCAAGCCTTAAAATATGGTAGAAAAAGCTTAACATGCTTGATCGATGATTTTGAATTGATTGAAAGCTAATTTTTTTCTAACGGCATGACAAAGGAGTTCAACAATTAAAACCACCAACACTAGGGTACATATAGGGCTTGATGCTCTTGATTAAATGCCAATCACATACCCTCATACATGATATAATCTAATGAAATGAGACAATCCCATTGAACCTGAATTCCTGAACACTGTTAAGTTTGCTGAATTTTGAATAGGATATAAAATTCTATTTTCTCCATATGAAGTCTGACGAGGTTGGAACCACTCTCAAACATCCTAAGTCATTTCATGGTAATGTTAAAAATTTAAGTAAAAGGATGAAAATGAAAGATTAACATTAAGAATTTAACATTGCCATGAGGGAGCATCAAAGAAGCATCTAAGGAGCATCAAGGGAGCACCTTTGGAGTGTCCAAGAAGCCCCAACCCAACTTACGTCATAGAAAAAAAAATTATATATTTAAAACCATGTGGAACCGCCCATCTCCGTACAGATCCGACCTGGAAACGTCGTGTTTCTATAGGTTGATCCGTCGTACGAAACGCAGTTCTGACGTACGGAAATGTGAATCAAGCTTAAATGGTTATGAAATGGCAGGTATCGTGTTTTATAGCCTGATCTGTGTTTCCAAAAAACGGCAACACAATTCGGACGGCGGATCCTTCGCATTCCCGTACAGGACACGAATCGGGGATTGGAGCCGGGGGAGACGTATCCTGCAACACTGGGTTCAATAATGGCTATGGAAATTGGCAAAGGCATTGGAAAAGGAAAAGAGACATTGATTGGCCTTTATTTATGAGAAATAAAGGAAAACACGAGAAAAGGAAGGTGAAGAGACACAAATTTGCATGTTGAGGAAATTAGAGAGAAAATTAAGGAAAACGAAGAAAAATGAGACATCAATAATAAAAAGGCATCAAAGAACCAGTACACAGTTTTTTGTCAGTTTTGGCTTGGATCAGTTTTGAGTGCGTGAGAGAGAGAGAGAGCTCCAAGAGGAGAAAGCAAGCAAAGACAAGTAAAGAAAAGCAAGGAGAAGGTTGGATCAACAACTTCAGCAGGAAGATTTTGCAGGTAACAAGTTGCATGTGTTATTTCCTAACTGAGGTTTGAATGCAGGTTACATGCATTTGTTTATTTGGTTCATTTAATGTCATTGGCATGGGTTTTTCCAAGTTTGATAGTGGGTTCAACCTTGCCTTGCAATTTCCTGGATAGCCATGGTGTGATGGGATTCATTTCTTGGTTGAGCATTAGATTACCGAAAAGTTTTGGAATCGAGTGAGGTGATCTTAAGAAAATTCCCAAGGGTTAGGGGGTGGAGATAGTTTTCTCCTGGAAGCCCTCAACAAGTGGGTGGAGATAGGAAAATTCCTCAAGGTATGGTGAAGAAATTTTGAGGCATCCAAGCTTGGTTTGGTTTTGTGATCTCGAGACCGATTTAGGTGAGATCACAGTGTTTTGAGAGTGGAGGTGGTTTAACCTTTGGACTCCCTTGGTTGTTTATGTCTTGTTTTATCCCATGAGATCCAACATTCATGCTTGGAATATGGCACGGGGGTGATTGGTTGAAAGAAATATTTGGTTCAACCCAATCTATGGCCGAGGGGTATGGAGAAGTCCCTGACTTCGTTGGCTTTAGCATAAGTTAATATGAGTTATTTTCCTATTGTGATTCATGAGTAATTGTGCTTGTTATTATGATGATTTAATGGTTGCTTTGTCATGGTTAATATTCTGGTTATATGTTGGTTTTAAGCATGGTTCTCTAATGTGCTCTAACTATGGTTCTTGTTATGCTTTGAAAAGTTATCGAATGGTAGATGAATGGATGGACTAACTATTGTTGTTGCAACTACTTGAGAGGGCATTAGACCTTCTCGGTGATTTTCATAGGAAGTTTAGAATTTTATATTCAGATATGTTTTCATGACCTGTAGCTTACATGTTTACCATATGTTTGACGAAATGTCTAGTGTGTTCTATGTCGCAAATATATCCTAAGGCCAAATTCAGTTTGGAGGATCTCAGATATCTTCTTGTGATTTGTATAATCAATTTTTATTAATATAAATGAAGTTAAGATTTCCTTAATGAGATTGTTGTTTATCTTTACATAGCAGATTTTTATATTAAAGTTTATCTGTTTGTCATCAATTTCCCGATTACAAATTGTAATTTTTTATTAAAGAGTTTATGGCAAACAAAATTGTAAAGAAAATTGACTAAATAGAAAATTGGTATATTACAATGATCACTCATCACCACTACTACACATGGGATCATCACTAGGAGCTACATAAATATCATCTCGCTCAGAGTCTGAGGACTCCTCAAACTCCTATCCAACCTCAATAGCAATACTAGCAGTAGCATAAGCAACAGCACTAGGCCTAACAAAAGTTAGAGCTAGAAGCACAAGTTCGTCAAGTAGCACGACCACTGCTTCCCTCACGGGTCACCATGTGCCATGCTTGGTCTTGGTGGTTTGCTTTCTCCAACTTCTAGTTCAACTACCAGATTTGCATTAGGATCAAGACCCCCAACTCCACTAGACAACTCCATACCAACTCCAAGATGACAAAGAACCTCCAAACTTGTTGTTGATGCTCCAATACTCAATGTTGTTGCAGAACTGTCCAAGCTCTCATATGCTACAAACGCAAGAAATCAAATGTGTCAGGCAAATACGAGCTTAGGCATCCTTTTATAAACTTAAGAGGGAACCTGCCAATGTTTTCCATGGTTTTCCAAAAACCACTTGCAAATCCCATCAACATGCCCAGCGATGTGCTTCCTAACCTGCCGATTTTTTACGAAATCGGCCGGTCAAGACTGGTTAGGTACCAAACCAGACAGTTAGGTACCAAAGAAATTGCAGAACACAAATAATTAATTGATAGGAGAATAATAACCAGTTAACTGCAACAATATTAAAAATTTCAGAGTAGAGGCTAAAGCCACCAAATGTCTTCAATACATTGACCTATTAGCCCAGAAATATGATGGCATGGGAGAAAAGCCACAAAATGTTGCCAATATGCCCAAGGCAATTACAAAATGGTTACAAACTTCCAATGATTTAAGAAGAAATTAAATCACCCTGTTACCACTCAGTTTCATAGCAGAATGACCATTTCTTTTGCCAAATTGTTCCAACATTTGAGTTGATAATGTGCATGATTTGAGATGATGTATGAGCCCAGTGTTCCAAACTTCCATCATTAATTGTGCTTTCATGAGGATTGTTATTATATATCATGATAACCAAAACTGATGACCGTGTATCTTAAGTATTTTCACATGACCATGGTTATTGATCTATGTAGAGTATTTTCTTAACCAAAAAGCACATCACCAATTTAACCTAAGCATGGATCTATGTATGTACGTCACACTTTGGCCTAGGTGATTTTCTCCCTAGCACTTCTAGGTTATATGACATTTATTTGGCACTTGAGATCATATAAAGACTTTCATGAGGGGGCTCTACATAATTTTATGCAGTTGGATCTTGGAAATCCCTTTACTCCAACACCTTGGACCTTTTGAGATGGATTTCCATGCAGGAGGACTTGTTATATGATGCCACGTAAACCCTTATGGAGTGCTCCACCATTTATCAAATTCTCATTCATTTGGAGGCATATGTCACCATTCTTGAGTTGTCCACTTTGTTGAGGTTGTTGGAGCATATTCTTGGATCACTGGACCTATTTTGACCTTTCTAACATGGATAAAGGAAGTTTTAACAACCCATGGATAGGTGGAGCTCCTTCTGGAGATTCTAGATGGGATGACTGTGAACGCTAGCAGTTTTGCTCATTTGTGGGGCTAATCTCTAGAAAAGTATCACTGTATTGACAGGTTGTTGAGCCTCAAATTGGGTTCTTGTACAAGTTCTTCTCTCTTGACTACAATTTTGGTGCTTATAGTGGGATGTTGATGTCAATTCTTCTACTTAAGCAAGACTAGCATATGTAATCCATTGAAGGGTAAAGTCTACCAGTTGAAAGGGTTTAGCATGTGTGGTAACATGTTTTCTCTCATTTGTTATATTATTTGTTGTTAATGGATAGATTCCTTTAATATCCTCTAAGTAATCCACCAAGTTCATTGCTTTCAATCGCTAGGGTATAGTTGGATGTGCTAGTTGAAAGTGGATCCTTTTGGACCCCTTCCTTGTATAGTTTTACATTAATTTTCAGCTAGATTGGAGTGGAGGTGAGCAAGTCCTTCATAGCTTCACTTCCATTTTATTATCCTTTAGAAAATAGCCCATTTGGAAGAAGTCTTAGTTGACCCCATTAGCCCTTGAATTAAGAACTAGTTTATCCGTCAACCACCAAATATTTTAAAAAGTCCAAAATACTTTTACATGAATAATGAAATCTACCTAAAGATATGCTACAATTTACAAAATATTTTTAAAAGTCCAAAATTATTTTACTTTTTTTTGTTTATTTGAAATGTAAAGGTAAATTGTTGCATATCTTTAGGTAGATTTCATTATTCATGTCTAGTTGCTTTTAACATAAAGAAATTTACATTCTAGACTTGTTTCAAGGTTCTTACCTTAAAACCGTAACTGAAAATTGCCCTACATTTTTCACTTTAAGCATTTATCTTTTGCTTTGGGCTATCATTATTTTTTTAAGAAAATGTAGAAATTGATCCCTCAATACATAAATCAAATTTGCATATATTATCAAGTCGTTGCTTTATGGCTTTATATAGATAGGATCTCATTCTAAAGTTGCTTTAAACCAATGTAGACAACATCACCAAAAAATCAATGATCTACCAAAAAATCATGATTTTTTCCTTAACAATGCAACCTTTACAAAAAATCATGATTTTTCAAGAAAAAAAATCTCACCACAACACAAATGAGATACATTTATATATGTATATCATTTTTTATTGGTTCTCCACTTTTGAGTCCTTGGTTAGACAATTATTAGGGTTTAGGATTCAATATCCACTTTGATGTATCATTTTCTATTTGGCATCCGCTACATCATATATATCAATGCTTTCTCCAAATTTATGTGCTAAAATGTTTATCTAATCTTGTTGTTACTTTGTATGTCGCATTTTGCCAAATTTTTTGCCGATGCTACTCAAAAAATGTTTTCTAAGCCTTCGCTCTTTTTTTGTCGATGTCAATGTTTTCAACACTGATAAATATACAACTGAAGCTATCATTTGCATCACCTAATAATATTGATTCATGGTGATTGAAACTTTAACCTATAGACAACATATCTTGTGTTTTTGTTATTCATATGTCCATCTTTCTCTTCTCTTGATGATGTGCGTATGGTTCATGCTAATTTAGGGTTTGTCAGTGGTTTCATTCAACCCTTCTCTCTCTCTTGTGATCTCACCATATCTTGAGGGTAAATCTAACAACATTGTCTCTCCAAGAGGACTACAGATGCATATCCTTTACATGGTTGGGATACAACTTTCATGCTAAAGCTGGGACCCGTGAAGCCCTAAGTGTAGGAGGTAGCGATCTCCATAGGTTGCCCCTAAAAAAAGAAATGATATCTAGAAAGGGGCTTCTTACTCAATGAATAACATGAATTTAGATTTGCCAAGATTGACCATCAACTATTGAAGATTACAAATCTAACTCAATGCATCCAACTAACTTTGTAACACCTCTAGAATCCCCTCTAGAGTTCAAGCCAGTGTCACCAAATTGTGTGCAAATAGTAGTGAGATGAGAACTTGTTAAAGTAGACAACCACCCATCCTCTAGGTGGAATTGTTGAAAAACTATTCTAGTTCACCAATGTAAACCCTGAAGAGAGTAGGGGGGAAATCCTAACGATCATCCTTTTGTGACCCCAAGAAGCCGCTCGTTACTCTCTGAGAACCCACAAGATGTGTGAAATCTGCCCACAACAATCTCGTAAAGCCAGATCACTTTTAACAACAGAACCTCAAGTAACCGCAAGGTATGAAGTCCTCCACAAGGCATAAGAAGAATATAAGTTTTATTCAACACAAAACCTTGAAAATTGCTCAGAAACTGTGCAAAGTTCTATGCAAATATTAGAAGTGTAAAATATAGCATGCCCTATCAAAACCAAAAACCACAATTTATTCAGAATTTCAGAATGTATGAAGACATAGCAATGTTTTATCCCCATACTGTGTGAAACAAGGATGGAAGAGAGTGATAATGACTCATGAGTATCAAGATGATTATCCAGCAGCCCAAATAAATGTCGAGCAGGTTACATGAAGTGAATTACTTCGCTTTTCTCATGGTGAATTCAATATGGCCTTCAATGAAAGGAGATGCTAACCAAATTGCTTAGGTGGACTTCATGAACTCCTGCCTTCAATGAGAGGATATGGCAAATTGATGGCTTCTGTGGATATAGACAAATTCTGCCTCGAAAACTGAAGGATACAATAACTTGACAAAGCAGCAACATGTCCAAGAATCTGGAGATAATAAGCAACCAAAAATAAAGCATATAGTCTTTTAAAATATTGTAATTATTGTGATTATTCTGGTCAAAGGATCTTAGCTTGAGTAGTTTGGGTGAACAATTTGTTTCCCCATCTGCGTGGGTTCAAGTCTCCGAAGAAATTTTGTAACTGCCCATTTGTGGCATTTATGAAATAGTTGTAGCTGGTGTAATAGTGGCACAGCTGATTTTTCAAAGCAACCGATTCTCCAGAAATTCTTGCTCTGGTTAAAAAACATATTGTGATCATTTTCACATTGTCATTATATTTTGCAGAAATTTGAATATTTGAATTACAGGGCAGAGACAGTTGAAAAGTAGTCATTTTGTGTTAAGGATGGGTGCTAGACTATTAGCACTCCAATACTAGAGTCCAAAATGTAATAAAGTCGCATTAATAAGAGTGTCATTAGTATGTAGTAGTTAGGTCAAGTAGGTCGTAGAAGTACCTAAAGATTAATATATAAGGTGATCCCATGAACTTATGCATTCAGTTTTTTAGCACTCCATAAGATAAAATAAGCCAAGACTTGAAATGGTATAAAAGTATACTTTATACAGTTAACACCATAACTGGAAAGAGACTTCCCCTAGAAATTAAACTTCCATACATCGAATAGACAATACCCATAATTACTGGGCTCAGATAATGTGTGTAAACAAGTATGACACTATTGAACAGCGAATGAACAACAACCTTGACAGGATCATAAAAGATACAAGACACCAATCTTATTCAAGTTATTATTTCCAAATTGCAGCAAAGAGCCAACAATTTGGTAGCAAATAATGCACAATGCAGTCCATAGCAGTGACAAAATAAGTACTCGGGCTCATGGATTTTTTGCAGCATAAACTTTAAAATACAGACCAGTACATTACCTAAAACATAAAGAGATTTCTTTAATGGCTTGAAATTCCATTGGTAGTTTAATTTCGCTAACAAAAACAAGAGAAAGGGAGGCAGAACCAGGAGACAGATTCATGTCACTTAAAAAGAAAAGCAAAGAAACCAAACTGACAGACCAACATAGACTTAAGCACCGTGTTGATTGCAAATACTATGCAGGACCAACTTGCAAGTACAACAAGATTGGAGTAATAACTAAACCATCAAAGAGATCCTATTCTTACATCAGAAATAATTGGAAGAAACGAGACAAAACTAAAATTATCACCTTTCTACATTTTATCAGCTTGTTCTCGGACTCTGCTTTTGCCCGAGATTGTCGTCGTCGCAAAATTCCACGATATTGTTTTGCATTTACATACACTGGAGGTTCCTCAACCATGTCTGATGGTGGTAATGGAAGACTACCTTGCTGCACTCCAAGCATATGAGGAGGAATCTACAGAATACCAATCATTCAGAAGGCTTCAAAGAAACATAATATTTTGGTAATTGATAACCTTGTAAATAATGAAGACCGTGAAATGCCAGAAAAACCCATTTTTAAAGAAATGGACATCATGCTTCAACATTCACAATTGTAAATTCTCAAGCACTGACTTTAACTCTCTAAGACAAACTATTCACGAGAATCATTGGTTATAGAGTATGACTTGCAATACCATAGCTTGTGCCCCATATGTTGCAACATAGCTTCCGTAGAAGGGCTCTGGATATGGGTATGCAGCTTGAGCTTGCCAAAAAGCATTGCCTGCCTTCAAATTGACATGGAACTAACAGATATTTTAAATTTAAAATATAGTTATTTAACAAAAATGACCTACTCTTTTTAATGGATGAAAATACCAATCCATTCCCATCCAATGACCTTTGATGACTGAATTTCAAGCTGAATGGGTAATAATAACGGGCTATGGTTCATGCCCATTCTTTTACATTTCCTTAACAACAATTCATTTTATAAGCAATGGTTTGCACTATAAACAACATGCCCAGAGGAAAATCTGTACAATTTTATTAACAAATCTAAGAAAAATAACTCACAGGTCCTAACTCAAGTTGAGCTAGCCGCATCACAGACTCTGCATGTGCAGGCAATATGCCAGTCGACGGAACCTGCTGTTGTTGAATTGGTGGTTTCTGTTGTTCATCTATTTGACTGCTTTCAGGGCCTACATGGCATCCAAAGATTAAAACAGCATTGGAATTTTTCTAAAACAAAAAAATGATTTACACTTTTTTCAAAATTTAAAGCAGCACTAGTGCAAAAAGATAATGAGTATATGGCAAAATGAAGGATCAATAACATGAGTCATCTAGTTAAAAAGATTCAAAACAGGACTTTTAAAGTTTCCTTTATTTTAAGAATTTACCCAGTCATCCTCTTATTTCTCTAATGAAGAAGGATCACAAATAACATGGGTCATTTAGTTAAAAAAATTCAAAACAGTACTTCTAAACAATTCCCTCAGTTAGAATTTACCCAATCCTCCTCTCATTTCTCTAATAGTCTTAACAGTAAATGGCTTTATAATTAATAATAAGTCCATTGTGGGAAATTTACAATTTAGCTGTGAAACTGTATCAATAATTTAAAAGTCAAGTGATTCTATTTAATTTGAAAGCCACCACTCCTAATTTACCTGCCAGTCACACAAAACTATATATTGAGAAATTTAAATAACACTATATAAACTCGGATTGTATTTATACTTACAAAATGACGAATGACCTCGGACAATTAACTTAATCCTTTTTAACCAACTGGAGCAACTGCTAATAGCAAGGTTGACAAGTAGTTCACCAAAGCAATGTAGAGACGAAGGGTACAAATTAACTCCAAAAACAAAAGAAAATTAGAATAAATTCAACCATCAGCGAAACAAAATTGACTGTTAATCCCTCTTTCTCGAATCCTAGTGTTTGTCGAATGCCTTAAAAAAATTTCAGAGTTCCGAGACTCTCAGTAACTCTAACCGTATGCCATCAGTGCAAAGAGGGATGGGAATCAATTTCTACTAAGGATGAGGCTCATACATGCTCACTCGATGGAGGACCACTTGCAAAAAAAAAATAAGCTTGAAAGTTAAACCCTAGCCGTACCTCCAGACCACAGTTTGTTAAGCTTTTGATTTACAAACAAATTAATTAAGACTAGATCCCACGAGTCATCAAACCGCGGTTTATGAAGGCTCCTTTAACAGTAGACATAACTAAAACGTTCTCTCAAAGAATAAATTTGACCTCTAAAAATGTTGTCCTCCTTTCTACTCTGAGATATTCTACGATAATTATGGATTAATTTTACTTAATTTACTGTAGACTATCAGACAATGCGAACCGTCCCTAAGAGTTACAAATTTGATCTGAAAAGTAAATTTGACTTTCAAAAATGTTTTTCTACACGAATTCACTGTAGCCTCTCAGATACTGCGAATCGGCCCTAACCTTGAATAAAAGAGTCAGGCTCTCAACATTCTTTAACAATCCTATCTTAAAACATCTTTTCACAAATAAATTTCTTTCATCAATCTTTGCATGTCCCTTTAAAAGCTTGTACGACCTGGCCTTCCGAGCAATATATATGGACTGCAGGTTAAACTAAGTGGCAAGATGCCCGATCTCTGAACTACTCAGATTTGCAATAAAATAAAATAAACCTCCTCTTAGGAGGCAACGAATCCAAACGGAAAGATAAAAATAGGAGCAAGATAGAGAAGAGCACCGTGTTTCGTAGTCACGTTCGGCATCATAAATAATTCGCCGTTTCACGACTTATTTTTCTTCTGGGAGGAATTCAAGCCGTCGAACCACGTTTCTCGGAGAAAAATTCAAATCGTACTCAAGAGACCTGTGCATCAGCTTTACTTTCTTCCCTGCCACCGTCATTGTTAGTTTAACGCACAAATTATAGATTAAGCACAATTAAACTAATTTTAAAAATAAATAAATAATGACGTCATATCTAATTGTGTTTGAACGAAGAATTGCTGTGTCAGCATAAGGCTTTTTCCTGCTTGGAAAAAAAAAGGCATGGATACTGAAGCTTAGGGTCTGGTCCATTAAAAGGGTCTATCCAGTTAAAAGCTGAAATGTTTTAAAGATCATCAAAATCGTGTATGCCAAAACCGAATTTTATGTTAATATAACAGCAATCTGCAGGAAACGGCCGGAACGGCCCTTGTGTGGCAAACTATCCCTATAGTGAACAAATTTAATTTCCGCACAACATGAGATTCCAGGAAGGAAAGAGAAGTGGCTCTTGTTGACACATCAAATAATAATTTACAATGTCCGAGTGTTGAACCTATCTTAGCCGCCAATTACAAGAAAGAAAACCTCTTACAAATTACAGAGCTGTTTTTTCGAAGTATATTTGAGAAAACAAATTATGCAATGCTTGATCTCCTTCAAGTTTGGCCAACACAGCGTCAAATTACGGCCCGGGGCGAACAGCTTAGAGGTGAGAATAAAAATGACGGAAGAATCGAGGGTTGTGCTTTCTCGACAGGAACAAAAAACTTAACATCTTCATTAAACCATCTTAGAATGGAGGGTTATGCTTACCTTCTTAGCCTGCCATGTGATGAACCCAATTCATGCAATGTGATGAACTCAATTCATGGTTGCTTCTGCGTTCTGCTGTTCACGACAAAGAACATCAACAGATGGTTTGTGAAATGGGTGAAGTGGGAGCTAAAAACAATGGCCCGTATTTATCGTATGAAAGTACTCTCCGCGAGGATGGGCTCTCTTTGTTTGTTTCTACCGACCATAAACTTTGATCTGTTCAAGGATTTTCTATAGGATTGGCCAGACTTACTTTGATCTTTACATGGATCTTCTACCGGATTGACCGTACTTACTTTGTTACTTATATCTATAAATTGGGGAAAGAAAGTTGGGATCCAAATAAATATATATTTTTATAAAGTTGGCCGATTTACATGCTCTTAAAATCAAAAAGTTGTGGATTTTGAATGTATGAATTTATTGCTGCATTTGAAGAAAAGCAACATTATCTTGGGTTATATTTGAACAAGGATTATAGATACTAAAGATGGTATATATGGTCAATTCATTTTGTAGAATACAATTATAGCACTATTTATTGCTATATTGTTTTGGGTTATATTTAAATAAGGGTTATAGACATTAAAGATAGTATATATGATCAATTCACTTTGAAGAACACATCATGGCAAGATTTTGTGCCACGTAATAGCTATCAACCATATTCAAATATACACAAATGTTGTGATAAAATTCTACTTTGTCACTCATAACTAGATTCAAATGACTGCACTAGATTTTTCAAGACTCATCTAAGTTTAAAATAAGAAAGTATAAATTAGCTATGCCATAATGGGTGCATGGAAGTTGCATTGTATTTGATAAATTTCCAAGAGTAATTCTAAAACAATTCAGCGAGTTGTGGAATAAGAAATCTTGCACAGTACTATGTTAATTGTGTATATTTATACTGTTATGAAATTAGTGTGTGTATATATAATAAAAATTTGTACCATAGTTTATGAAATAGATTGTAAGTATATAAATTTAATTTGCTAAGAATATAAAAGTATATTAGAGGAAATTCCAGTGTAAAAGTGCTCATGGAATTTCCATGTCATAATATGTAAACTAATCAAAATGTTTTAAATTTAAAAAGAGGTACATGTAAATATTTTGGAGGGAAAAGAAGAAAACTATTTTTTTAATTGTATTTTTGGTTTATCTCCTTATAGGTTTACTCAAATTTCAAGTTTAGACACTCATTAGATGCGGAATTAAATTCCACATCCAAAGAGTACCCATTATGCATACTTTTAAAAATATGTGCCTTGATAAAAATTGCAAATACATTAAAAAAACATGATTGCAATTTTTATTAAGGTAGGTATTCATAAAAGTATGCATGTGAGATAAAAAAAAAAAAAATTAGCAAGATGATTAATAACAAATGGTTAATTATAAAATTAAATATTCAACGAAAACTTAAAGTGAACGGCCCGCATGTTATCCCAAGTCTACACGACTTCCCGAGACAATAAGGGGTGCTGCAAAATTAGTTTTGGGCACACACAGAACTTGACCCTATTAAAGGCATATACAAGTCAACAACTAATATATATGTAGTGATAGGTATATTAATGCTCTTAAGTACAGCAACAATAATCCATCACAGACATTCATCCATCATGGTTTTCATCCATCCCATCCGCCATGGATTTGGGCATCCCTCTGCATCTATCCCCATTCCACTACATTTTGTACTCAAAACTGATGGCGAAATTGGGACGTACAAATACTGCACAGATATGTCGACAATCCCCAGAGTCCATTAACGCAGAGGTTATTGGTGGTTGTTTACTTCACCTACCTACCACTCAAAGCCACTTTGTCGGATATCACCTCCTCGTTGAGCTCTCTACATAAGCTACGAACAGGGTTCAAGTGAACTTCGAGCTCTCTGCAACCTGCAACACAGTTCACGCACTCTCTAGCAACGGAAACTAGTAAACGAAGTTCACTTGTAAGTTGTATTTTTGTTACTTGTCTATTATGTTACTAAGTCATCTTTAGTTACTTGTCTATTCCATTACTAAGTCGTCTTTGTTTTTGCTACCCATTATATTAAGTACTCGGATGCATTCTAAACCCAAAGAAAGCTCCATAGTAGATAATAAGATGAGATAATTATATTTATGTCCAACTATTGACCACAAAGTAGGTAAAAGGGACTGTTAAGTACAATGATATCCATACAATGCGAGACAACCAAACTATCTCCTATAAAAAATACAATACATGAATATAAAAGGTACAAGGCAGGAACATAAAAATACAATGTATGGAATTCCCTGGCAGAGAAGATCCAAGAGTGAATGGGTCTGAGGATCAAACCCATCTCTCCTAACATTCGACGTTGAATGAACACTAAAGAAACTCCACAAAGTTTGTTTGCACGATGAAGGATTGGTGGAAAGTGTGGACTCTCCACTAAATTGTTGCTTAGGGGAGTTCACGCACTGCTGAGGTCTGGAGGACCTAGTCTGTCTCCCAAGAATAGATCTGAGACGGGTTTTTTGTTGAAATCTCATGTGGTGGGGTGAGGTTCTACGGATCCTCACTGATCTAGAGTCTGGATATGAACTAGTATTGATCAGTCTCTTGGTGCCCCTGTCTGAAGGTAGTACCCTGAAAAATGTCATGATCCTCTATCTGGGGTCTGGTCTAATGGGAGGCTGGAGAATATGCGCTCAGAACATGAGAGCCTCCTACATATATAGGACCAAACATCTCTAATCAAGATACCTGAAAAAAATCGACGAGGGTCCGAGAATCTCTGAACAAGCAATGGAACCTTCCTCTCATCTCATAATAGACAGGGCATCCAAAATGAAGTGCACCTCAGTCTCCACTTCTTGTAAATGACATACCTGGCAGATTATGTCAGGTCTATCAATATGGTGGTTTGTCTCTACCCAGTCTATGAGAACCTACTCTGAAATGGCCTAGAGGAAAGCGAAGAGCATGCATCTAATGGTGAAACATATACTGGGGTCGAACAATGAGCCTGTCTCTCAACTCCAAGAAGTGCTCAGCGTAAAAGGCCATCTTTGGGCGTAACCCTCCCGAAGGATTGACCCAGGTGACTTGGACGAACTGCATGTAGATGTCCTCCCTAATGATCTTGTTCAACTCATGTCTAGTAGGTAAAAGGTGACCAGGAGCATCTAAGGAATATCGGAAAGGAGGGAGACGATCCAACTGAATGCCCACTGATTCTAAGATATCCGTAACTCTTATAAACCATCATCTATCCCAACCCAAGCGAGTAAAACGAGCAATAGTCTCAAAATATCAATATGCCAAGTAAGGATATCGTCCCCTACTCTTTATTAAGTCTGCAAAGCCCTGGACACAATGCAAGAATGAGACCAAACTGGAGATTGTCTCAAGCCGAAAGGGTTGAGCTCCAAACTCTGCAAGGATGATGTGCTAAGGTACTATAATTTTGCATCTAATAATGTTGCGGAGAAGAAGAATATGGACTCTCTCAACTGAATCCCAATACGAATCAAGTAAATACGGTCCCCAAATCCCTCATTCATATACAACAGTGGGACAGATCAAAGTGACCATGAGGCTCATCTTGGACTAGATGTCCTAGAAGTGATGTCTAAAGCATTGTCTCTTGTGAAAGGCTAAGGATCCATATCTTTAGTTGATTCGAGGTTGAAGCGTTGGTCGCAAACTGAAGCGAGGACCTGATAATTGCACCCCGAGGTAATTATATGTGCTGGTGATATCAGCCTCTTCCCCTTCGAGGATAAACTGAAGGTTCGAAGTTTTCTTCACCCCATTGAAGATCATAATCTTGGTTTTACCTAGGTTGACCATCAACTGTCAAAGATCACAAAACAGAGCTAAGGCATCCAGTTTCCTCTGTAATCCTTCTAGAGATGAGGAGAGGAGGACCACGTCGACAGCAAAGAGTAGAATAGATATCAGAACTTGGTGAAGAAGGCAACCATCGGTGTCTTGGATATGCTCGTGTAGCCTCCAACTTATCAATACAGTTCCCAAATAGGGTAGGGGACAATGGACAACCCTATTTAAGTCCAATAGTGCTTCGGATGAAATCAGACATCCCATGAGCCATGCAAAGACGACCAAGGACAGACTCATATAGGCATGTAACAGTTGTCAATAGGGTCACCAAGATGCCAATATCTCTGAGTCTCTAGAGTAAGGCTTCCCTTGGAATAGAGTCAAAATATTTCCGAAAATCTACGAAACAACAATAGACTTTCGAAGAGTGGTGTCATGCCTCCTTAATCGCAGTGCAGAGGGTGAAGATGTGGTCAATAGTCTGATGAGTCGGTCAAAAACCTGTCTATCCCCTAGCTCTGATTTGTCTCTACTCAGGGTCACTTGAGAGATTCCTATGTAGAACAATAGCATATAACTTCGAGAATGTGTGGCCCACCGTGATCGTTTTGTAGTTATTCGGATTTGAGCTTGAACCTGATTTGTGGATCGAATGGATGATGTGGCGTGATCATGCCGATGGAAAACCTTCACGGACTACATGTTTGAAGAGATCATCCAAGTAGCTAACCAAAGCACGAAAATCGTGCTTAAAGAACTCTGCTTGGTAGCCTTCCTCATCTGTTGCTTTTCTTTTGTTCATCGCCCAAATGGCCTCTCTAATATCTCTTTCTGAGAATAGGTAACAGGAAAAGGGTGGGGAGGTAACATGAATTTGGGCCTACCCTAGAATATCATAAAGGTTGGAAGTGTGAGAGAACATGGATGTAAGGTCAAGGTCATATGGAAGAGGGGAGTGTCGGGGAAGGATGGTATGCCATAATTGTTTAGGGGAGTGGGAAGGAGAGCAGAAAGTTCTCGTCTTTTATGAGAGATAAAGAGTCGTTTCTTGTGACAGAGGAGACAACGATAAGAAGCTTTGAGCTCGAGGTAGAAGGGTTGAGAGTGGGTGAAAGCATATCAAAGTTCTCGATGTAGATTCCTGCATTCGTCATCATGCCATTTGTTCATGGGGCAAGGTCCAACTTTTTGGGAGATAGAAGTGGAACGAGTGGAGTGGGGAAAGGATTTGAGTGTTGCTTCCCAAATGGCAGATGAAAGATGGGTGTATTTAATGGAAGCAGAATCAAGCAAGGAGAGTTGGGTCTCTGATGGGAGCATCTTACATATGGTAGAGGAGAAGATGTCAGGGTTGCCTTCATCAAATCGAAAGGTGGTTCGGGTTGGGCCCTTAAGGGAAGGATGGGGTGGAAGGGGAGAGTCAAATCGGATAGAGAAGGAAAAAAGTGCATGATCAACAAGGGGGATGGGGGAGACCGAAAGATGGAAAATAAAAGGGATCATTTTTTGGCTAGCGAGGACATAATCAACTACACTCGCACCCCCGCCATATGGCCAACATGTGAAAAAGTGGGAGTATGGGAAACAGGGGAGACCATTTAAAATCAACAACTCTGTGACTCCACCGACTGCAATATATGCTTACCATAAACTTTAGTGGGCCCTAAAGCATTATCTGACATCCGGTGAAGCCCTATTGAATCTGGATCTATCCCCTTGGTACAAAATGTAGAAATTATATACATTAAGCATGCATATGTCCTAGATTCCCCTGATCTCACAATATTTAACTTCTTGCAAGATACAAAATCATTCCACTGTTAATCTACTGCGGAAAATTAATTGCACACACATGTGAAGCATAAATAAAATCAATCGCACATAACACAGTTCTTTTACGGGAAAGCCTGAAGTTGAAAACCCCAACTATATATTATGTATCATGGAATCATATGACAATCCTCATACAAATCTTATCAAGCTCTCAGTACAGTACGATCTTCATACACTAATCAGGAACAATCTTGCAAATCCATGCACCAATCTCTGCCCCCTACTAGCCTGCCTCCACTGCGCAATCCCTGTTGAAGAATAGCTCTGAATGAATTTGAATTACCCTTGCCTTGATTGCGCAATCCTCAGTCACAACAGATAGTCCATCTTTCCCTTTCACCTATCTCTCCACTGGGTATCCACTGGAACTGCCATGCACTGTAGTTAACTGTTGTATTGTTCAGTTGATTAATGAGTTATTATTTGTGAATTAATTAAATAATTAATTCACTCCACTCTCACTAATGTATCATTTAGTTAGACTATATACAACTAGCTCAACTGAGTCTAATTGAGTTAAACTAAATACAACTCCATAAACTACTCTTCCAACTTTGTCATAACTCTGCCACTTGAGTTCTAACTGAATCCTCCATGCATGAACCACCAGTTGCCCTTGGGAATTGCGTAATTCCCTCAGTCCGCTGATCTACCACATATGTGCACTAAAACAAAGTGCTCTAAGAGAATAAGTTGTTGTTTAGAGTCTGATTATTATTAAGAGCTAATAATAATCGACATGCATCTATTTTTAGATCGACGATCTATAAATAGACTTCCCCCAATATTCTAAAAATATAATTTCATCTATTTTTCCAACTTGATCAACCATCCACAAATAGCATCCTGCAACTTCTGAAATATGATCATCGTGTCTAAAAATAGGCTTGCGCCAAAAATAGCCTGCTGGCCCACTTAGTGAAGGCAACTCTTTTCACTAAGCTCATCATCTTGTTGAATCTCAACACTCCCTCTCAACAATATAGAGATTATCTTTCACCCTGATCCTACCGCTATGGTATTCGAATTTGCTCGTGGTGAGCGCCTTCGTCATAATATCTGCATCATGATCCTCCGTAGGAATGTATTGAAGCAACATGATCTTCTGCTGCACACAATCTCTGATATGATGATACCGGATATCAATATGTTTAGATCTATCATGAAACACAGGATTAACCAAGAATTTAATGCAACTCTGATTATCACAATGTATCACTGTGGGATCTAAATGTGAACTGAACAAACCAACCAAAATCTTCCTCATCCAGATAGCCTCACATGCAGCTTGACTTGCTACCATGTATTTTTCTTTCGCTGAACTGAGTGCCACGGATCTTTGTTTCCTATTGTACCAAGAAACTGTCGTATATCCGATACTGAAAATCCCTCCTGATGTGCTCTTTATGTCTGTTGGGCTTCCTGCCCAATCTGCATTCGTGAAGCCATGCAACTTCACCTCATTCGTCTGTCTGTACCATAAACCATACTTAGATGTGCCCCTGAGATATCTCAGGACATGCTTGTCTGCCTTCCAAAAGAGCTTGGTAGGCTTAACCATCGCTTGTGAAAGTTGGTTCACCGCATAGCATATGTCCGGTCTTGTATTGAATAAATACATGAGCGAACCCACCAACTGTTGATAAACAGTGGCATCCACTACCTCTGCCGATGTAGCATCCTCTTTCTTCCAATTTCCTCGAAGAGGAGTGTCAATAGGCTTGCAGCCTTGCATGTGAAACTTCTCCAATATCTCCCGGGCATACTTGCCTTAAGACACAAACAATTCACCTTCCTGCTGCCATATTTCCAATCCAAGGAAATAATGAAGGAGGCCCAAATCCTTCATCTCAAACTCCTTTGCAAGATCTGCCTTGCATGAGTGTATCAACTGCTCATCACCCGTTAGTATTAAATAAAAAACATAAAGAACAATGATTAAAAGCTTACCCTCCACCACAATCTGGTACAGTTTTGCATCCGCCTCACTCTTGGTGAAGCCAAGTCCAGTGAAATAGTTGTCGATCCGAGTGTACCAAGCACGTGGTGCTTGTTTCAGCCCATATAGCGCTCTTTTGAGCCTGCACACATGCAACTCACTGCTGAAGATATCAAATCCTTCAAGCTGCTTAATGTACACCTCTTCCTCAATGATCCCATTAAGGAACCCAGTCTTCATATCCATCTGATGAATGTGCCAACCCATCTGCACTGACAGAGCAAGGATGGTCCGTATGGAAGAATACCATGCGACAGGTGCAAAGGTTTCTTCATAGTCAATCCCTTCGATCAGTGAGAAGCCCGGGGAAACAAATCTTGCCTTGTACTTCTCGACGCTCCCATCAGCAGCTTGCTTTACCTTGTAGATCCATCTTGATCCTACAACTGATTTTCCCAACGGCCTTGGAACAATCTCCCAAGCATTGTTTCTGACAATGGAGTCATACTCCTCCACCATGGCTTCTACCCATGTGGGCTCCTGCACTACTTCTTCAAAAGAAGATGGCTCTATCATGATACACTTGCTCGTAAGAGCCATGTATCCAGTAAATCGGTCAGGTGACTGTCTCTGTATGCGTTGTGATGCAGGGACTCCTACATTCTGTGCCGCATCAAGCTTCAGTCTCTCAGCTTCTGTGGTATGCTTTCTGCCTTGTCTGATGTTTCATTCTGCATGAGTGGACTCCTCCACTCCATGAATCTCCTCCTGTGGCTGATCCACATCTAGAGGCTCATATTTGGGAATAAGAAGTTCCTCCTCTGCATGCAAGTGTAGCTCCCTCTCAAGCGACAACTTCATGGCTTTCACCTCATTGAATTTTATATCCCGTCGCACCACAGTGATCCGACTGTCTGGAAAATACACACGATAATTATGGGGTGTTTCTGTGTACCCCACAAATATCCCAACTTCTACAGTCGACTCCAACTTCTTCCCGGCATCCTTTGTCACATGAATGTAAACAGATGAGCCAAAAATCTTCAAATGAGAAATATCAGGCTTCTTACCAGTAAAGCTTCTTCATGTGTACTCATGCCAAGTACTCTACGAGGACAACTATTTTGCACATAAACCGCAGTGTTGCATGCTTCCGCTCACAAGTGCATCGGTAGGCCCTGGTCATGCAGCATCGCTCGTGCAGCACCCACGATCGTTCTGTTCTTTCTCTCCACGACCCCATTCTGCTGTGGGTTATGAGGCGCTATGAGTTCTCTTCGAATTCCTCTTTGCTACAGAAGTCTTTGAATTCACCCGAGATGTATTCACCACCATTATCGCTCCGTAGAGCTTTCACTTGCTTCCCTGACTCCTTCTACACCAATGCTTTGAACTCACAGAACTTTGAGAACATTTCACTCTTTTTATGCATGAAGAAGATCCAGCATCTACGAGAATATTCATCAACAAATATAACATAATACTTGTGTTTTGTTGTTGAAGCAACCGAGAAAGGTCCACATACGTCTGTGTGAATTCTCTCCAGGATCACCGAAGCACGGTTCTCCTTCCATGAAAGGTGGTCTTCACAAACTTACCCATAGTACATCCCTTGCACTGATTTGACTGCGCAAGAGTACTTTTGGGAAGTCCAGTAGAAATCTGCTACAAAATCTTCAAAGTGCCATGGTGAAGATGGCCCAATCTCCTGTGCCATAATTCGCCCTCGTCCCGACTCACCACTTCTTCTGCTTTGCCCACCATTGCAGCGCAACCATCTACCTCCAGCTTGTAGAGATTCTTAATTCGAACCCATGTCTTCTTGGTTTGACCCATTGTTTTATGTCGAAGGAAGGCTTTTCCCTCGCTGAAAACAACATCATAACCTTTGTCTTTCAGCATTACGACCACGACCAAGTTCTTCTTCAGACCTGGAACATGCATAACATCCTTCAACAAGAATGGATTACCAGACTCCCTTTCAAAGGTAATGGTCCCAATGCTAGTTGCACTGTACCGACCATCGTCGCCCATCTCTATACGCATCTGGAGGTCCTTCTCCTCCAAGTCACTAAACAACTCCTTGTCTCCCGTCATATGGAAAGACACACCACTATCAAGATACCATGCCAATCCCATACAGCTTGAAACCAAGCATGCGATCAAAGAGAAATCAAGTTCAAATTG
Organism: Pinus albicaulis; assembly: GCA_034641835.2. Classification (NCBI taxonomy): domain Eukaryota; kingdom Viridiplantae; phylum Streptophyta; class Pinopsida; order Pinales; family Pinaceae; genus Pinus; species Pinus albicaulis. Next base: position 584,373,427 of record CM076575.1, read on the forward strand.
TGAGGCAAAGGCCTCTCCAGTTGCAGCTCCAACAACCTTCTTGTTCTTCTTCTTCTTCCGCGGATAGTTAGTGGTGAAATGCCCATGTTCGTGACAGTGAAAACACTTCGCTTTGGACAAATCCTGATTCTTGCCTTTAGTTACAGATTTTGAAGGAAATTTCTTCCCTTTCCCTTTCCTTGATTTGGCAGCCAAAGCACAATTATCTTCATCTTCATTCTTCGATGAAGAACCATCCCTGGTACCTCGCCTTATCTCCTCCTACACAAGATCCGACCAAAGTCGCTCCCATCCTGACAGTTTCTCCCGTCCATTGAAAGAGTCTTCGTAGCTATGCCAACTCTTCGGAAGCCCAAGGAGAGCCAAGCTCACAAAGTCTTCATCATCAACAGTAACCCCCACACTTCCCAGTTCATCCTTGCAGTGGAAAAACTTCGTGAGGTATTTTGGAATACTGTCGCCCTTCTCCATTTTTATTTTTATGAGCTTGTCTTTAAGCGCCAACTTCCTCTGGTCACTTCTGCTTTGGAACAAATCTGTCAAATCTTTCCACATTAAGAATGGAGTGGCTTTCCCGTGAAGTCTGGACACAATATGGTCCTTCACACCTTCCAACAAAATTCTTCTCGTCTTTGCTATCTTCTTTTGCCATGCGTCAAGTAATGCAGCATCGCTAGATCCCATCTTAGGAACATCGTTATCGATGAACTCCTTTAGCCCATTATCCTCCAGCACCGCCTCCATCCTGTCCTTCCAAGCTATGTAATTCGAGCTCCCATTAAGGGCATACTCCAATCGCAACCCATTGAAGGCCATTTCAATGTATACTCAACTTCTGCACCAAGAATCTTCTGTAGCAAATTCAAATTGTCCACCAACACAAACTCACTTCACAATCACAATCTTCAATTAACAATGCTCTGATACCATGTAGAAATTATATACATTAAGCATGCATATATCCTAGATTCCCCTGATCTCACAATATTTAACTTCTTGCAAGATACAGAATCATTCCACTATTAATCTATTACGGAAAATTAATTGCACACACATGTGAAGCATAAATAAAATCAATCGCACATAAAATAGTTCTTTTATGGGAAAGCTTGAAGTTGAAAACCCCAACTATATATTATTTATCATGGAATCATATGAAAAACCTCATACAAAGCTTATTAAGCTCTCATTGCAATACAATCGTCATACACTAATCAGGAACAATCTTGCAAATCCATGCACCGATCTCTGCCCCCTGCTAGATTGCCTCCACTACGCAATCCCTGTTGAAGAATAGCTCTGAATGAATTTGAATTACCCTTGCCTTGACTGCGCAATCCTCATTGGCAACTCCAATGTGTGTGTGATGCAATTAATGCATCACTATAGTCACAACAGATAATCCATCTTGCCCTTTCACCTATCTCTCCACTGGGTCTCCACTGGAACTGCCATGCACTATAGTTAACTATTGTATTGTTCAGTTGATTAATGAGTTATTATTTGTGAATTAATTAACTAATTAATTCACTCCACTCTCACTAGTGTATCATTCAGTTAGACTAGATACAAATAGCTCAACTGAGTCTAATTGAGTTAAACTAAATACAACTCCATAAACTACTCTTCCAACTCTATCATAACTCTGCCACTTGAATTCTAACTGAATCCTCCATGCATGAACCACCAGTTGCCCTTGGGAATTGCGTAATTCCCTCAGTCCACTGATCTACCACATCTGTGCATTGAAACAAGTGCTCCAAGAGAATAAGTTGATGTTTAGAGTCTGATTATTATTAAAAGCTAATAATAATCGACATGCATCTATTTTTAGATCGACGATCTATAAATAGACTTCGCCCAATATTCTAAAAATAGAATTTCATATATTTTTCCAACTTGATCAACCATCCACAAATAGCATCCTGCAACTTTTGAAATATGATCATCATGTCGAAAAATAGACATAGTATAAAAATAGACATGCGCCAAACATAGCCTGCGGGCCCACTTAGTGAAGGCAACTCTTTTCACTAAGCTCATCATCTTGTTGAATCTCAACACAAAATACATCCTTTGATCGATTATGAAGAGGGAAATAGATACCTCTAGTACGAGCATTAAAGTCGCATAGGAGGAGGATTTCCCCAACATTATAGTATTGGGTGATTTCAGTGTACAAGTCTATAAAGGGGTCCCTCTTTGAGCCATTATGGATGGAAAATGGTGAAGAGGTTGGAGGGAAGTAACAAACTACAATGTAAATGTCCATCGGAGGAGAGAGTCTGACGCTAATCTGAATCGACATAAACCTGGAAAATTCATCTTCGACAACCAAAGATACCTTGTTCTGGAGTGGGTCACTTGCCAAACAAGCAACTCCACCTAATCCTCTGACCCCTCCCAAACTCCTCGTTTCCTGCCTGCAAACTGAGAACTAATGGTAACCTGCAATATCTTTGAGAGGTTGAACAGGGGTCGCATGATTCTCGGTCATGAAGAGGATGTTTGTTGATTCAAGAGCGTCATACAAGAGTCTCTACGATGACCAGAAATATACATTGCCCTTCCAACAATGGATAGAAATGCATGTACCTTGTCGTCTCCCCAAGTCGGTCGTCATTTTGAACCTCTAGTTCGGGGTTCCCACCCAGGTGGGAAGGAGTCCCGAATGAATGCCTGGAGATTCCTAATAACTTCCCATTTCTCTTCCTGACGTGTTGTCATAACCTGTTCTCTGGATTATTTAAGTTACACAACATGTGATCGAGTGAGGTCCTCATCTAATAAAATCCTGATGGGAAGAGAAAACAACTTCCGCTTAGCCCTGAGGGTGCGGAGTCGATCAGATGCAATCTGAAACCTGAGGAGGATAGTGGAGTCATCTATCCAAGCTATATCGAGGAGGTTAAGGGTATCCTGAAAGAACTTAGCCCCCACTTCCATAGGATCCAGAGAGGGGCGAGGTAAGGGGAGTGTTAAGAATTCAGTAGGGAAAGGATTAATTCAATTCTCTTTCTAGATAATTGTTTGTGTTATTATTTTACTTCTTATCTTTGTTCCTTATTATTACAATGTGCAATACATAAAATAATTACCAAAACAATAAGAACAGTGACATAGTATATAGGTTGCAAGCTAGGGCCAAAACCCCTCCTCTTGAGGGGAAAACCCATAAATCTCTTATCTTATTATAGATTCTTCAATTGATGAATAACATGACCTAGAGACTTGGACAAAAACCCTCCAATATCAAGATTTGCACTACATCCACTTGCAATTTCTTTCACCTCTTGAGAAAGTCTGAAATTTCTGCAATGTTGCAACTGTTGCACCTACACAAGGAGACTTCGATCTCCTTGTAAAGATTCCTCCTTCCCTTCAATTGTCTTTCCTTGAGAGGTAGGACCATATAAAAGCCTTATAAACCCTTCGCGTGTCTTCTTTTTCTCATCTCCACTAAGATCTAACTCAAGAGACTCTTAACGTAGAAACCCTAGCTTCTTCTTGTGCTAGGAGAGAGAGACCTAAACAAACACTCTGGCTTCCTTGTCATCCTTCTTCATCCTCTTCTTCGACCTTCTTCCTGTCCTCTTATTTGGATATAAGAGAGTGTGAGAGTTATGGAAGACAATTTCCTCTCCTTATATAGGCTTCCTTCAAGGGTGACGTGGTTCTTCATGTATGCCGACTTGATAGCTCTCTAGGGCGACTTGATCTTGGAGGTATTTTTGACACTCTAAAAACAAAATAAATTTCTCCTTACATATCACAATGTTCCCATAGGGTCTTCAACATATGACAATGACTCTTCAAACCTATAAGCACTTTAATCAGTGCTTGACCTATAAAATAAAGAAATTGAGCATGAAACCCATGCTTCAATAATAATTTTATTTTCATTTTATAATTTAAAATTTACAGGAATACATTTCATACTTATGAATATCGAACCTAGTTACACATTTTTCAACACTCCCTCTTAACTAGGGAGGTATTCATAAGAGGTACATGGTCATTCTTAATCTGAAGAGAGAGTTAGATTTGTAACCCATCTGTTTAGAGCATCATATCGATCCAGCAGTATCACATAACAAGGCCTTGACTAACAGCTCCATCTCTCCACGAGGTCTTGAGCTACAATGTTGGTGAGACCAATGATTATAGACACCATCATCATTATCTCCAAGGTACATACTCCATCCGGGTGTTCACCAAGTATGACCTTCTTGGATTATTCTTATATTGGGTAGCTAATCCTCAAAGAACATCAGTCCATGACTACTCTTATCTTGAATTCCCTACCACATTCTTAAAGAGTATCAGATGTCAGATGGTTACCAAATCCTCCATTCTTTCTTCCAGTGAAGACAAGAATGTTGTGTTTATCACTCCCTCTCAAATAGGGAGGATACATCCACCAAACCAAGCTTGTGTAAATACACAAGATTCTTGTTTGGAAGTGATTTTTTCAATATGTTAGCTACCTTTTCATCAGTGAAAATATACTAAAGTTGTAGCACACCATTTTTCACTAGCTCTCGAACGTAGTGATACTTGTTCTTTGTGTGCTTTGTCTTTCCATGAAATATTGGATCTTCAGACAAACGTATACAACTGGTGTTGTCATAGAGTATCATTGTAGGGTCCATTGGTCCTTCAAATAAGTCAGATAACAGCTTCCTTAACCAGACTGCTTCTTTACTCACTTCTTAGGTTGCAACATATTCAGCCTCAACACTACTTAAATCAACGGTGTCCTGCTTTCTGCTCATCCATGAGACCATGGAGGGTTCCAAACTAAAGCATCCTCTTGTAGTGCTCCTTCCATATTTTTCACTGCCTCCCCAGTCGGAATCTATATATCCAATTAGTTGGACATCATTCCATCTATCATACTTTAGACAACAGTTTATGGTTCCTCGTAGACATTTCATTATATGTTTTGTTGCTATCCAATGATCTTGCTTTGGCTCTACTTGGAATTGACTGAGAACGTTTACTGCAAAGCATATGTTTGTTCTAGTATTCACTAAGTACATCATCTAGCCAATTAGTTGTCTATACTTGGAAGGATCCATAAGGCTTGATTAAGAACTCCTAAGTCTCTTTGAGTTTGTGATCATCAGAGTGGTCATAGGTTAGCAATCCATCATGTCAAATCTCTTCAACATCTTAATCACATACTTTCCTTGACCCAAATAAATTTCATCATGTCCTTGTCAGACTTCTAGTCCCAAATAGTAATGCATCAACCCAAGATCCTTCATATCAAATTTTGCTGCTAGTTGCTTCTTGCATTATTCAATTCGACCTTCCACACCCGTCGAGAGAAGATCATCTACATACAAAATAATGATTACATGTTCACCTTTTACAACCTTAATATACTGGTTTGAGTCAACAAAGCTCTCCGTGAAGCCTATCCTTTGTATATGTGCATCCATCCTAGCATACCATGCCCTTGGTGCTTGCTTGAGACTATATAATGCTTTCTTTAATCTGCATACATATGCCCTTTTTTCCTTGACTTCAAATCCCAAGGGTTGTTCTATGTAGACTTCTTCATCTATTGTGCCTTTCAAAAACGCGGCCTTGACATCCATTTGATGGATGTTCCATCCCATTGATGCAACTAGAGAAACTAGTGATTGAATCGTTGTGTATATTGTAGTGGGAGAAAATGTTTCTTCATAATCGACTCCTTCAAGTTGAGAGAAATATTTGGCCACATATCTAGCTTTATATTTATCTATACTTCTAACAACCTCATGTTTGATCTTCTAGATCCACTTGGAAGTAATCACAGATTTGTCTTTGTGCCTAGGTGTGATCTCCCAAACTCAATTTTTCATGATATATTGGTATTCTTCATTCATGACATATTTCCATTATGGATTCTTTATAGCCTCTTCAAGAGTGGATGGTTATGCTTCTATTAGCTTTGTCATGTATGCATCATACCCATAATACCTTTTGGGTTTCTTACTTTCTCTGAATTTCCCCTTTGTTGCCCCATGACCTTCTACATTAAGTAGTGTGGATTTCAACCAATTAGGTCTTTTCCTTGTTTCGGGAATGACCACAGGTTGAACAGTTTCACTAGGACCTTCTTCTTCATGGTGAGATTCCTCTTCTCCCTGGTTCACTTCTTTTTCAAATATCGGAAGAAATTCATCATAAAAGTCCATGGAAATATCCTTTTATATATTGAATTCCATGCTCTCATCAAATATGACATCCCGACTAACTTTATGTGATGTCCATCCTTCATGTAGATCCTATAACGTTTTGATGAGTTACTATACCCAACAATAGTTCCCTTCATTCCGGAAGGATCCAACTTCTTTCTTTTGTCCTTTGGTATATGAATATATACAAGACACCCAAAGATTCAGAGATGATCTACGAATGTCTTCTTTCCAGTGAATAATTCTTCTAGATTTTTATTATCCAAATATCTGTGATGACATATATTTTGAATGTAGAATGTTGTTTTTGTTGCTTCTCCCCACAAGAATTTTGGTAGATACTGATCACGAAGCATTGCTTTTACACTTTTTTCAATGGATCTATTCTTTCTTTCAGCAACACCGTTTTGTTAGGGATAATATGGGACTATTAGCTCCCTATTAATCCCTGACTCCTTATAGAATGCTATGATCCCCTTGGATGTATATTCTCCTCCATTACCAGATCTTAAAACTTTGATTTTCCTTTCAGTAAGGTTTTCTACTTCATATTTGAATTCTTGGAATTTTTTAAATACTTCATCCTTGGTTTTCAATATATAAAACCAGGTATTCCTTGAATGATCATCTATGAAGGTAACATAATATAGATTTCCTCCAAGTGATTTTGGAGTCATAAGACCACACAAATAAGAGTGAATAAGATCCAAGATTTCTTTTGATTGTGAAGCATTGCTTCCAAATGGTACCTTGACATTCTTTCCCAATACACATCCCTTGCAGACACCTTCATGATGGTAATTAATATTAGGGATTCCATCTACTATGGAACTTTGAGATGGGACGATTTTGAAATGAAGATGACCAAATATTCAATGCCATAGTTCGCAGGGGCTAATTTCAATGTGAAATAGGGCTTGGGCTATAGGAGATAGCAATCTATAGATCCTTCCTTCCCAAATGCCAATAACTTTAGCTTGATCTATACTTGAGTCTTTTCCCCAAACAACAACCTTCCCATCAATGAAGGCTAATCTATCTCCTTTATCTTCTAAGCTTGAAATAGAGAGTAAGTTTCTATGCAACCTTGGAACAAATAGAATATTGTTGAGGTAAATTTTGCTTCCATCTTCAAGATTTATTGATGTTGATCCAATGCCTTTCAAGGGATAACTATTGTTGTCTCCAAGTTCCACAGAGTAAGTGGATTTTCCTTTTGATAAAGTCTTCAATTGATTTGAGTGACTAGTCATGTGTCTCAAAGCACCACTATCAATCACCCAAATATCTTCTTCTTGGAAAGTACCAGAGAGAAATGAGAAGAGACCTTCATTTCTTTCTTTGAATGATACCTTCTTTGAGGATAATAAGAAGTTCCATATTCTCTTGATACCTTTCTTTATATGACTTGCAATCTTCTTGATGAACTCCATGATGCCCTTAGATAGCCTTAGCTTTGAAACCACGAGAATTCAGTAGGGCAATGATTAATTAAATTCTCTTTCTTGATAATTGTTTGTGTTATTCTTTTACTTCTTATCTTTGTTCCTTATTATTACAGTGTGCAATACATCAAACAACTACCAAAACAATAAGAACAGTGACATAGTATATAGGTTGTAATTCAGGGCCAAAACCCCTCCTCTTGAGGAGAAAAATTGTAAATCTCTTCTCTTCTTATAGATTCTTCAATTGACGAATACCATGACCTACAGACTTAGACAAATACACTCCAAGATCAAGATTTGCATGATCTTCAGCTGCAATTTCTTTGACCTCCCCAGAAAGTCTGAAATTTATACACTGCTGCAACTCCTGCAGCTACTGCAATTATTTCACCTACATAAGGACACTTTGATCTCCTTGTATAGATTCTTCCTTCCCCTCGCTTGTCTTTCCTTGAGAGGTAGGACCATATACAAGCCCTAGAAACCCTTTGCTTGTCTTCTTTTTCTCCTCTCCGCCAAGATCGAACTCAAGAGAGTCCTAGCACAAAAACCCTAGCTTCTTCTTATGCGTAGGAGAGAGAGAGACCCAAGCAGACACTTCAGCTTCCTTATATTCCTTCTTTGCCCTCTTCTTCGACCTTCTTCTTGTCCTCTTATGCACATATGAGAGAGTGTGAGAGAGTGCCTTATGGAGGACGAGTTCCTCTCCTTATATAGGCCTCCTTCAAGGGTGACGTGGCTCTTCATGTAGGCCGACTTGACAACTCTATAGGTCGACTTTATCTTGGAGGTATTTTGACGCTCTAAAAACAAAATAAATTTCTCTTTACATATTACAATGTGCCCATAGAGTATTCAACATATGAAAATGACTCTTCAAACCGAGAAGCACTTTAATTGGTGTTTGACCTATAAAATAAAGAACTTGACCATGAAACCCATGCTTCAATAATAATTTTCTTTTCATTTTATAATTTACAATTTACAAGAATACATTTCATACTTATGAAGACCGAACCTAGTTACACATATTTCAACAGGGAGACCTATCACCTTGAGATTCAATTCTCTCGCCCGTCTGGTGCATTCTTCCACGAGTTTTTCTTGCACCACCTCCTCAATTGTTGCAAGAGGGGCATGCCTTTTTTCCTTTGCCCGAACCACATGTGCCCAAGAATTGATGTGTGCCTCAGTTTCTTGTTTGAAGGTGGCTTGTTGGGATTGAATTTCTTCCTGCTTGCTTTTAAGTTCTATATTTTATTCATGCAATGTATCATTTGGAGGATGGAGATTCCTGCTCTTTTCTTTCATGTAATATATTCTTAAGGGATAAATTATCCCCTTCCACCTCTGAAAATCTGGTAGAGAGGGTGTGTATTTCTAAACAAAGCTTGTTGTTTTCAGTTTGCAAAAATTCCATTTTCTGCAGCATTTTTTTTACTTGAGCTGTCCAGAATGAGAAATACAACTCCATGGATTTTTCATGGACCCTGTTTTCAAGATGTACCCCTTGACCCTCAACCATTATTACTACAGGTTCAGGCGAAGCTGGGGGCTCTGTCGAGATTTCAAGGAATCGGTTGACGTCCATGTCTAAGTCCATCATAGGGCTTGTAAAAATATTGCAAAGAGAGGAACTATTACTTCAATTGTTATACAATTGATTTGTGGTACTTGTCAAACATTTACTGTGCATCCCAAAAACACATTGCAATTATCTTCCTTTCCTGATCTGCGCCTTTGTTGTTGTTGTCCCTGATCTTTATCAAAGATTTGTTGCCATGTAATAATTATGTTGTAACCTTTCCAATATTTATGCTTGTGTGATCAAGGTTTGATATTTCCTTCAATAACGAGAGGAAGGGGTTACCGCGCGGGGTTGCATGACGAAAAATGGTTGAATCGAAGGTTGGACTCAATGTGGAACGAAAAAGAAGACCTAGTAAAAACAACGTAACGAGTAGAAAAGTAACTAGAGGCTTCATTTGAAATTGAACTCCGTCACTTCTATCCCTTTGCATGTAAAATATGAACGCTTTTGTGATATATTTTAAAAATGAACGTTTGTAAAACATAGTTATTGAATTTTCCCGAATGGGGCTAAAAAGTTCAAAAATTTGGTTGCATGGTTAGATTCAGTGAATAATATGTTAAAATATAAATCGGTAGCATTAGGTCTCTAAATACATTTGCTAAAATTGGTGCAATATGTAATTATTGGTGATTTGGAAATTGCATTTCCAATTTCCTCAGATCAACATTGCCTGGTGATTTGGAATCTTCAAGTGCAAATGATGGCAAAATTTTCCTTTTACATAATCACTGGTAACATACATTCATTGTGTCCTTTCACTATTTTTTAAGTGGGAACAAGGAGTTTAATTAGAAATTTGGAAAAACTGAATGTAAGAAAGTAAGAAATAAATAGGGCATGCCAAGTTTAGAGAGGCACTTCGCTTTTGATCTTTGGGCATGTTATTTGGGCTCAAATACAACGTGATGAATTTTTATTACGTTTACAAAGCTCAATAATGGTTGGTTGAAGGTTGAGGGAGGAATAAAATGTAATATTAAAATTATGATGATGAACCACACTGGCTGGTTCGAAACGCGTCGACCAAATTTATTTGGATGTGATTTTTACCGAAAGATTTTTTTCACAATTTATGAATCACAGAAGCAATATTCCTAAAATTATGAAAGTTGTATATTTAGGAAATATTAGGAAATTAAATAGACGACAACGTGTATAGTTGACTCCTAAATATTTTAAACATCTCTTATCTAAATAAATTCAACATCAATAACACAAAATAAAAAATTAGATAGACAACAACATGTATTCTCAAAATCTATCCTTACATAAATTCAACATCAATGGCCACTGTAATTTAAGAACTAATTTAACCTAAATTCGATCGATAATGTCACGTTCAAGGGAAATGGATGCTCGTTATTGTGAATTTGTATCATTTGTTAAAATTGGTGCAATATGTAACTATTGTTGATTTGGAAACTGCAACGCCAATTTCCTTAGATCAACATCACCTGGTGATTTGGAAACTGCAAGTGCAGATGATGGTGAAATTTTCTTTTCACATAATGACTAGCAACATACCGCCATTATGGCCTTTCACTATTTTTTAAGCGAGAACAAGGAGTTTATGAAAAACAAGGAGTCGAATTAAACTTTTGGAAAACTTAATGTAAGAAAGTAACAAATAAAGAGAGCATAAGGAATATTTTAATTAAAAATTTTCAAAACTCGAATATAAGAACGTAAAAACAAAGCAACTTGAACTTTCATGTCAAAGTGTGAAATATTTACAACTTTTGTCTCTAAGTCAAATATTTGAATAATTTTGTGGATATTAATTTATGAATTAGAATAGTGATTTTTTAATATATTTTTTTTAATAAAACATTAGTAAGCTAGATTATCATCAATAATGTTTAACTATTTATTTGCAATAAGATTTATAATAAATTTGTCTACAATTCAATTTCTTGTTTTTGAAAATTTTGTTGGGAAAATAGATAAATTTTGTAGGGTTATGTTGGGCATCGTCAACTATTCCATAAAAATAAGGATGGAGATGTAGACACTTGTACATTTTAACTATATGGGTTTATATTTATCTCATTATATTGGATATTAATCAAATGAAACACATCAACGCTATCAATATCTATTTATATATCGGCCTTCTAGATGTCCCAACTGCAATCTTCATTCAGAAACCATATCGCATCTCTTGGATACTTGCTCATTAGCCGCTCAACTATGGGAGAAAACTGCTTTATGCAACAGAAGAACTGGTAGACGCATGGGAGACATTGTCAATACCATCAGGAACTGGCCTCTGCAACCTTTCCAAACTCACTTTCTCAACTCTCTTTGGGACCTTATTCCGGGCTTTGTCTATTGGATCATCTAGAAGGAGCGTAATAAAAGGATCTTCAAAAATCAAATTACGCCCCTTGACACCCTGTGGTCGCATCTCAAACAAAGTCTTCAAGAAACTCTTGCTCTAAGGCACTGGCAAGACTCTGACATGCCCGCATCCCCCCTTGAATGCCTCATTCTGGAGAATTGGAACCTTAACCTCACACATTCTGCTCAGGTCAAGACCAATTCCTCCATCCATCCTGATTCTACCCTCTTGGTTTCCTCCCGCGACTCATTCTTTCAAACTGAACTTTGATGGAGCTGCTAAGGGTAACCCAGGGTTAGCTGGAATCGGTGGCATTTTTAGGAACGTTGAAGGCTCTGTTCTGCACATATACTATGGCTCGCTTGGAAGAGACTCCAACAATGCTGCTGAGCTTGAAGGTTTATGGCATGGCATTTGTATTGCTGACAAAGAAAACTTTTTCCTTCTGGAGGTTGAAGGGGACTCTCGAATTCTCATAGAGGCTGCTATTCAAATCCATTCTAGTACTTCAGCAGCAAAGATAGCTTTGAGTTGGTGACTTCTCAGCAGATTGGAACAAATTGAAGATTGGCTCAGGGCTTCCCGCATCATCACCTTCAAGCACATCCGGCGCACTGCTAACAAGGTAGCAGACCGTCTGGCCAATCAAGGCGTCGATCAACAACTCCCCTTCTTCTCTGGCCCTTTGAACAGTTTTGATGATGCACAACTTATTCAAGACTACACTCTCCTGGTGCAACAAGATCATCTTCTCCCGGATGCAGGTGATTAGTCTGATTGGTACGTGGGCGGCGTTGTGGGTTGGCGCGTGGATACTTACCACCGCCATCCAGCCTTGCGCGATGTATTGCATTAAATCCTATGCCATCACCTTCAATGCTGCATTAATGCAGCTCATTCCTCCATACCAGGCTGCGTGCTCTTCAACCATGGCGCCTCCTTCCAGCCTCATTCATGCTCCTCCTTTGAGCTTGAGCTTCTCCTTCGCTGCCGCAGAGCCCTGCTCTCGGACTAGCACTGGGAAGCGCTGTGCTCTGGAGTGTTGTATTGATATGTTTCCTGATATCCATGTCTCTCAGAGTCCCTTCTACAAGCTCAATTGCCATTCGTCCTTCGTCAATGCCGACGCTCCCTTGCTAGTTGAAGCTCGGTCCCTTACTGCCCTCACCTACCATCATAGCTCCGCTACTTGCTTTGTGCTGCCTGTTCTTCACACCATGCCAAGATTACGCCACCGTATGCATTGCAGGTGGGGTAGTACTCGTGGGCATGTGGTTCGCCAGCCCTCCACTTCTACTTTTGTCTCCACTTCCCACTCCTCAGATTTATGCACTAACTGCTATCCCGACACCAGAAGCAGACGCGGTCATGGTCGTGGGCAGCCCCATTTTGATGTGCGCTCCCACCACATCCCAGTCACCCCGCTCACCACCCCTATGCAGTCTCACACGGCTCAGTTCCGTTTCCCCTATGCCTTCAACCATTCCACTTTAATTACTACTCTCACTATTGTGCTACAAGAGGATTCTTTGGGTGTGGTTGCCACGACTCTGGGCGTGACTCTGGAGAAGAACACGGATGACAGGAACAACACTCCTCCCATCAAAAGCCTGAAGCGCAAAGAACCCAGCTATAGTGCTCCTCAGGACATGAGCCATCAAGCAGGACCAAGCGACCCCAAGCGTGGTTGTTTCACTAGCAAAGAAGGCCATCTGGCATAGGAAGAAGACCCTTACAAGTATGGTTGTCGCATCGTCGAAGAATCGCCTCCCAATTCTCATGAATCCTAATCAGGTCTGCATTCAAAGGTTTTTGTTTCCCAGTCGCTCGAATGGGCTCAATTCCCTGCATCTTATGTTTATCATTTCTTCTACTCAGAATTTTGTTCTAAGGTCTATAAGTCGGTTTCCCCTGCATGGGCGACACATCTCTGTTTGTATGTTTGGGGCTAGTAGTGCAGTTTTGGTTTTTGAAGTTTATCTAATAAAAAAAAAGTTCTGTAATTGTGTGAATGTCGCAACTCTAGGCAAGATCTTTTGAGGCCATGGCCTCTCTGTAACTTTTTGTATCAATAATAGAAGTAGACAAATTTAGAAAAAAAATATCTATTTATATATCTATAATTTATAAATGGATTAGAAATAATCATATATATAAAGAGTCAACTTCTCACGTTATCAATATCTACTTATATATCTATAATTTATAAATGGATTAGAAATAATCATATATATAAAGAGTCAACTTCGATGTGTTTTTTATTATATACAATAAAAATTATATGAGTGAAAAATCCAAAATTATGTTCAAAAGAGTATGAATTTTTTCCGTAAGGAAAAATCATAATTTTCATTAATGTTTAAAATTACATGATGTAGATGCTTTAAGCATATGCATCAAAAATTGTGACCGTGGTCACGTAAAAAAATTATCAAAAATAAGATCCCGGAAGGGGATACAATAAGTTGACCATAAAAGGGTTGCGGATATGTACATCATAATATAAGCAATATAAACAGAGCAGTAGAGTTCCATAATATCTGTCAAAAATCAAAATGCTAGATGACCCCGACATGAAGGTCCATATAAGGTCAGTGGTAGTAGCTGAAGTGGTCTTGATCTGACTATTCATCTATGAGCCATTGTGATATAGGTGGATATTCGTGGCCGCCCACCTATTCCACTTGGGGCCCCACTATTGTCTCTTTCAGTTTTTTAGTTTCTGCACAACTTACTATTTTTAGCATTTTTTTGGGTCCTGAATTTTCGAAGCCATTTTGAGGCCCTAAACAACGTTTTTTGGGAAAAAAGGGAGTAACATTTGCCCATGGACCATTTTTGCTCACATAAAAAGTTGTAGTCATTGGATAAATCTTTCTAATGAGGTATGGTGTGCATCAAATGGAGATCGTATGCCAAAGTTATGTCCCCGGGAAGTTGAAACACCAATTTACTCAAACGGGGCCCATGGTTTTGGCATTCATCTCCTAGGGTTAGGGTTTGGGATGTTTAAGGTTTTCCATTGTCTCTAAATAATAAATAGGCCCTTTAGCCTCATTGTAACACAATTCAGAGGCCTGTATCTGCCACATCTCTTCTCAGAGATAAGCTACCAACACCCTAGCTAGTTTATTTCCATTGTGTACAAGCAAATTTTAGTTCTTTGATATTAATGAAATGAAGTGTTATTTATGCTGCATCTTTGTATTTATGGTTACATGTGTATTCTGTTGTGTTCCTGCATAAATTCAGATCAGTGTTATCATAGTGATTTGTTTTTTCTCAATCCTTCTTTGCCTGTCCCCTACGAGGTCGAGGTATAAGGAGTTAGGGCTCGATCTAGTTGACCCTTTGCAAGATCAACCTCGCAAACCCTGATGAATGCCCATGGGGCATGAAAAGAAATATGAGGGAGCAGGAGATCCTATCAAAATATTTCTTAAGGAGGCCCTCGAAAAACAAAGGAAAGCGATGATGGATAACTTTTCCCAGATCCTTCAACGACTCCCCACCGGTGGTGCATTTGCATCCAACAACCACTCTGGAGGCGTGACTCCCTTTAAGGTACAAGTAAACTTTTACATTCCCATATTTGAGGCCCAAATAGATGCAGATGTTGTAAATAGATGTTTGAATCTATTAGAAGGATGTTCATGACTTTTCCAGTCGGGAGAAGATTATTTTTGCACTCCTCAAAGCTACCCCCCTTGTCAAGGACTGGTGGGAAACCTACTGTGAGAAAAGGGACGAGACATAACCCTCTCTGTTCTCAGTCGTACCCACTTGGAATTCTTTCTGAGACGCCATCAAGGAATAATACTATCCCATGGGGAGCTATGAGGACAAGTACATAAAATGGACCACGCTATGGCAACAAAGGGATCAAGATGTGCATGAGCTGACAAATTTGTTCCATACCTTGTGCACAAAGATGGGTATCAAAGATTTGAAGAAACATTTGGTGCTAGAGTATCGCAGTTGTCTGCAGAGATACATTCAGGAATAAATGGAGTTCCTCAACATCTCCTCGCTTGGTACGTCGTACTGATATGCTGCCAAGATTGAGCATAAATTCAAACATAAGAAGCGAGAATTTGGATCTGCAAATGAAAAGCAAGGGAAAGGTGCCCCCAAACCGCAGAAAAAAATGACAAAGCCAAGGTAAGGTGGCCCAAGAAAACCTGCCAAAGCCATAAGAAAAAAACAACATCGTGAAGCCAAAGAAGGACACGGGAAAGTGGTGTGAATTCCATAAGAGCTCCACTCACAACACAAGTGAGTGTCAGGCCAAGCAATTGTTTGTGGCCAAGATGAGGGCTTCTGAATCATATGCATGCTCCGACTCTAAATCAGAACCCGATAAGGGGAATGAAAAAGGGAAACAGATTATTGATGCGGATCCCAATGCCACTGTTGCCACTACAAAGATCCAGAAGGAGGGACTGAAAGATCCAGAGGAGGAGGAGCATCTCTTCCACTCCCAAATGTGGGTAAAGGGTTCCCTGCTATAGTTCATTGTCGACAATGGGAGCCAAAAGAACCTAATTTCATCAGACATTGTGAAGCGGTTGGGCTTGCCGACCACAACAGACCCACAACCATACACCATCGGGTGGCTTCACCAAGGACGGGATCTACGCGTCAGCCAACAGTGCCACCTTCCCTACAACATCAAGCCCTTCACGGATGAGGTATTATGTGACATTTCTCCACTTGATGTTTGTGATGTATTATTAGGCCAATCATAC
Source organism: Pinus albicaulis (assembly GCA_034641835.2). NCBI lineage: Eukaryota > Viridiplantae > Streptophyta > Pinopsida > Pinales > Pinaceae > Pinus > Pinus albicaulis. Next base: position 584,389,749 of record CM076575.1, read on the forward strand.
TTGTGGAAGCGACATGTTGTGTATGAGTCCCAACCTTGTGCTGTTATTATTACTTTGGGAAATAATTTGTACAGGATACCAAAGGTACCACCGCCTGCCACTATCTCTTTGGTTACTACAAAACAATGCAGTAAGCTCATTTCCGAAACCAGGAAATTTTTTTTCCTGATGATCCACCCCAAGGGCAAGAAGAAGGTTGTGGCCACGACCTCTAGACAGGGCTCCTCTACACGACAACAACAAATGGACAAGGTTGTGGAGGAGTACAGGGACATATTCACCTCACCCACAGGGGTACCTCTGCACTGTCTGGTCAAGCACCCCATTGATCTGAGCCTAGGTGTGCTGCTACCCAATGGATCGATCTGTCGGCGCTCTGTTCTGGAGAACGATGAAATCAAGAGGCAGATTCAGGAGCTGTTGCAGAAAGGTCACATCCGACTGAGTTCATCACCTTGTGGGAGCCCGATCGTGTTGGTACAGAAGAAGGATGGGACTTGGAGACTCTGTATTGACTATCGGGCATTGAAAAAGATCACTATCTAGAATAGATACCTGATCTCACAGATTGATGACCTTCTAGACCAACTCAAAGGGGTGAAATATTTCAGCAAGATCGACTTGAGTATGGGTATCACCAGGTACCAAAAAAACCCTCTGATGTGTGGAAGACTACCTTCAAAGCCAAGAAGGGCCTTTTCGAATGGATCATCATGCCTTTCGGGTTGACGAATGCTCCTGCAACCTTCATGAGGTTGATGGATGACATCTTGCGGCCATTCACCAACTCATTTGTAGTGGTTTAGTTGGATGACATTCTATTCTTAAGCCAGACTTGGGAAGAGAACCTCCACCACATCCGACAAGTCCTTCAAACACTGCAGAAACACAAGTTGTGTGCCAATTTGGAGAAGTGCACTTTTGGCATGACCCGGGTTCAATATCTGGGATAGATTATTGATGAAAAGGGGGTGCATGTGGATCCAACCAAGATCCATGTCATTCGGGATTGGCAAGCCCGAACCACCCTAACAGAGCTTCGCAACTTTTTGGGTCTTGCTAATTTCTACTGCATGTTCATGTTAGGATTCTTTCGTATCACTTGGCCCTTGAGTTAAGTCACCAAGGGAGGAGAGAAGGAAAAATTCTTTTGGTCAGAATCTCAACAGAAGGCATTCGTAAAATTGAAACACTGCCTTTTTTCTACCCCAGTGCTCACATTACCAGACTTGCAACAACCATTTGAGATCGAGGCAGATGCCTCTGAATATGCTATTGGGGAATTTCTTACTCAATAGGGGCATCCAGTGGCATATCACAGTGAGACATTGTCTGACACAATCTGCAAGTATCCCAATTATGACAAAGAAATGTATTCCATTATGTAGGCTTGTCGATAATGGAAGCATTACATTTTGGGGAAGGAAACAATCATCGACACAAATCACCAACCCTTGCAGTTCATACAGACACAAGGGAAGTTGTAGAATGATCGCCATCAAAAGTGGTCCACATATTTGCAACAATTTCATTTGAACATAAAGTACAAGAAGGGTAGCACCAATAATGTTGCAGACTGCCTCAACTGACCACCGATCATGGCACTAACCACCGTTCTCAACTCTTGTGGGCATGAGACTTCTGATTGGCTGCTTCTCTATAAGAGCAATCTAAAATTTGGCTACACATACAAGGCACTCTTGGGGGTTACGCAAGTTCCAAAATTTCACCTCCAAGATGCACTGTTATGTCACCTGGGACACCTTTGTGTTCCTTCAAGCGAGTGTGCCAAGATGATATGGGAAGCACACCATAGTCGAGTTGTTGGGCATCTTGGGGTCGAGAAAATAGTGGCATTACTACAGAAGTATTTATATCGGCCGAACCTTAGACAGGATGTCGGGAAGTACATCAAATCCTGCACTGCTTGCGCCATTGCCAAACCGACCATGAAGAAGCAAGGCCTCTATACGCCGCTACCTTTTCCTAGTTGACCTTGGGAATCCATCTCCATGGATTACATGTCAGGCCTTCCTTCTACTAACATGGAAATGACTGTTTTTTCGTGGTCGTCGACAAATTCTCGAAGATGGCCATTATGCCGGCCTGCAAGAAGAATATCACAACAGAAGCCACTGCTAAACTCTTCTTTGAATGAGTGTAGGTGCACTTTGGGATCCCATAGTCTATCATCTCATATTGGGACAATAGGTTCCTCAACACATTTTGGTCCAGCCTCTAGTCAATGTTGGACACCAAGCGCACCAAGTCCACAACTTTCCATCCCCAGACTGATGGCCAGACAGAGGTCGTCGACAGGACGATTATACACATTCTACGCATGTACAATTCAAAACATCCATGCACATGGGATGAGAGCCTCCCCTATGTACAACACAGTTATAACCAGGCTCTCCACAACTCAACCAACCATAGCCCCTTTCGGGTGGGCTTGGGATTCCAGCCACTATGTCCCATTGATGTAGCCATGCCATTTGCGGCTACTCAGGCCGATTCAACTCATGTCTAGTTTGAAGCTGATAAAGCAAACAGCTTCATCGAGCACATTTAGCACATCCGCCAACAGGTTCATGACATATTGGACAAAGCCAATGCTAAGTACAAGCAACGACATGATCAACATCGGGTGCCACATAACTTCTAGGTGGGCGACAAAGTGTGGCTACATTTGCAGAAGGAGCACCTCACTGGACCCCACCGAAATATTCACCCGCTCCGATATGGGCCGTACACTGTCACCAAGGCTGTAGGGAACAATCCCTTCGAGCTCAGTATTCCACCATTCCTTGGTCTGCACCTAGTATTCAATGTGGACCGCCTTCGTCCCTACTTCCCACTTCTACTGGACACCTCTTACATTGCAGAATAACTCACACCAACAGATTTATACTCAGACTGCATAGAACAGGCCACCACAGATTGTATCATGGACATGCAAATCAAGAACACTTGCCAACAAAAGATCCAACTGTATCGGGTTCTCAAAGTTGGCTAACTCTTGCACCAAGGCAAGTGGTTCACTAGTGACCAAGTTCAACAGAAGTTTCTTCATCTCATGGAGGAACTCAATGCAATGGGGACCATTGCTTCCTAAGCGAGGAGGAATGATCCAAGTGGATATTGGTGGCCACCCGACTATTCCACTTGGGGCCCTGCCATCGTCTCTTTCAGTTTTTCAGTTTCGGCACAACTTACTATTTTTATCAGTTTTTTGGGTCCTGAACTTCCAGAGCTGTTTTGAGGCCCTAAACGACATTTTTTGGGAAAACCTGGAGCAACATGAGTCCTTGGACCGATGCTGCTCACATAAAAAGTTGTAGTCCTCGAATATATATTTTTAACGAGGTATGGTGTGTGTCAAACGTAGATCGTATGCCAAAGCTACGTCCCCGAAAAGTTGAAACACCAATTTACCCAAATGGGGCCCATAATTTTGGCGCTTCATCTCCTAGGGTTAGGGTTTTGTATGTTTAGGATTTTCCATTGTTTCTAAATAATAAATTTTCCCTCGAGCCTCATTATAACACAGTTAAGAGGCATGTATCCGCCACATCTCTTCTCAGAGATAAGCTACCAACACCCTAGCTAATTTATTTCCATTCTGTCTGTAAGCAAATTTAAGTTATTTGATATTAATGAAATGAGGTGTTATTTCCATTGCATCCTTGTATTTATGGTTATATGTGTATTCTGTCACGTTCTTGCATAAATCCAGATCGCATTTCCCCCAAGGTTGGTCCGCGACCGCCTTCGATAACGAGTCAAAAAGGTGATTGTACTCCCTGAAAATATGTTGACAAGAAATGGATGTAAAATGTGATTTTAATTGCCATAAACCCTCCAAAATACTCCGGAGTGTGTGTACATGACAAACTGAAAGATGATTGAACCAATTAATACTAAGTTTGGAGTCCCCAAATATTTGAATATGATGATATCCATGTTCTAATGTGAATTGAAGGAGGTGCCTCAGAGTAAGGAGCTCGACATAATTATTAGTTCCAGGCCCCAGGGCCATCTTGATTTTGAAGAAATGATTATCATTGAGATATAAAACAACCCCCCACCACAGCCATGTTCAAAAGAATATGAATTAGAAATAATCAAATACATAAAAAAGGCAACTTCATAATGTTTTTGATTATATATAACAGAAATAAAAAAGGGAAAATTCAAAATTATATTCAAAATAATTTGTGGAAAGTAAACAACCATAAACAAAAGAACGAGTAGGAGTATTTAAACACATTATTATTACAATTGATTGTAATGGTACTTATAATAATCACTTTATTATTAGCTATTTTACACAATATTTATGTAAATAAGTTGGAATTTTTATTTTTACACCTAAGGTGTCTCTTTTTTATCAGTCTAGGCATTGCCTACCTACCTTTTTACACCTGTCTGTTAACTATTTTTCCCTTGAAATGACATATGTTCAAAATTTGGAATGAAATGGGTACCTTTTTATTGTTATATTCACTTCTATTGTGCTTCATAGCTAGCAAAATCATTCATGAGATAATGGCTCCGAGAATTCCAGTGCTACTATACAGATCATAGAACAGAACCTCGGTTGAATAAGTGGTTTGTTGGGAAGCATATGAGGAGCACACGGTTCGGTCATGGATCACGACACACAATCGCCAACCTCAGTACATCATTGCCCGATCAGTTCTGATTTCTTCTATAGGTTTCCTCGTCACTATTTACGTTGGGTTTTATGTATTGGGATGGGAAAGTGTAAGATCAATCATATCCTGAGAGGACGACAAATTTGGCTGGTTGAGAGGCGTTGTTGTTGTTCAATGGATTTTCATCTTAACTATATGGGCAATCATCTACTAGAGATGGTTCACTATCTTTGTCGTGTTTCCAAGACATATGAGTTTAGGGACTTTAACTCTCAAGCTACTTTTTTTTTTTATCGTGGAGGATTTCCATACAAGAGCTATGCTTGAGTTGCAAGAAGACTTGATGGAAAGGGACGTAGGATCAATCAATAATTTAAGCCTTTTGAATAATTTTGTAACTATGTTCCTTCATAAACTTCGGGTGTGCAAGCTTATGCATGTCTTCCTTTATCTGCAGATTCTCCTTGTTCTAATGAGAAAAAATTGATGGTCGATTTCAGAGATGAGTTTCTCTAATCGCTACATGAGGAGGATTTTAATGGGGAGAATCCCATCGAAAGAATTGCAAGGCACTTATTTCCTTGTTGGAAAAAACAACCATGCAAATATTGACTGACCCATTTGCATTTTGTCAAATAAATTTACAGGTCAAAAGGATTTCAAGATGGATAATGGTTGTGCAAAAATAATTGTGGTTTCACTTCTCACTATTATTATTAAATTTTCTGCATTATATCAGTTTTTCTCCAAATACGACAGATTTTGTGCTCCAAATAGAACGATTTCTGCATTCTATTGAATATGAAAAATCATCTGTCAGTTTTGCTCCAGATACGATGGAACACTCTATAGAGGGCTATTGTGAAGCATGGGAAATCATGGGGCTTGTTGAAAACTCAGATCTGGAAGCCGCTCTGGGGAACAAACGAGTAGACAGAATATTCCATAGTTTGAAAAAAAAGACACAAGTGGTTGGGTGTGCCTCTTCCCATGAACAAGTTTGAAGCGATAACTATCGAAAATGCCAAAGAAGCTCTCCAAGGACTCACAGATTTGGGAAAGAAAATGGAAAATTACGGGTGCATCAGTAACAATGGATATCACTTCAAGAATTGGAAGGCAGAAATTGCAAGGAACAACTTGTACAAGCTAGCATTAAAAGTCGATTATACAAAATAAAGAAATGTTGGATGTAAAAGAGAATTTGTTGGCGGATGTGATTAATTGGGCAGTTGTATGATTAAAGTGGAAGAGATTATATTTGTGGAAAAAGGCTTTTATGGAGGATGGAAACCAAGATTTAACAGGTCATAGCCCCATTAATGTGGTAGGGATGTATATTCCCACTGTTGCATAATGTATTTATTTAAATCTAATGGTGGGCACTGCATTGGTGGCTCTATAGAATGGGAAATATGTATCACCATGGAGGAGAAGCTATGGGATCCATTTTATGAGGTGTGGAGGGCCAAGGGAGTAATTCAACCGTTATGACTAGGGATCGACTTTGATTGGTCTTCCATATGTCAATTTAAAAAGATGTAGTCATTTTAGCCCAACCATATTGAAAAGCTAAAATAAATGAATAGTTCCTCTTAACAATTTTCAATTAAATGGTACGACTCTTTCCTCATCAAGTTCCTATTAACAATTTTAAGTTAAATGGTACGAATCTTTCCTCATATGAACTTTGAACTAGCATTTTCACGAAAAGGGTGCAAAGACACGCCAATAAAAGTGTATATGAATGTAAAGTGACGCAATGGTAGCGTTGTAGAAAATTCACTGAGTCTTGATACTTGATGCCCGAGGATAACCAGAAAGCGATGATAGATTAAAAAAAAAAAAAAAACATGTATCTGTTCTAATTTAAAACTTGAATGCAACAAATTTGTGTGGAAACTTAAAGATCTTGAAAGTATTATAATGGAAAAGTCAAGGTATAAAGAAATCCAAGAGTCTTGCTGAAACCTTGAAAGGATGAAATCTGAACATTGACTGATGGAACTGGTACTTGCACGTCAAAAAGCTTCATTGATCCTAAGAACATACAAGAGCATTTATTTTGTAATGGATTCAAAACCAGGATCATAATCTTGTTGAAACCATTGACAACTTCCCACAAAGAACCCCCAAATGAAAACAAGCTTGAACCAAAGAAATTATCCATTGCCAAAATATCCAACTAGACATTTGGCCACACAGGAAAGGTCATTCCACAATGCTTTGGAATTAAAGTATTATGACAACAAACATGTTTCAGTGCATATCTAGGATACGATAAAGGAAAGAAGTTCCATAGAGATAAGATTAGGTTTTTTCTATGAAGTTGAGTGGGAAATTTAGTGATTGGTTATTGGCATCAACAAACATGTAATGCACCCATGTTTGAAACACAATTAAAATTAATGATTTTGAAAGATCCAATAAAATTTCAACTGTTATTTGAAAAATTGAAGGATTCAAATGAACTGTATGGTATGTTGTTCCATGGCATCTTAGATAGCCAAGGCACGTTTTTTACAAACTATTTCAATGGTTGTTTCCCATATATGAATATTTTAAGAGTTTAAAGCCCTATCTTTAAGTTATTATTCTTATAATTGATAACCTTCACATGACGCAATTAACACGAATGCATAAAAAACATCCAAAACTATGTAGATGTTATGAGTTGCACTCAATTTGAACTCATTTTAGAAAATCAACATACATGCAACCTTCCAAAACTATGTAGATGTTATGAGTTGCACTCAATTTGAACTCATTTTAGAAAACAAACTTACTAGCAACATTTTATCGATCTCCATACGCCTACAAAAGATTGCATGCTATATATGAATGTTATAAAATGATACAATGTTAAACAACTCTAGACTCTCTTGATGGACATAGATATTACCCAAGCAACTTGCACTTTTGGTTCATATCTAGTAATGTTTTGAGGTTTTGCAATCCAATAATGAAAAAAAATACAAGATTCTTGGAGTGAATGACAAACTCACTCCTTGTACTTGTATACTTAAAATCTAGATAGTCCACTCGAGGTGGACTGCATTCAAAAAACTAAAGTTTAAGGAGTGGTTTTAACAGTTGTGATTAAATAGTTTGATGAGTTGTCTCTGAATTTTAAAGATAAGGGAAACATTAAAGCAAAGTGGATGTGAAGAATTGAAAGTTAAGCTATATGTTACTACTAACTATAGTGTTGTCTTTATATTATTCAAAGTGTCTTAAAGATAGAGACACATAATAAAAACTGATTACGATAGTAATTAACATGCAAAATGCTAATAATATATTCCAAAAATAATGTCTAGTAAACTTTGTTGTTTTATAACATCACCAAAATATATTACTATAAGGGTGACAAGGGAATAGGGAATCAACACGAGCTAAGCTTCGTCATCAGTTTCGTGAAGCCGAAAGTTATGATAATTGATCGCGCGCCCACCACTTCCCAAATCAGAGCCCCTAAAATCGCACTTCCCAAATCAGAGCCCCTAAAATTGCACCCGCCTTACTATTTCGTTTGAAAAATATGTGTTGAGGATTTTGTGAATTAATAATCATACCAGTCTAGCTAGGTCATTAGTTGCTCTGTTTAACCTTTATACCCTAAACCCACCTACATAAATAAAAGGAAATATTTTTCAAACAAATAGACTCTGCCTCCGTAACTCTGTATGTTACTAAAAATACTAAGGATAAAAGCCACGAACCGTCACTCACCTCGCTGCCCACATGATTATGACAATGATTCTCCCATTGTTATTACAAGAGAAGTGGCTAATCCATATGAGACTGAAAGGGGAAAGAGAAAAATGGAGGGAGCGAGTTGATAATTAGAATTTCAATTAATCCTCTGGTAGTTAATTAATCACCTAACCCCCTCGGTCACACAATAGAGAAATAAATGCAAATTCGTGCTTGCACAAAGAGGCTTGGGGAAACTCGTGAGCCTCCTGCAATTCATATATGGGGGTGAGTGTATTGCATAAATAATTGTGTCTATTTCTTCTCACGGTCAGTTCCAACCTCCACTGCTTATCCGAGGCTTTCAATGTAAACGTAGGGTTATCTTTCCTTTCCTCGCTCTCAGACGCAGTCAGTGCTTCCCCTCCAAAATAGAGATATAACAAAGTTAATTCTCTGACCCGCATTTCTCATCCATAATCTTTCCCGACAGTCCACATTCCTAGGTGATGTGCGATGTCCCCTCCAGTGATGTCGCCCATGAGGAACGCCTTAGAAAAATATGGGGGAATCGAACCAGGGATCACCTCCTCTTGTGTTGATAGGAATGCTCTGATAATGAAGCGATTGTAGTGCAGAGATAAAAACATGGTAAGCCGCAGACAAGCGATGCTTGGGAGACAATTTGTACTTGAAAAATATGATGAGGGCACCTACATACGCCGCCCACTCCAGAAATAAGCAGTGGAAAATGGGGCTCCGTGGAGTATACCTACAAAATCCATCACCATGAAAGTAGAGGATTATCTACAGGCGTGTGGTGAAGGAAAATATGTGAGGAAGGAGATAGAGGCATGCCTGGCTATAGAGCTTAAGGGCGCCCTCTAACTATTCAACCATAGAAACTGAAGACCCACCATCCGTCATGATTATCTAAGTTCATCGAAGCCACTAGCAATATTGTTGTCATGTAATCGTGGTATTGGCTAGCAAAGCATATTCCTTTAAAGAGACAAATTTGCTACAGTGTCGTGAGGAAGAACCTCATAATAAAAATGCTATCGGCCTAATTAGATAGTTCAACCATCTTGGTCATTTTGGAGTTCAATACAAGTGTGTAATATAGGGTCCATTCCTCGTTGTATGGCAATATGCTTAAGTAGACATTGTACGTGTAACGACATTTTATTTTGGTGAGTTTTGACCTTGCACCTATTTTTCGAAACAAAACATCATGGCCATAGAAGGTGTGGTCTTATGTGTTTGTAAACGGACTTTTCAAAAAAATGTTTTGTAAAGATTTGTTTATATTTGATGGATCCTTAGCTGTAAAGGGGCGGGAATGCAAATAATGGAGTAATAATGATAGACTTCTTATCAATGTAATATAATGTGGGGTGGAATAATTACATTGTATTATTAATTTAAGTTTATTATAGTAATTAGTATTACTAAACGCAAGGACTTTATTAAAAAAAAGTAATTACATGGTTTTAGTGTATATTTTATTTAAAAATATATTTTTCATTTTATTAACAAAAAGAATTACAAAAAAAAAGTGAAATTAAAAAAATATATGCATCTAACATCTAACGCCTACACATCAAAACTATATTAAGCAATAGAGAAACCGATAAAGAGAAATAATTTTATTTTATTGCAATTGTATTTGGAATTTAATTTATTAGGAGACTGTTTCTATAAGAGGGAACTAAATACGAGTTTTGTATGTGATCCGATTCTTGGGTGTTTTGTTGATCCGGATTTATGCAAGAACACAATAAAATATAGAAATAAACATAAACGTAGATATGCAGTAGGAATAACACTTCACTTCATTGATATCAAATAACTGAAATAAACTTACAGACAGAATGGAAATAAACTAGCTAGGGCGAAGGTAAATTATCTATAAGAAGAGATGTGGTGCCTACATGCCTGTGAACTGTGTCACAATGAGGCTCAAGGGCCTTTTATTATTAAAAAACATGCGAAGACCCTAAACATCAAAAAAACTAACCCCGGGAGATGAAGCGCCAAAATTGTTGGCCCCGTTTGGGTAAATTAGTACATCAACTTCCCGGGGACGTAACTTTGGCATACGATCTCCATTTGATGCGCACAATAACTTGTTAGAAAGATCTATAAGAGGGCTAAAAATTTCAAGTGACCAACATGGGTCTTCTATAAAAACGATGTTGGTCCCAATTTTCCCAAAAAAATGTCATTTAGGGCCTCAAAATGGCTCCAAAAGTTCAGGACTTAAAAAATTGCCAAAATAGTAAATTGTGCTACAATTAAGGAAATTGAAAAGCTAAAAGAAACAATGGTGGGATTCCAAGTGGAATAGGTGGGTGGCCAATAGTATCCACCTAGATCATTCCTCCCCCCTTAGGAAGCAATGCTCCCATTGCATTGAGTTCCTCCATGACATGAGGAAACTTCTGCTAAACTTGGTCCTTGGTGAGCCACTTGCCTTGGTGCAGGAGTTGGCCAGCTTAGGCAACCTAATACCACTGGATCTTTTGTTGTTGGGTGTTCTTGATCCATGTGTCCATGATCTGATCAATTGTAGCTTGTTCCATGCAGTCTGGTTTTAACTTTGTTGGTGTGAGTTGTTTTGTAATGTCGGATGTGTCCATCAATGTTAGAAAGTAGGGCTGAAGGTGGTCCACATTGAACACTGGGTGTAGACCAAGGAATGGTGGAATACTGAGCTCGAAGGCATTGTCCCCTATTGCCTTGGTGGTGATGTATGACCCATATCGGAGCGGGGGGCCCAACGAGGCACTCCTTTTGCAAATGTAGCCAAATTTTGTCGCCCATTTGGAACTTCTGTGGCACCTGATGCTGATCATGCCACTGCTTGTACTTATCATTGGAATTATCCATGATGTCATGCACATGTTAACAGACATGCTGAACATGTTCAATAAATTTGGTTTCTTTATCAGCCTCGAAAAATACACATGTAGATTCTGCACATCAGGTATGGCAACATCGATCAGACACAATGTTTGAAATCCTAGACCCAATTGAAAGGGGCTGCGACCAATCGAGCTATGAGGAGCTCTGTTGGGTAGAGGTGCTATGGGAGTCACATCATTGGATGCTTGACCTGATAGTGCAAGGGTACCCCTGTGGGTGAGGAGATGATGTCCATGTATTCTTCCATGACCTTATCCACCTACGTCTGCTCTGTGGATGAACCCTTCCTGGGGACCATGGACGAGGCCATGATCTTCCCCTTACTTTGAGAGTGGATCAGAAAGATTTTTTTTTTATCAGTATGGGAAATTATCTTACTGCATTGTTTTGCAATGATCAAATAGATGGAAGTAGGTGGTGCTACCTCCAGTATCCTATACAAATTATTTCCCAAAGTAATAATAACAATACGAGGCCTAGACTCATACATAACTTGTCGCTTCCATAAATATGGTTGGACTATTAATACATCACAAACATCAAGAGGAGAAATATCCTAATACCTCATCCATGAAGGGCTTGATGTTGTAGGGAAGGCGACACTATTAGCTGACGTGGAGATCTCGTCCTTGGTGAAGCCACCCGATGGTGTACGCTTGTGGGTGTGTTGTGGTCGATAGGCCCAACTGCTTCACGACCTCTACTGAAATGAGATTCTTTTGGCTCCTGCTATTGACAATAAATTGCAGCGGTGAACCCTTCACCCACATTTTTGAGTGAAAGAGGCGCCCCCCCCACCCCCCCCTCCTCTGGATCTCTGGGTTCTGCCTTTTGGAACTTGATGGTGGATACCATCATAGTGGGTTCTGCATCAATAACCTGCTTACCCTTGTTTGTTCTGTTATCGGGTTCCGACTAAGAATCAGAGTATGCATCCATCTCTGAGTCTTTTAGCTCGACCACCAGCGCCTGCTTTTCACGAAATTCATTCTTGTTATGAGTGGGAGTTTTATGGAACTTACATCCCTTTATGGTTTCGTTATTTTCCTTCTTGTCACACTTGGATTGCGGCTTTGAGGAATTTCCCAGGGGGGTCCTGATTAGGATCTCTTCTTTGCTATGATTTGGGTTAGCAGATGTAAAAACTCCCTTCTTCAGTTTCAATTTCTGCTTGATCTTGGAAACATATTGGTATGCTGCACCAAGCGAGGAGATGTCGAAGAACTCCATTTCCTCTTGAATGTATCTATGCAAACAATTGCGGTACTTAAGCACCAAATACTTCTCCAAATATTTGATACCCAACTTTGTGTGCAGGGTATGGAACAAATTCATCAGCTCATGCACATATTGATATGTTTGTTGTCACAACGTAGTCCATTGTATGTACTTGTCCTCATAGCTCCCCATGGGGTAATATTGTTCCTTGATGGCGTGTCATAAATAATTCCAAGTGGGCGAGACTGAGAATAGGGGGGATTCCCTCTCGCCCTTTTTCTCACAGTAGGTTTCCCACCAGTCCTTGACATGGGGAGCAGATTTGAGGAGTGAAAAAGTAATATTTTCTCGATTGGAAAAGTTATGAAACTAAAAATATCCTTGTAATAGATTCAACCATCTATCTATGACATCGTCATATATTTGGCCCTCAAATATGGGAATGTTGAAGTTAAATTGTACCTTAAAAGGAGTGGGAAATCCACAGTCACAGCTGGAGGAAGATGCGTCACCGATGGGTAGCTGTCGAAGGATCTGGGTAAATTTATCCATCATCGTATTCCTCTGTTACTCGAGGGCCTCATCAAGTAATATTTTGATAGGATCTCCTGCTCCCTCATCTTTCTTTTCTTCTGCCATGGTAGGTCGTCGGGGTTTGTGAGGCTGATCTTGCAAAGGTTCAACCAAATCGAGCCCTAATTTGCTATACCCCGATTTCGTTGGGGACATGTAAAGAAAGATCGAGAAAAAATAGACCACTTTGATACCACTAATCTAAATTTATGCAGAAACACAATAAAATACAAAAATATACATAAACGCAGAGATACAGCAGGAATAACACTTCATTTCATTAATATCAAATAACTAAAATAAGCTTATAAACATAATGGAAATAAACTAGCTCGGGCGATGGTAGCTTATCTCTAAGAAGAGATGTGGCAGCTACATGCCTCTGAACTATGTTACAATGAGGCTTAATGGCCTTTTTATTATTGAACAACGTGGTAAAATCCTAAACATCCAAAAACATAACCCTAAGAGATGAAGCACCAAAACTATGGGCCCCGTTTGGGTAAATTAGTACATCAACTTCGTAGGGACATAACTTTGTGATACTATTTCCGTTTGACATGCACAATACCTTGTTAGTAAGATCTAATCAAGGAATACAAATTTTGAGTGACTAACATGATCAAACACCCATGTTGGTCTCATTTTTCCCCAAAAAAACATCGTTTAGGGCCTCAAAACGGCTCCGGAAGTTCAGGGCCCTAAAAACTCCCAAAAATAGTAAACTATGCTACAATTACAGAAACTGAAAAGATGAAAGAACCAATGGTGGGGGTCCAAGTGAAATATCTGGGTGGACACCTATATCCACCTAAATCATTCGTCCCCCCTTAGGAAGTAGTGGTCCCCATTGCATTGATTTCCTCCATGAGATGAGGAAACTTCTGCTGAACTTAGTCCTTGGTGAGACACTTGCTTTGGTACAGGAGTTGGCCAGCTTTGACAACCAGATACAACTAGATATTTTCCTGTCAAGTGTTCTTGATTTCTATGTCCATGATCTGATTAGTTTTGGTTTGTTCCATGCAGTCTGGGTTCAATTCTGTTGGTGTGAGTTGTTTTGCAATGTGAATTGTGTCCAACAATGGTGGAAAGTAGGGCCAAAGGCAGTGCACGTTGAACATTGGGTGAAGACCAAGGAATAGTGGAATACTGAGCTCAAAGGAATTGTCCCCTATCACCTTGGTGATGGTGCATCGCCCATATCAGAGCGGGCGAAGCTTACGGTGGGGCCCAACGAGGCTCTCCTTTTAAAAATGTAGCCAAATTTTGTCACCCACATGGAACTTGTGTGGCACCCGATGTTGATCATGCCACTGCTTGTACTTGTCATTGGACTTCTCCATGATGTCATGCACTTGCTAGCGGACGTGCTGGACATGTTCAATAAATCTGGTTTCTTTATCAGCCTTAGACAGTACATATGTGGATTTTGTTGAGATTTTGTGTAATTGGGGTAGCTTCAGTCGTGCTCTTGCTCCCAAATTTTGTGGAGGGACTACAGTATACTTGATCTACAAGACCCATAAATAGATTTGGGAAATTTCATGTGGTTTGGGAGATATTTAATTAATTAATTATTTTAATATATTTCCTAAGTCTAAACTTAGGAAAATTAAATGATTAAAGTTAATTATTTTAAACATGTGATGAAATTGTCTTAAGTCACACGGATCAATATTTATTTTAATCTCAGCCATTGATTCAAGATATGATCATGGTCATTGGTTTATCAACGAGAAAAGTATAAAGGAAAGGCTTGGGGTCATTTGTAAACACACACAGAGGCATAACATTGAAGCTAAGCTGAGATTCTAGGGCGGGTTTGCTAAGAATTCTCGGAAGTGTTTCAGCTCCAGAGAGGGGAATTTAGACAAAGGGGATGATCTGATCCCAATGTATAGAATCAGCAAGAGACACAGATCAGCTCAGAGAGGCAACGGAGAGAAGCAAGGACAATGCAGTCCCTCCCAGGACAACGTGATTCATCTCGAAGCCCTCATGGGTTACGCAAAGACCCTAAGGGGCAGTGTAAGGACTGCGTCACCCAGTCTAGGATAACACAACCCTTTCCAGGCCATCGTTGAGGGACGCAAGGGCTTCAGAGGCTGACGTAGAGGCTTTAGGGGCAACGTTGGGGTTTGTAGGGCCTAATTTTTGCTGAGTCTTGTAAATCCTATTTGAGGGTGTGGATCAGTCATTATTTTGGCTTCATAACAACCAATGAGTTGTAGATCTATTTTATCTCTGTCGGGCTTTCCAGAGTTGGAACTCATATTTGTTGTATTAAGAAAATTCTTAATACTAAAACGCTTCTGCAGCCAACAGGCCAGTTTTCCTACATTGGGTTTTTCCAGGGACTATTTGTCCAAAAAATCACTGTCACTTTATCTATGTGTGCATGTACTTTTTCTAGATCTGAATTGGTGAAATTATGTCATGTGTTTTGCTTCAACATTAATCTGAAATTATCAGTTAATAACATAATTAAGTAGGTGGAGCTTAACCAGATCTAACAGTAAGATTTCTGAATAAGTGTAACATTCATAAATTTTCACATGGTATTAGAGAAAATGCAGATCTAGGAGGGTTACCAGCAAAATACTGGAGGTTCTTGCTGTAGAAAGCAGCAGAAGGGAAAATCTAAAGGGACAACGCAGTTTTCAGAGAAGCAAAAGTTACACAGAGGGCAGGGTGACACAGTTTAATGCTGTCTGATAGTAGGCCCACGCAATTACTGCGTAGAGGTAGTGCAAAGGCAGTGCTGGGATTGTCTGAAGCTAGCTAGTGTGATGCAGATATGAATTTTTCAGATCCAGAAGAGCCTCAAGCACAACTGCAAAAATTCAGTAGGTGTTGGTGGGGTTAATTTTTTGAATTTTTTAGATTTTTAGCCTGAGCACTAGTGACAAAGAGCAAGAGGAGATCAACTTCTCAGAGAGTTTTTAGCCAAAGAAACTTGAAGATTGATCAGAGGATCAAAGAGAGTTGAATCATTGTTGATTTGGCAGATTTCCAAGAAGGGAAATCAATTGTCAGAGTGAGCAGAAGGTGCCTATTTCACCAAGGGCCTTAGATCCAAATCTATAGCAAAGAGAAAGGAAGCTCAGACAAATTTCTGAGCAGATTCCTCCTCATGGAATGCATGATCAGGACAGATTGGATGGCCTATCCAACTTTTCAGTTTGGAAGGCTAGGATCTTGATAGTCTTAGAGGCATATCATCTAAGAGACCATGCAGAACAAGTTTTGGACACACCGACCGATGCAGATCTCCTAAGGAAGCATAATGACTTTGCTGGGCATGTCAAGCGACTGATCATGGATGGAATTAAGGACCATATTGTCCCACACATAGCTGAAAAGAAAACATCTAATGAGATGAGGAAGGCTTTAACTTCCCTATATGAGGGAAAATCTGTCTAAAGGAAGACGCTGTTGGAGACTCAGATGCGGTCATTCATGATGACCAAGGGAGAATACATGGAACATTTCCTCTTCAGATTGCAGTTGATCAGAGATCAATTGACTATAGCGGGTGCTAAAGTGGAGTATAAGCTGATGGTTATGACTTCTCTCAATGCAGTCACAGAAGAGTGGGACAAAGTATCTTGGGCAAAGCGGACCTCCTAGATTGGGACAGCTTGTGGGCAATCTTGCGGCAAGAAGAACTCCGTAGATTCACCAAGAAGCAGTACAGCACGGGGTCAAGCAAAATGAAGAATGAAAATGAAAAATATGCAGCCTTGGGATAAAGGAGGCAGCAAGGAAAGAGGAAGAAGTCTCTGTCAAAGATCAAGTGCTTCTAGTGTGGTGAATTAGGAAATTTTTCTAGCAATTTTCCTCAGAAGAAAAGGGGCAAGGAAGCTTCTTCTTCCAAGGCTACTGTGGTGGATGATGGGTTGGAAGATGATGCAGCCATGAGTGCTCATGAACCACAAAGGTGGGGTGACATGGATCTGTAGAGCATCTACAGATAGTAGGGCGTGATCCTTGAGCAGCTCATCTTTTGGATCACATGCGAGCTACGACAACCTTAAGACAGTAGTGAGACATATGGAGTAGTGGGTGCATAGATCACGATTGAAGTAGAGGCAGATCTAAAGGCTGAAAGGAGCAACACAGTGCAGATGCAACAACTGTGTATAGGCAACAACAACGTAGAGGCTGATGTGAATTCAACAGTGCAGAGAAAAGCTGGAACAACATGGAGGCTTCAGGAGGACAACGTAACATAGTAGCAACGTGAGGGATTTCAACACAAGGGGCTGATCTGACTTCAACAGTGAAGAGGGAGTTTGCTTACGTAATGCATAGTTGTTGTTGTGCATCATCCTTCATATTCCAGCACAGATCAGTATCCTATGGAGCTTAAGTGATAAGGATGAAACCCAAATGACTTATTTGTCAAAGATTGGGTAGGAGATTCAGTTTTTTCTCTCAACAACTGAAGTTGTAGTTTAACAGATCAGGAGTGGCAGTGTTATGAGCAGCATAGATGCAACAAATTGAGAGGGAGTTGTAGTACAAATGTTGCAGTGGCAGTGGCAGAGTCATGGGTAGCGGTACAGAATGGCAGCAACAGTGTAGAGTTGAGTGGCAGCAGGCCAAGCATCAGCAGCACAGAACCAGTGCCCAAAATCTTGTAATGCACAGTGTGATGTATTGCTAGATCACACTCCTGATGCTAAGAGGGAGTGTTGAGATTTTGTGTATTTGGGGTAGCATCAGTTGTGCTCTAGATCCCAATTTTTGTGGAGGGACTAGAGTACACTTGATCTACAAGACCCATAAATGGATTTGGGAAATTTCATCTGGTTTGGGAGATATTTAATTAATTAATTATTTTAATGTATTTCCTAAGTCTAAACTTAGGAAAATTAAATAATGAAAGTTAATTAAATTAAACATGTGATGAAATTGTCTTAAGTCACATGGATCAAGCTTTCTTTTAATCTTAGCCATTGATTCAAGATCTAATCATGGCCATTGGTTTTCCAACGAGAAAAGTATAAAGGAAAGGCTTGGGGTCATTTTTAAACACACACACAGGCATAGCATTGAAGCTAAGCTCAGATTCTAGGGCGGGTTTGCTAAGAATTCTCATAAGTGTTTCAGCTACAGAGAGGGGAATTTAGGCAAAGGGGATGATCTAATCCCAATGTTAATAATCATCAAGAGATAGAGATCAACTCAAAGTGGCAACGCAAAGAAGCAAGGACAGTGCAGTCCCTCCCAGGACAACGTGATTCAGCTGGAAGCCCTCAGGGGTTACGCAGAGACCCTAAGGGGAAGTGTGAGGACTGCGTCACCAAGTCTGGGGTAACACAGCCCTTATCAGGCCAGCACTGAGGGACGCAGGGGCTTTAGAGGCTGACGCAGAGGCTTCAGGGGTAGCGATGGGGTTTCTAGGGCCTAATTTTGGCCGAGTCTTGTAAATCTCATTTAAAGGTACGGATCAATCATTATTTTGGCTTCAGAACAACCGGTGAGTTGCAAATATATTTTATATCTATTAAGTTTTCCATATCTGGAAACCAGATTTGTTGTATTCAGAAAATTCTTGATAATAAAACCCTTCAATAGTGAGCAAACCGGTTTTCCCATATTTGGTTTTTCTAGGGACTATTTGTCCATAAAATCACTGTGTCAGTTTGTCTATGTGTGCATGTACTTTTTCTAGATATAAATTGGTGAAAGTATGTTATGTGTTTTGCTTCAAAATTAATCTGAAACTCTCAGTTAATAACTTAATTAAGTAGGAGGAGCTTAACCAGATCTAACAATAAGATTTCCACATAAGTGTAACATTCAAAATTTTTCACAGATTTTATCTGCGTAGTCGCATCAAGTATGGAAACATCAATCAAACACAATGTTTGAAATCCTCGACCCAATTGAAAGGGACTTCGACCATTCGAGCTATGAATATCTCTGATCAATAAAGGTGCTATGGGAGTCATATTGATTGGGCTCTTGACTTGATAGTGCAAGGGTACCCCAGTGGGTGAGGAGAAGATGTCCCTATATTATTCCACGACTTTATCCACCTGCTTCTGCTGTGTGGAGGAACCCTTCCCAAGGGCCATGGATGGGGCCACGATCTTCCCCTTACTTTGAGAGTGAATCAGAAAGAAAACAAATTTCCCGGTATATGAGATGATCTTACTGCATTTCTTTGCGGTGATCAAAGAGATGGCGGTAGGCGCTGCTACCTCCAGTATCTTGTACAACTTATTACCCAAAGTAACAATAGCAGCGCGACGCCTAAACTCCTACACAACATGTCGCTTCCATAAGTATGGTTTTCCTAATAATACATCACAAATATCAAGAGGAGCAATATCACATAATACCTTATCCGTGAAGGGCTTGATGCTGTAGAGAAGGCGACACTACCAGCTAACGCAAAGATCCCATCCTTAGTGAAGCCACCTGATGGTGTACGGTTGTGGGTGTGTTATGGTCGGTAGGCCCAGTCGGTTCACGACCTCTGCTGAAATGAGGTTTTTTTGGCTCTTGTTGTCGACAATAAATTACAGTGGTGAACCCTTCACCCACATCTGTGAGTGAAAGAGGTGGTCCCCCTCCTCTGGATCTTTGAGTTCTGCCTTTAGGAGCTTGATAGTGGCTACCAAAGTAGTGTGTTTTGTGTCAATGACCTGATTTCCCTTGATGGTTCCCTTATCAGGTTCCGACTCAGAATCAGAGTGTGCATCCCTCTCTGATTATTTCAACTCGGCCACCAGCGCCTCCTTTGCGTGACATTCATTCATGTTGTCAGTGGGAGTTTTATGGAACTCACACCACTTACCGGTTTCGTTCTTTGCCTTCCTGTCACCCTCGGCTTGTGACTTCAAGGAGTTGCCCTGGGGGGTCCCGATTGAGCTCTGTTATTTTCTTTGCTTTGGGTTCACAGATCCAAAGTCTCGCTTCTTCTGTTTCAATTTCTGCTCGATCTTGGTAGCATATTTGTATGCTACACCAAGTGAGGAAATGTCGAGGAGCTCCATTTCCTCTTGAATATATTTATGTAAACAACTGTGATATTTAAGCACCAAATGCTTCTCTGAATATTTGATACCCAACTTTGCGTGCATGTTATGGAACATATTTGTCAGCTTATGCACATCTAGATCCCTTTTCTACTGCAACATAGTCCATTGTATGTACTTGTCCTCATAGCTCCCCACGTGGCCTTGATGGCATCTAAAAAATAATTCCAAGTGGGTGCACCGAGAATAGGGAGGATTCCATCTCATCTTTTTTATCATAAGAGGTTTCCCACCAGTCCTTGATATGGGGGCAAATTTGAGGAGTGCAAAAGTAATATTTTCGTGATTGGAAAAGTCATGAACTGAAAAATATCATTCTAATAGATTCAACCACTTATCTACGTCGTCTACATTTATTTGGCACTCAAATATGGGAATGTAGAAGTTAAATTTTACCTTAAAAGGAGTGGCGCCTCCTGAGTGGTTGCTGGAGGAAGATGCGCCGCCGGTGGGTAGCCGTCGTAGGATCCAGGCAAAGTTATCCATCATCGCGTTCCTCTATTTCTCGAGGGCCTCCTTGAGTAATATTTTGATAGGATCTCCTACTCTCTCGTCTTTCTTTTCCTCCGCCATGGGAGGCCATCGGGGTTTGTGAGGTTGATTTTGCAAAGGTTCAACCAAATCGAGCCCTAACTCCTTATAGCCCGATCTCATTGGGTACATGTAAGGAAATATCGAGAAAGGATAGACCACTCTGATACCACTGATATAGATTTATGCAGAAACAAAAAAATACAAAATAAATGTAAACACAAAGATGCAGTAGGAATAACACTTCATTTCACTAATATCAAATAACTAAAATAAGCTTACAGATGCAATGAAAATAAGCTAGTTGGGGCGATGGTAGCTTATCTCTGAGAAGAAATGTGGCGGCTACATGCATCTGAATTGTGTTATAATGAGGCACAAGGGGATTTTTATTATTGAACAACATGGAAAAACCCCAAACATCCAAAACCTAGCCCTAAGAGATGAAACACCAAAACTATGGGCCTTTTTTGGGTAAATTGGTACATCAAATTCCCAGGGACGTAACTTTGGCTAACGATCTCTGTTTGACGCGTATAATGCCTTCTTAGAAATATCTATTCGAGGAATACAAATTTCAAGTGACCAACATGGTCCAAAATAAATGTTGATCCAGTTTTCCTAAAAACGTCGTTTAGGTCCTCAAAACAACTTCGGAAGTTGAGGACCCAAAAAACTGCCAAAATTAGTAATTTGTGCTACAATTAAGGAAACTGAAAAGCTGAAAGAAAAAATGGTAGGGGTCTAAGTGGAATATGTGGGTGGCCACTAATATCCACCTGGATCATTCCTCTCCCCTCAGGAAGCAATGCTCCCCATTGCGTTGAGTTCCTCCATGAGATGAGGAAACTTCTACTGAACTTGGTCCCTAGTGAGCTACTTGCCTTGGTGTAGGAGTTGGCCAACTTTTAAAACCCAATACAACTAGATCTTTTGCTGTCGGGTGTTCTTTACCTATGTCTCCATGATTCGGTCAGTTGTGGCTTATTCCATGTACTATGTGTTTAACTCTGTTAGTTTGAGTTTTTTTGCAATGTCGAATGTTTCCAACAATGGTGGAAATTAGGGCCGAAGGTGGTCTACATTGAACACTGGGTGCATACCAAGAAATGGTGGAATACTGAGCTCAAAGGAATTTTTCGCTATCGACTTGGTGATGGTGTATGGCCCATATCGGAGTGGGCGAAGCATGCAATGGGGCCTAGCAAGGCGCTCCTTTTGAAAATGTAGCCAAACTTTTTCGCCCACCTGGAATTTGTGTCGCATTCGATGCTGATCATGTCGATGCTTGTACTTGTCTTTGGACTTCTTCATGATGTTGTGCACCTGTTGGTAGACATGCTGGACACGTTCAATAAATCTGGTTTCTTTACCAACCTTAGACAACACATATGAGTATTTTGTCTGCGTAGTCGCATTAGATATGGCAACATCAATCAGACACAATGTTTGAAATCCTAGACCCAATTAAAAGGGACTGCAACCAGTCGAGCTATGTAGAGCTATGTTGGGTAGAGGTGCTATGGGATTCAGAGCGATTGGATGCTTGAATTGATAGTGCAAGGGTACCCCTGTGGGTGAGGAGAAGATGTCCCTGTATTCTTCCACGACATTATCCACCTGCTTTCGCTATGTGGAGGAACCCTTCCCTTGAGCCATAAATGGGGCCACGATATTCCCGTTACTTTGAGAGTGAATCAGAAAGTAAACACATTTCCTGTTATGGGAGATGATCTTACTGCATTGCTTTGTAGTGATCAAAGAGATGGCGGTAGGCGGTGCTACCTCCAGTATCTTGTACAACTGATTGCCCAAAGTAACAATAACAACGTGGGGCCTAGAATCATTCACAACATGTCGCTTCCACAAGTATGTTTGGCCTAACTATACATTACAAACATCAAGAGGAGTAATATCACATAATACCTCGTCCGTGAAGGCTTGATGTTGTAGGGAAGGTGACACTGTTGGTTGATGCGGAGATGCTGTCCTTGGTGAAGCCACCCGATGGTGTACGATTTTGCGTTTGCTATGGTCGGTAGGCCCAACCGCTTCACAACCTCTACTGAGTGAAAGAGGTGGTACCCCTCCTTTGGATCTTCAGGTTCTACCTTTTGGATCTTGATGGTGGCTACCATCGCAGTGGGTTTTGCGTTAATCACCTGCTCACCCTTGTTGGTTCCCTTGTAGGGTTCCGACTCAAAATAAGAGCATGCATCTATCTCTGAGTCTTTCAACTCAACCATTAGTGCCTGCTTTTCGTGACATTCATTCGTGTTGTGAGTGGGAGTTTTATGGAACTCACACCACTTACCGATTTCGTTCTTTGCTTTCGTGTCACCCTTGGCTTGCAACTTTGAGGAGTTTCCATAGGGGGTCCTAATCGCGCTATGTCGTTTGCTCTGTTTTGGTTTCGCAAATCCAAAGTTTTAATTCTTTTGTTTCAATTTCTGCTCTCTCTTAGCGACATATCGGTATGCTGCACCAAGCGAGGAGATGTTGAGGAACTCCATTTCCTCCTGAATGTATATTTGTAAACAACTGCGGTACTTAAGCACCAAATGCTTCTTCGTTAGCTCATGTGCAGGGTCTGTAAAATATTCGTTAGCTCATGCACATCTTGATCCCTTTGTTGCAACAACGTAGTCCATTATATTTGCTTGTCCTCATAGCTCCCAATGGGGTAATATTGTTCCTTGAGGGCATCTCATAAAGAATTCCAAGTGGGTGTAGCAGAGAATAGGGAGGATTCCCTCTCGTCCTTTTTCTCACAGTAGGTTTCACACCAGTCCTTGACATGGGGGAAAATTTGAGGAGTGAAAAAGTAATATTTTCCCGATTGGAAAAGTCATGAAACGAAAAATATCCTTCTAATAGATTCAACCATCTATCTACGACATTTGCATCTATTTTTCGCTAAAATATGGGAATGTCGAATTTAACTTGTACCTTAAAATGAGTGGCGCCTCCAGCGTGGCTACTGGAGGAAGATGTGTCACCGGTGGGTAGCCGTCGAAGGATATGGAAAAATTTATCCATCATTGCATTGATCTGTTTCTCAAGGGCCTCCTCAAGAATTATTTTGATAGGATCTCCTGCTCCCTCATATTTCTTTCCCTCCATGATGGGAGGTCGTTGGGGTTTGCGAGGCTGATCTTGCAAAGGTTCAACCAAATCGAGCCCTAAGAATAGACTGCTCTGGTACCACTAATCCGTATTTATGCAGGAAGGCAATAAAATAAAGAAATAAACTTAAATACAGAGATTTATCATGAATAACACTTCATTTCATTAATATCAAATAATTGAAATAAGCTTACAGACATAATGGAAATAAACTTGCTCGGGTGATGGTAGCTTATCTCTGAAAAGAGATGTGGTGGCTACATGCCTCTTAATTGTGTTACAATGAGGCTCAAGTGTCTTTTTATTCTTGAGAAACATGGGAAAACCCTAAACATCCAAAAACGTAATCCTAGGAGATGAAGCACCAAAACTATGGGCCCCGTTTGGGTAAATTGGTCCATAAAATTCCTGAGGACGTAATTTGGGCATACAATCTTCGTTTGACACATAAAAGACCTCTTTAGAAACATATATTCGAGGACTACAAATTTCTTGGTTTTCTCGAAAAACGTTGTTTAGGGCCTCAAAATGGCTCTGGAAGTTCACGACCCGAAAAATTGCCAAAAATAGTAAATTGTGCTACAATTAAGGAAACTGAAAATTTGAAAGAAACAATGGTGGGGGTCCAAGTGGAATAGTTGGGTGGCCACCAATATCCACGTGGATCATTTGTACATGATTGGTTTGCTGGGATCCTCTTTAAAAGTGTAATAACGAGAAAAAGAGATTATATAAAAGTAATAATAATAGTATATCTATTATATTATTAAATAAAGTCATTATGGTAATTAGTATTAAGTATTATTGTGTAAATTTTGATGCTCCTCATGAGTCTTCTTCCTATCCCTGTCTAATTATGTTTCCTCCTGTCCCTAATTATTGTTCATTGTTGAAGGGATCATTATGTGGACATGATTCAATAGATAGTTAGACATACCATATGAGTTGGAAGAAGAAGTTTGATTTGGACATAGATTCTTTCTTGATAAGGAGATAGTTAGAGATACTAGGAGTTATATGTCCTCGTGGAGAGATGTGATAGTCACCAAGAGACGTTGGTTTTGCATCACATGATAAAACTGGGTAAGTTGCATAACAAAGCCTTTGTTTTGGCTATGAAAATTGCAAGCATCACCTTTACCCCATCTGAGGAAGGCCATGACCCACAACCACCAATCGAGGTGGACTCTCCCTCAGGATAACATGATGAAATTAGCCTTACAATTTTTTATAGTGGCAATGGTGTAGTTCTTACTGGTAATATCTAAAAATCCATTTTCGTTAGGTATATTTTTACGTTAAATGATAGGCTCATAGCTTTAGCAATATGCAATGTTAAAAATTTGAGACTCAACTAATGATAGAGTTTTCCATGTGGCAAACCAATAGCTCAGTTAGGTATCTCTTTTACTATAAACTAATATAAAGTAACTATCTAACCTTACCAAAAAAATATTAAATAAATGTAATAAAGCTCCATTATGTTTACTTCATATTAAATACAAATAATTTTTTTATTTAAAAGTATAGTAAACCTTGTCTAAATAGGTATTAGTTTCACTAACGACACATATGGAGCGACTCAGGGTTTCTGTAAAACACTTATGTCAAGGACATAAATGTTGTGAGCGACCAGTTGAAGAGGAGACGACAGGGGATGACCCTGTTAGACCTCTTGAAAGTCAGTTGAGACTAGGTGAGACCTCAGGTAACTAGGCGAGTTTTCGTTAATAGGATGATTTCCCAACCGCCACTGTTGATCTCGATCCCAAAGCCCTCAACGACCTCACTTTTTCTCAGGGCGATGCAATACTGGTCAATATCCTTCCTCACACCACAAAGTAAGACTGGCCGACGACACTCGTAATTTTGAGTTCATAAATTTCCATTTTTTGTTAAAAGTCTATCTGGAAAATATATGTTCCTTAGGGTTTGTGAATGGGAGGTTGTATCTTCACTTACAAACAAAATTTATAAGCTGACAGGTATTCAATAGGGGAGTTTGAGAATCCTTTATGAGGGGAGGCAATTAAATTTTGAAAATACTCTAAGGGATTATGGTATCAAGAAAGATGCATTTATTTCCCTCATTGTAGGACTGTTAGGAGATGCCAAAAGAAAATAGGCATCCTCTTCCTCAAAACCCCTCTCATTTAAAATAATTCTCAATTCAGGCCCTAGCTCACAACGCTCGAAGGCTCCTACTGTCCAGGCATTTCTGGTTGAACACTCACAGGAAGCTCCAGAACTACAGATGAATGGGATTTTTACCACGCTAAAGATTCATTATTATTCTCAACATACGGTCATCTACCATTTTAAAAGATTCTGGCCAACGACTTCCGCCCTCAGGGAGTGGGTTTTCCAGAATTGGACACAAAAATTAGATCTGCTATTTTGTTCTAAAGGTTATTTTTTAGTCATCTTCAAAGATATTGCAAATCGACAGAGGGTTTTTGACTAGGGTCCCTGGTGTTGAGGTCACGCATGAACCTCTATTTAGCCATGGTTCTTAGAGTTCAACCTACTAACCATAAAGACTTTGGATACTCCAATTTGGGTAAGACTCCCAAACTTACCCCTAAAGTGGATTCAGTTAGAGTCTCTACAAGCTATCAGAAATTCTCTTGGTTGTTTTGTCAAAATATATAGTGACATAATAGCTAATGGGTTCATCTTGTCTGTCCACTTCTGTGTTGAACTGGATTTAAGTTCATGCCTCTCAGATAAAAGCATCCTAAAATGGGATGGTAAGGAACTTCATCAGCCTCTGGACTACGCAAATACAACTTTTAGATGCAGGTCTTGTTAACAACCTGGGCATATACAAAGTGCATGTCCTAAAGGGGTGTTAGGATCCCTAAAGCCATAAAAACCTAACCGAGGATGGCATGATCAGAAGGAAACTTAAAACGTTAAGAAGATAGAAACTAATAAGAAGGGCAACCTTCAAAAATAGACATCTCTTTTTCTTTAGCCTTGTAAGATCAAAGACAACCCAAGGTAGATACGCTTCTGCCCTTAGTGGAAAAGAATCCTCTAGATATGGAGAAGGAAAATTCACTCTCATTAGTCATGGTAAAACTGGTGGGAAGAAACGACATCACAGATTTGATCATTCAGATAGCAATAGGGATGTCTTGCACTTTGAGGAGGTGACAACGATGGGTTTTTCTCTAAAAAACAAGGATATAGAATTATCCTCAACTGTAATTTATATAGTTGTAGGAGGGGTGGATGCTCGTAGGAGAAAAGGAAAAAAATAAAAACCCTTGAACACCTCTGGTGTTTGATATCAGAAGGGATTTTTCCACATATGTTTATAGGGTGAAGAAATGCTTCATAAATTAGTATGTCATACCTAGTTGGAGGCATGACCTCTCAGGTTAGTTCTTCTGCTCTGTTGTGAAATGTATGGAATGATAACATTGTAATACTTCTCCCTTTAAACAGAGATCACTAGTCGGGAAAAAAATAAAAAAATAAATAAAAAAAAATAAAAAAAATTGTTGATTAATCTCCATTATTATTATTAGTTTATTATGAATCCATGTTGACTAATCTCCTATATTATTATTAAAAAAAATAAAAAATAAAAAATTGTTGATTAATCTCCATTATTATTATTAGTTTATTATGAATCCATGTTGACTAATCTCCTATATTATTATTGTTATTATTATTATTAAAAATAATCTTCCAACTCCCCATTACGTATTAAAGAACATTCCAAAAAACCTACCATACTTATTAATTCATTTCTTTTGTATTGTTAAATTATATTTTTTTTTAAAACTAAATAAAAATAATTATTACAAAATAACAAGTCCTTATGTTAACTTACAAGACATAAAATAATCCCAACAAGATGTCTTTATATAACTCTTTCTTAACAAAACTAATCTAACCAATCATAGATAAAATAACTCCCAAATAAACCCAATCCTCACCGTAAACTTATATTCATACTCATAAAATTATTATTATTACTAATTATCACTGCATCACAATGAAAAAAATCATAAATGATCATTAGTTTATGAAATTAGTGTGAACTTTAAACAATGGAACCTTAACACTTACAATAATACTTATTAAACTATAGATATGGACATGAGGATTTCACCACTAAATCTCTCTGCTCGACATCCAGGATTGACCATTGATAATTAAATTCAAGGTCGGGTGGAAATTTTGTAGCAAAACTCAGGGTCCTTGGCATCCATGAGTAGAGGGGATCATTTCTTCTGTTCTTTGGGAAATTGAAACCACCAGGTAGCGGATCAATTTAAAGAGAGCTTAGCATGAAGTCCTACATTTCAATGAGGTCCCACACTTCCCATGATTGGAATTTAAAGAGACCTTGACATGAAGTCCCCCATTTCCAATCTGGTCTCAAACTTCCAATGATTGGACTTATTGGAATTCATTGTTGTTCATCTAATTTTTTGGTTTCGCCTTTGTACATAGTAACACTTACAATAATACTTATTAAACTATAGATATGGACATGAGGATTTCACCGCTAAATCTCTCTGCTCGACATCCAGGATTGACCATTGATAATTAAATTCAAGGTCGGGTGGAAATTTTGTAGCAAAACTCAAGGTCCTTGGCATCCATGAGTAGAGGGGATCATTTCTTTTGTTCTTTGGGAAATTGAAACCACCAGGTAGCGGATCAATTTAAAGAGAGCTTAGCATGAAGTCCCACATTTCAATAAGGTCCCACACTTCCCATGATTGGAATTTAAAGAGACCTTGACATGAATTCCCCCATTTCCAATCTGGTCTCAAACTTCCAATGATTGGAATTATTGGAATTCATTGTTGTTCATCTAATTTTTTGGTTTCGCCTTTGTACATAGTTGCATTTGCAATTATTTTTCCCTTATCCTTTATGATTGGGTAACATATTCTCAGTGATTTAGGAAACATGTAGAAAATTAAATGGAAAACTTGAAATTTTATTCGTTCACGAGTTTCCAACAGAAAATTGCCGTAAAAGAATAAAAAATAAAAATAAAAAAATTTCCCATTAAAGTATTTAATAATAAAAATTTAAAAAGTATATATAATTTATTTATTTATTTATTTTTTTAATTTTTAATTTTTAATTTAATTTATTTTTTTAATTTAATTATTATTATTATTATTATTTTTTAAATTTAAATATTTGAATTTAATTATATATTAAAACATATTTTTATGTAAACTTAAATTTAAATTTGTTTTTTCATATATCAAAATATGGAATTATATATATGTCTAGACGTATTTCTCTTTCTTCTCAGTTTTAATTACCGAAGTGTTGGGCAAACATTGTTCAACCCAACCAATGGCAAAGCTCCCTTTTTTTTCCGCCTTCATCCAACCAAAATATGACATGTGGAATTGGACAAGGTTGAGAAATTCACCGAGAAGTGCGTCGAAATCGCAGTATTCACCCTTGCCCCCTACCCTCATATTCGTCGTGCGAATTTATGAATTCTCAGATCTTACATAGATCATGCCTCATAGCATTGTCTGTAGTGAACTAATGGCTATCACCTTTTGTGTCGCTTATGAGATTCACCTCAACATTCTTCAATGACAGTGTCGTTGCTCATTAGACGATAGTCACCTCAACAATCATCAAACTCTTTAATGAAATTCAAGCTCAAGGACCGCCCATAGGTCAAGAAATAATGAGGGCATGATCTCTGCAACGATTTCTCTAGAATTGAACAACATGTGCTCCTTATACCAATGTGAAGCCCATGAAATTATTTGCTAAAGTAGAGAAGGAATCAAATGACTAGATCACGCATGAGTGGCCTGCATGAGTGTGACCAATTTGCAAGGCGGTTTTTTTTTTTTTTCCAGCTCTATGTTCTGCCCGACAACGTTTGTGTTTAGCCATGGTAGCGTTTGCTCTCATCTCATATTCAACTTGCTTGATGTCCTCCTTCTCGCGGGCTATTTATTTCTTTATTTGTAGGGTTATGTGTAGTAACCTTATCAGCCTGCATCCATATATAACAACAACAATGAATTAGAAAACATCAAAATCCCAAATCCGTCGCACTAAATCCTCCATCTACCTACTTAATGGATCTGTGTGGTGTATTACACTCAAAACATATCCGTGTCAATCTTAAAACTAGGTAGCGAAATAGGTATAATGACATCTGCAAACCCATGGTTATGAAAGCCTTCTTTGTCATTACCTTGATAAAAGGAAATGTTATATTGACATGATAAACCCTAGTATAAGTCGTACCAACTAGGTTATTAAGTTGAATTTCAAGGGTTTGAGGCGTATGTAACAATCAAGAACACTTGTTAATATCATTGAGAATAATCTACTCAATCTCTATGGCAGTCGACTCTTCTATTTCGAAGGATCTCCACTCTAATCAACCACACACGTAGAATTCGATCAAATTTCCTCCCTCTACACATTTTTGAACCAATGAAAATGGCAGTGTCTTAATTTCTTAACCAACTCTCTCAATGAGATTCCATATCAAATGCATATTCCTAAACTAAGACACTTGAAACAACACGTCTAATTGAATCCATGACAAAATATGAAATCCCTAAAATCCAAACTGTAAGAGCTCTTTGTACATTCTTGCATAACAAACCTACAATTAGCGAGAAAATAAAATAAAAGCGTTGAATATTTAACAAGTGATGTCCCAACCATTAGAAGAAGCAAGGGAGGCATAACTGCCACTCTGATAATCAGAATCACTTTGGAGGGGTTTTGTAGGTTTCAGTCCATCGAGTAATTTGTGGTCATCCAAAATTTCCGTGGGGGAAAACCAACTCTTCTTAACGTGGAACCTGGACTAGTCCCCTCCATAATTCCTAAGACCCTTTACCCTTATTTTCTCCATTCTCTCCTTCAAATGCAAC
This sequence comes from Pinus albicaulis, assembly GCA_034641835.2. Classification (NCBI taxonomy): domain Eukaryota; kingdom Viridiplantae; phylum Streptophyta; class Pinopsida; order Pinales; family Pinaceae; genus Pinus; species Pinus albicaulis. Next base: position 584,420,436 of record CM076575.1, read on the forward strand.
CCTTTGGTGGTAGCAATCCTACAAAGTTTTGCCTCCTCGCGCTTATACCCATACTCTGAAATGATCTTTTGAATGACTCCCCCTACACGTTGCCTTCCACTCCTTCGCAAATTTCCTCTAATTCTTCTAACATTTTAGGGGTGATCTAAACTCTACAAACACTATAGGCTCATCATACATGAACCAAAAATCATGGTGTAAGACTTAGACAGAGCAGGGCTTCTCCTTCGGAAGCTTAATGGGTTTTGTAACCTCAAAAAATAGCATTGGATGGTCATGAGTTCCAGACTGACTTTCCTTGTATGTGCCTGCTTGAACTGCTGATGAAGTGGAGAACTAATCATGTTTACAAGGGTCAAATATGTCTAGAGTTCGAGCTGCCACAAGTATCATCACCACAGTCCAATGACTATAACAAATGGAGACTAAATAAAGTCTACCAATGAATCCATATTCAGAAGAAAATGTTGGCATAACTTTGATTTATATTTTTAAAAATAATTTATTAATCTAGACCAAATGATCTAGGTGGATATTGGTGGTCACTCGCCTATTCCACTTGAGGCCCCACCATTGTCTCTTTCAGTTTTTCAGTTTCGGCACAACTTACTATTTTTAGCAGTTTTTCGGGTCCTGAACTTCCAAAGCTGTTTTGAGGCCCTAAACGATGTTTTTGGGAACCAGGAGCAACATGGGTTAATGGACTGATGTTTCTCACTCAAAATTTGTATTCCTCGGATAGATATTTCTAACGAGGTATGGTTTGCGTCAAACATAGATCATATGCAAAGTTACGTCCTCGGGAAGTTGAAACACCAATTTACCCAAACGGGGCCCATAGTTTTGGCGCTTCATCTCCTAGGGTTAGGGTTTTCGATGTTTTGGGTTTTCCATTGTTTCTAAATAATAAATAGGCCCTTGAGCCTCATTGTAACTCAGTTCAGAGGCCTGTAGCCGCCACATCTCTTCTCAGAGATAGCTACCAGCACCCTAGCTAGTTTATTTCCATTATGTCTGTAGCAAATTTCAGTTCTTTGATATTAATGAAATGAAGTGTTATTTCCACTGCATATTTGTATTTATGGTTATATGTTTATTTTGTTGCATTCCTGCATAATCCAGATCAGTGGTATCAGAGCGGTCTGCTTTTTCTCGATCCTTCTTTGCATGTCCCCAACGAGGTTGGGGTATAAGGAGTTAGGGCTCGATCTGGTGGAACCTTTGCAAGATTAGCCTCGCAAACCCTGACGGATGCCCATGGGGGATGAAAAGAAAGATGAGGGAGCAGGAGATCCTATCAAAATATTACTCGAGGAGGCCCTCGAAAAACAAAGGAACGCGATGATGGATAACTTTGCCCGGATCCTTCAACGACTGCCCACCGACGGCGCATCTGCATCCAGCAACCACTCTGGAGGTGCGACTCCTTTTAAGGTACAAGTAAATTTTAACATTCCCATATTTGAGGGTTAAATAGATGCATATGTCGTAGATAGATGGTTGAATCTATTAGAAGAATATTTCTCAGTTCATGACTTTTCCGACCGGGAGAAGATTATTTGTGCACTCCTCAAAGCTACCCCCCATGTCAAGGACTAGTGGGAAACCTACTGTGTGAAAAAGGACGAGACATAACCCTATCTATTCTCAGCCATACCCACTTGTAATTATTTCTGAGATGCCATCAAGGAACAATACTATCCCGTGGGGAGCTACGAGGAGAAGTACATATAATGGACCACACTGCGACAATAAAGGGATCAAGATGTGCATGAGATGATGAATTTGTTCCATACCCTACGCACAAATTTGGGTATCAAAGATTCAGAGAAACATCTAGTGCTAAAGTAGCGCAGTTGTCTGCACAGATACATTCAGGAGGAAATGGAGTTCCTTGACATCTCCTTGCTTGGTACGACATAACGGTATGCTACCAAGATTGAGCAGAAATTCAAAAAGAAGAAGCGAGACTTTGGATCTGCGAATCAAAAGAAAGGGAAAGGTGCTCCCAAATCGCAGACCAAAGGACAGAGCCAAGGCATGGCAGCTCAAGACAACCTGTTGAAGCCATAAGCAAAGAACAACACCGCAAAGCCAAAGAAGGACATGGGAAAGTGGTGTGAGTTCCATAAGAGCTCCACTCACAACACAAGTGAGTGTCGAGCCAAGCAGTCGCTGGTGGCCGAGATGAGGGCTTCTGAGTCAGATGCATGCTCCGAGTCTGAATCAGAACCTGACAAGGGGAATGACAAAGGGAAACAGAATATTGATGCGGAGCCCAACGCCGCTGTTGCCATTACGAAGATCCAAAAGGAGGAACTGGAAGATCCAGAGGAGGAGGAACGTCTCTTCCATTCCTAGATGTGGGTAAAGGGCTCCCCGATACAGTTCATTGTCGACAATGGGGGCCAAAAGAACCTCATTTGAGTAGACACTGTGAAGAGGTTGGGTTTGCCGACCACAGCTCACCCACATCCATACACCATCGGGTGGCTTCACCAAGGATGAGATATCTGCATCAGCCAGTAGTGTCGCCTTCCCTATAGCATCAAGCCCTTCATGGATGAGGTATTATGTGACGTTGCTCCTATTGATGTTTCTGATGTATTATTAGGACAACCATACTTGTGGAAGCATCATGCTATATATGAGTCTCGGCCTCACACTGCTATTGTTACTTTGGGAAATAAGTTGTACAGGATACCAGAGGTACCACCTACTGTCGCTATCTCTTTGGTTACTGTAAAACAATGCAGTAAGCTCATTTACCAAACCAAGAAATTCGATTTCCTGATGATCCGCCCCCAAGGAAAGAAGAAGAATGTGGCCACGACCTCCATACAGGGCTCCTTTGCACGACAACAACAAATGGACAAGGTTGTGGAGGACTAGAGGGACATCTTCACCTCACCGACAGGGGTTCCTCTGCACTGTCAGGTCAAGCACCCGATTTATTTGACCCCAGGTGCGCCGCTACCCAATGGACCGATCTATCGGCGCTCTGTTCTGGAGAATGATGAAATCAAGAGGCAAATTCAGGAGCTGCTGCAGAAAGGTCACATCCGACCAAGTGCATCACCCTATGGGAGTCCGATCGTGTTGGTATAGAAGAAGGATAGGACATGGAGACTCTGTATTGACTATCGGGCGCTGGACAAGATCACTGTCCGGAATAGGTACCCGATCCCACGGATTGATGGCCTTCTGGACCAACTCAAAGAGGTGAAATATTTCAGCAAGATCAACTTGAAGTTTGGGTATCACCAGGTACCAATTGAACCCTCCGATGTGTGGAAGATTGCCTTCAAAGCCAAGGAAGGCCTTTTCGAATGGCTGGTCATGCCTTTCGGGTTGAAAAATGCTCCTGCAACCTTCATGAGGTTGATGGACGACATCTTGCGGCCATTCACCAACTCATTTGTAGTGGTGTACTTGGATGACATTCTGATCTTCAGCCAGACTTGGGAAGATCACCTCCACCACATCTGACAAGTCCTCCAGGCTTTCTTGCGACAACACAGAAGTTGTGTGCCAATTTGGAGAAGTCCACTTTGGCATGACCAGGTTCAATATCTGGGATACATTATTGATGAAAGGGGGGTGCATGTGGATCCAACCAAGATCCAAGTCATTCGGGATTGGCCAGCCCCAACCACTATAACAGAGCTTCGTAGCTTTTTGGGTCTGGCAAATTTCTACCGTAGGTTCGTGTTGGGATTCTCTCATATCACTTGGCCCTTGAGTCAAGTCACCAAGGGAGGAGCGAGAGAAAAATTCTTTTGGTCGGAATCTCAACAGAAGGCATTCAAAGAATCAAAAAACCGCCTCTGTTCTACCCCAGTGCTCACATTACCATACTTGCAACAGTCATTTGAGATCGAGACAGATGCCTCTGACTATGCTATTGTGGCAGTTCTTACTCAACAGGGACATCCAGTGGCGTATCAGAGTGAGACATTGTCTGATACAGTTTGAAAGTATCCCACTTGTGACAAAGAAATGTATTCCATTGTGCAAGCTTGTTGACAATAGAAGCATTACATTTTAGGGAAGGAAACAATCATCCACACACACCACCAACCCCTGCGGTTCATACAGGCACAAGGGAAGTTGCAGAATGATCGCCATCGGAAGTGGTCCACATATCTGCAACAGTTTCATTTGAACATCAAGTACAAGAAAGGTAGCACCAATAATGTTGCAGACTGCCTCAGTCAACCACTGATCGTGGCGCTCACCACCATTCTCAACTCTTGTGGGCATGAGACTTCTGATTGGCTGCTTCTCTACGAGAGCGACCCAGAATTTGGCCACACATACAAGGCACTCTTGGGGGGTATGAAAGTTCCAGATTTTCACCTCCAAGATGCACTTTGATGTCACCTGGGACACATTTGTGTTCCTTCAAGCGAGCGTGGCAATATGATATGGGAAGCACACTACAGTAGTCACTGGGCATTTCGGGGTCGAGAAAATAGTAGCAGTACTGCAGAAGTATTTCTGTTGGCTGAACCTTCGAAAGGATGTCGGGAAGCACATTAGATTCTGCACTGCTTGTGCCATTGCCAAATTGACCATCAAGAAGCAAGGTCTATAAAATTTGCTACCTACCACTAGTCGATCTTGGGAATCCCTCTCCATGGATTACATGTCGAGCCTGCCTTCTACTAAGCATGGAAATGATTGTGTTTTCATGGTCGTCGACAGATCTCGAAGATGGCCATTATGGTGGCCTACAAGAATAATATCACAATAGAAGCCACTGCTAAACTCTTCTTTGAATGAGCGTGGGTGCACTTTGGGATCCCACAGTCTATCATATCAGATTGGGATAGCAAGTTCCTTAGCACATTTTGGTCCAGCCTCTAGTCAATGCTGGACACGAAGCTCACCAAGTCCACAGCTTTCCATCCCCAAACAGATGGCCAGACAGAGGTCGTCAACGGAATGATTATACACATTCTGCGCATATACAATTCAAAGCATCCATGCACATGGGACGAGAGCCTTCCCTATGTACAAAATAGTTATAACTAGGCTCTCCATAGCTCAATCGACCACAGCCCCTTTCAGGTGGGCTTGGGATTCCAGCCACTATGTCCCATTGATGTAGCCATGCCATTTGCGGCTACTCAGGCCGATTCAGTTCATGTCCAGTATGAAGTTGACAAAGAAAATAGCTTCATCGAGCATGTTCAACACATCCACCAATAGGTTCATGACATATTGGACAGAGCCAATGCTAAGTACAAGCAATGCCATGATCAACATCGGGTGCCACACAACTTCCAGGTGGGCGACAAAGTGTGGCTACATTTACAGAAGGAGTGCCTCACTAGACCCCACTGCAAGCTTCGCCCGCTCCGATACGGGTTGTACACCATCACCAAGGATGTAAGGAACAATGTCTTCAAGCTCAGTATTCCACCATTAATTGGTCTGCACCCAGTATTCAATGTGGACCGCCTTCGTCCTTACTTCTCACCTCTACTAGACACCTCTGACATTGCAGAACAACTCACACCAACAGAGTTAAACCCAGACTGCATGGAATAGGCCACCACAAGTTGTATCAAGGACATGAAAATCAAGAACACTCGTCAACAGAAGATCCAACTGTATCGGGTTGTCAAAGTTGGCTAACTCTTGCACCAAGGAAAGTGGTTCACCAGAGACCAAGTTCAATAGAAGTTTCCTCATCTCATGGAGGAACATAACGCAATGGGGACCATTGCTTCCTAAGGGGGGAGGAATGATCCAGGTAGATATTGGTGGTCACCTGCCTATTCCACTTGAGGCCCCACCATTATCTCTTTTATTTTTTTAGTTTTAGCACAACTTACTATTTTTACCAGTTTTTCGGGTCCTGAACTTCTTGAGCCATTTTGAGGCCCTAAACGATGTTTTTTGGGAAAATCGAGAGCAACATGGGTCCATGGATCAATGTTATCAATGTTTCTCACTCAAAATTTGTAATCCTCGGATATATATTTCTAACGAGGTATGGTTTGCGTCAAACGGAGATCGTATGCCAAAGTTACATCCTCGGGAAGTTGAAACACCAATTTACCCAAACGGGGCCCATAGTTTTGGCACTTCATCTCCTAGGGTTAGGATTTTGGATGTTTAGGGTTTTAAATTGTTTCTAAATAATAAATAGGCCCTTGAGCCTCATTGTAACTCAGTTCAGAGGCCTGTAGCTGCCACATCTCTTCTCAGAGATAGCTACCAGAACCCTAGCTAGTTTATTTCCATTATGTATGTAGAAAATTTCAGTTCTTTGATATTAATGAAATGAAGTGTTATTTCCGCTGCATATTTGTATTTATGGTTATATGTTTATTCTGTTGCGTTCCTACATAAATCTGGATCACCAAACATTTGAAATTGGCAGGCGGATGCTTTTGAAAGGTCGTAGTGCTACTGTTCGACATGTTGACAATTATCGTGCAAGTTGACATCTTCTTATTTCATTGACTAATTTCAGATAAATTTGTCTCATATGCATCCAAAGTCATTGCAAATACCACCTAATTCTTACATGGCAGTTTTGGAGTTTTCTTGTTTCTTTCATTCTAGCGATGAGTTCGGGTACCCCAATCCCCCTAATGTGTATATTGAGGTAAACAATTTATGGGTCTATGTCATTGTCCTCCAAGTCATTTTATACTCTGCAGTCTCCTCGACCTACTAGTGTAGATTTCATGTGGTTTTGTCGCATCTTATGGGACAGTACCGACCAAGAAGGTGGCATCTGAGTAAATACTTGCAAAGACATCTTCATGGACTTGTAACAAACCCAACGTGTGAAAACCTGTATGATATGGTCAAATTTTTTACCAATGCTCTTCTGTTTGTTACTAGACTCTACCTGGTTCTACAACGTAATCCCTAGGAATTTAGTTAATTTGGACCAATTTATGTTACCATTGGACCCACTTGGGAAACAAACATTATTCATTCAATGAAACTAGATTGGGAAGGGAATGTGTCTTCATTTCAATGTTTTTAAGACTATGGCCAATTAAGATTGGGCAGTTATCCTTAATTATCAATTTTAATTAATTATTTTTATTAGTTTTTAATTTATATACATACTTTTTTCTTTATAATTTCCATCCCACTTTTGAGAGAAGATTTTAGGAAGATTAATTATATGAAAAAAGGTGGCATTCATGAAATCGATTCATCAGCAAGTATAAAATTATTGAAGTTATCATCAAAAGCAACAATGACTTCGTACGCCTGCTAGAGAATCGAGATTCTTTTTCCTGCGCGAGCAAAATCCACTTAAAAGTGTTTTGCCAAATAAATCCAAGTTTCCTTTTCAAATGTAATACCATACTTAGATAATAAAGGAGCATTTTTTGTACATGACACAACAAATTACCACTGCTCGTGTGCATTAATATCCTGATAGTGTAGTTATTATAAAATTTTGTTATATTTTATTTTGTTTATAAAATAAATGATCACTCAACCATTTGATTGGATTAAAGGGTTGTTCACAAACAACGTGGATCATAGATCAAATGGGAATTATTTGTTCATGCACACGAATCTAGATTGTTAAGAATTTACACATTAAATGTCACATAAGTTTAATGCCATGTTTTCAGATTCTTCATAAACCTTAATCATATTCTTGATTGAAGGGAGAACCTTAATTCATCTTAAAGTTTGGAAGAATTGAAGAATATAATTTCATGATGGTGAGACTATACACCACAAATTCAATTTTGTTGAGATAGTGGTCTTCATAACCATATTTTCTAAGATCAACAATATTGTATTTTGAAGATGAACAACTTGAAATTTATGTTTGAGAGAGAAAAAAATCTATAAATTAATGCAAAGACCACAAGTCACATGAGTTATTTAAAAGCAATGATGTAATTATAATTCAAGGTTTACAAAATAAAGATTAAAGATATTGTTGAATAATATTGGTCAAAGTGAATAGATCTTCCATAATCCATTATAAATTTTTTGCAAAATAAAATCACATATTTTCCCATAAATGTTGTAACGAAATAGATTTTTTTTTTTTGTTAATATATAATTTAAATTAAATTAAAATTTTGAAAATATTAATGTTACAAATAAAACTTATGTAACTTGTAAAATTGAAAAAAATATATAAGAAAGTATAAAGAATTTATCACTGATTTGATGTTTCTTTGCACCTTTAGGGGAAATTGCTAGTTTTATTATTTTGAAGTTTATTTATGTGTATTGTAATTGATTATAAATCTTATTGTCATGCACTAAGTTTTTTCAATTAATTTTTTCTTCATTTTCTTATGTTTTTTCCATCTTTTAATTCAATTATTTCTACATAGTGATTGCTCCATAACAATACTTCAATTCTTTTTACTAATAAAACAATACAATACGATATATATATTAAAAATAAAATAAAAAAATATTTTGTTCTTTAATATTTTTGTTTTTGTTTTTGTTTTTGAATTTTAATATGTAAAAATATTAATAACACACTAAGAATAAATAAACAGAGTTGTTAATATAAATCATATAAACGGGGTCACCTTTTTCCATTAGCGCTCTCTCTCTCTCTCTCTCTCTCTCTCTCTCTCTCTATATATATATATATATATATATATATATATATATATATTTATTTGTATAGTATATATGGTTTAAAATTGAAAACATAGGTAGCATAACTTATAACCATATCTTATCACGTAGCATATCTTATAACCAATTGAAATAATAAATTAAAAAAAGGAAGAAGCATTTATATAGCCATGCAAATATTATCACATTCTTTCTAGAGAAACTAAGTTATCCAAGAGGTCTTGATGAATTTAACCCATTACCAACTTGTGTAAGGACCAATGAGAAGTACCTAAACATCTTCAAGGAGGAAAGAACTAATTTAATCATGACAGAAGTATAGTTAAGTTAGGTTGAATGGGAAGTACATAAACATAATCAAGGAGGAAAGAAATGATTTAATCATGATAAAAGAATAATAAAGTTTTCTACAACATTAATCAATATCCTACTCACTTGGCCCTTGCTCTCCTAATGACATATTTTATCAATTTTGTTAAAAGTATAAATACGAACCTAATGGCATATTTTATTAATTTTGTTAAAAGAATAAACATGAACCTTCATTAATTAGCTAATCAACTAATGGTTGGGTTGTTGAAATAATGGTCAACCACATGGCTATTCAGTAAAATCCTCGAAGTGACATGAAACTTTAGAAAGCAACGGTCTGTTTTTTTATACCATTAATCAGCATATGAAGCCTACGACTTTGCATTTCGCTACGTAGTCCTGGAAGGTCCTTGCTCTATATAAATTTGAATATATATATGTGTGTGTGTGTGCTACTATATTGATGTGTTATTCTTGTTATAGGCATGATTGAACAAAATAAAACATTGTTGAAGAAGGTTGATACCTTGATGAATTTCATGGATCCATTATAAATTTTGTTCATATTAAAAAAATTCATATTATGTAGATACTAATTAGATAGTTTATTTAAAGACAATGTATGTTAATTTTTAATATTTATTATTTATCGTAAACCACTTTTTGAAATGCTAAATTAATATATTTTATATCACTTTAATCACTATAATATTTAATGATTGTAAACTTTAATTTAATTATTTATAGTCTAGTACAATTTATAAAATATGTTGTTCCCTAATCATATAAGTTATAATCCATAGCATTCATAATGCACATTACTTATAATCATGATTACTCTTAATCTCTATAATTTTTCTTAACACTTATCATTTGTGAATCCTATTTGTATACAACTTCATCCCTATAATCATAATTACCTTCAACTATTAACTTATGTAGATCTCAACTATTAGTAGGTGTTGTGCTATTCAATAACCCCCCCATTATTTATATAGAGTTACCATGGGCAATAATGGGGACACTTTTTAATTTTTGATTGAGGACAATAAAACATTTTTAGTCTTTATAAGACAAAAAAATTGATATCTGAAAGATAAGCTTGGATCTTATTGGTCGTAGGACTTAAACAAATGCAACAAAAGTACCATCGCATACCGCATATCGCAATTCCAAGCGACAACACTGAGAGCACTGTATTGAAATTTTGCGATGTGATATGTCTCGAACACATAAAACTATTGTGTAAAGGCTTAAAAAAAAAAAAAAAAAAACCTTCCCGAGGAGAATTATCATAAAGTCCATTAATGGGACCCACATATTTCCCATGTCGCCTATCTCCATCACGCAATCACAAATTCAGTTTGGTACCATCCTTATTGACCGCTGTAAGTCCTCGATGCAATATCACCCAATCGCAGTTTGACAAACCTACCATGCATTCATCTATTTTCACAAGTGTTGTGATCACAATACTATTATTGCATCGTAAAACTTAAAGCACACTTTCCCCACTAATCCCCGATATCTCAATCCGCTGATGAGTTCCTATATTTCAATTAACTCAAAGATTCAATTGCATATTGGTAAATAAGTTATATCCCATGTTTTAGGTTGTGCTCTAAAGGAATTTTGTGATGCAAAGTATTAACTGAAGTGCTGAGTTGTCAAAGTAAACCATGTGAAATCACACTTTCAATTATGATAAACACATAACAGTATTGATGGTATCGAGTCCCCAAGTGATTTGATGGCTTGTTTCTTAATGTTTCAGGATTTTCGTGTTTAAACAATATTTGCCATCACCTCAAACTTTTCTGTTCATTGCTCCCGCATTCTAAGTGTTATTCTTCATTCTCTGTTTTTATCCTACTGCAGGCTAGCCCTGAGAAGCAAGACTATGGTGAAATGTCAAAGGCTACGAAGAAAAATAGGAAACCCATGGCTACTCCATACATGACACCTCATACTTTAGAAGCCACAGAGATGCCTCCATTTTTCTCTGATACAACATGTACTCTAGACAGTGGATCTTCTTCACGGGAGGCAATGTATAAATTTTTTTAAGATGAAAAGCCCAGAATAATTAAAAGGGTAGCCACAATTGATCCTCCAACATCCTCTGAAACTTCTTGTAATGAAGTTGCTAATTCTTTCCTCCATCGAATTTCCGCTCGCCCTAAAATTCTTCCCTATACAGACATGGTGAAGTGGATAATCGATAATTTGAATATTGTAGAGAGGACATTCCTAAATTCAAGGGACACAATAATTGGGTCTTTCAAGGTAGAAGGTTTGAAGAAAATGTATCATATACCCGACCCAGAGAAGGTATATGACAAAAATTTCCTTGAAAGGTTTTCAAAGGAAAATAAGTCAGAGTCAGAGTCAATAAGGCAGTGGAGGCACAACCCCAGCAAGCATAAACTTGACAATAAGGGTATGTACTCTATATCTTCTCTTGTTGGTCTGTATTTTTATATTGTTGTTATGATGTGTAGGTTATTCGGGTACCCTAATACAAGTAAGTTTTCGGTTGAATGGGATCCTCTCATTGATGCTGCATCAGATTCATTCATTATGGATTGGGAAACTATCATTTCCAATAATATTTCCTCCCAAATCCTACAGTATAGGAAAAACTAGAAAGTCACTTGTAAGACAGTTCCCCCCTTTTTCATGAGCACATATATCATGGATGTAGTATGCTTTACTTCCGATTTCCCAACCATGGGATGGAAATGGACTATACAAGACCCTACCCCTATCCATGTTTACCATAATATCCTTTGGGAGTCCAATTATGAGTCCCATTTTTACATAATTTTTCATGGAGTCATTTTACCCCTACACCAAGCTATTTTTGGAGAAAAAGCCCCAAGACTGTCAAATGAAGCCAAAGATGATTTCACAGCTATAGGAAAATGGTTTGGAGAAGAATTGTTTACATATGTTAGGGTTTTTGGTAGTCTAGCTAGGTCCCATGTTCTCCCACTTTATGTACCTGATAAACTCTTGGCCAGAGATATTGCCTATTAGACAGTAGGTAATGGACTAACTAAAGCCTTGAAAGAAGCCAAAAAGTCCTCCTGGCCATCATTTCATATCAAATGTGGTGTCTATGCTTTAGATAGTTTCAAGCAAGTTGGGCTTGAAATCAACCAGATTCAATGTTTAAACTTATCTACCGTGCCTAGAAGATAGTTTGAGCCAAACAAAGTGGCCTAGGACTTTACAACCCAGGTTAAAATCGGACAATTCATACATGAGCTTGATGATTATGATGATCTATTTGAAGCTGTCGAAATATACCTATAGGTGGAAAATATGACAGAGATATGTTTGAATCCATAACAACTTACTACGTTTAAAGAATACACGAATAATATATTGGAGAGTATCCCCCTTGACATCTCGAGGGTGTATCAACCAATTTTACAAAAATAACAGGATTTGGCGCGGCCTCCAAAGGACACTGAGGTCCTATAGGGAACAAAAGAAAGCACATCCATAGAACAACACATTTTAATACAGTCTTTAGCAGTAAGTTGGATGAGGTATGGAACCAATTTGATAAGCATATCAAAGGAAATCAAGAGTTAAACACTCTTGATCCTAAAGAAACAATCAATGCTCCTCAATGCAATATACAGAGCCCGCTTACTTGGGGCTTCTGACAAGGCTGTCAAAATAGATGAGATTGAATTCATCTCGACATTCCCTTCATCAAAGATTGTTCTCAAGATTGAGGAAATTCCTCCTCTTGACATATTTTACAGTCCCAAGCATCGGGCTGTGATGAGCAGACAGAGAAAGAGGAGAAGATGAGAAATCCCTGGCATTAGTTCCTGGTGATAAACTAATGGAGAAGGTGTGGAAATATCCATAAACCAATCCTTCTAATGACTTGACAAGACTATCATAGTTTGCAGGTTCTTATGCAACTGCCACAATTGATAAAGAATCATAAGTATAAAAATTGGTCAAGGAAAATGATGACATAATCCAACAATTGGAACAAGAGTTGTTAAAGGAAAAATAGAATATTGACCACCAGTGGCAAACACATTTTTCACAACTTCAACATACCTTTGATCAATTGAAATTGCAACATCAAGCTGATATCAAGGTCAAAGATACTCAAGTTCAATAAATCCAATTCACAATTGAGCAACTGAAGGACCTTCCAAAAATTGAAGTCTTTAAGAAGGAAGCAATGGAATTGGACACTCTTTTGGCCCAAAAACAAGTAACATTCTGTGATAAATTAATAATCATCAATGATATGTGCAACAAAAGTGATTCGTTGATGAATCAATCGTCCGATCCGAGGACAAATTTGGATGACATTGTTGAAAATATCTCAAAATTCATCACTTGGAAATACATCGCAGAGGGTAGAGCAAAAAATCTTCCTATAATAGAGGATTCACACAAAGAAACACTCTTTACTGATTGGGACATACAGCTAAAGCAATCATAAAGGGATGTCTTCAGAGCAAGGGATGTTGCAAGCAAAATTACTGAAACTGTCGGTAATAATTTATTCGGTGCCAATCTTATCCAAGAATTCCCACCTGGTTCCCTTCCCAATGTCAAATTTTTGATGAAACAATGGCAGGAAAGGTCAAAGAGGAAGGAATAAAGCATTAAGAAACCAACAAATCTTGATTTGGAAAAATATTTGCAGTGTCTTGTGAAGCCACACAGCCAGTGGCTAATGTTGCGATGCCTTGCTGACACATCCTCCCACATGCTTCCTGCACTTTCAGATGCAGTGTATACTAGACAATTGTGCTTAAGGCTAACTCAACCTCTTGAAGTACAACCAATATTGGATATTTACGAGCTTAAGTAGAAAATGGGAAAAGAGACAACATCATACTCCTGAGCTTGTCATTCAAACAAATTCTATTTTTGTCCTATTATCTCTTATTTTAAAGAGAGTTGTTTACCTCCTTAGTACTTTGTGTATTTTCTATTTTTACATTCCTAATATTAGCTATATAAACCCTTTTATGTTTTGAAGAAAAGGGTCCTGAAATTTTGTAAGGAAGACTTTGACAAGTTTCACTTTTGTACTTTTTAAATCGTCTTAATAGAAAGTTTGGACCAAGACTATTTCTTTCATGAGCAGAGTCAAGATATAGCGAGTACTTTTATATTTATATTTTTGTTTGATTTATTTATTTTTATTTTTTAATGTATCTAATCTTTGAAATCACATAAAAAAGAAACATAATTAAGTCCCGGGATATAGATAGGTATATATATATACTTTTAAAGATTTTTATCACTCCCATTTATCATTCACATTTAGCTATAAATACCTCACACCCACTCAATTATACTTTATTGGGAAACTGGTCCCAACATCCCTAGTCGGAGCCACTATTCCAAATGGAAAAGGAATGGTTTTCAAGTTCTCGACCGGATGGTTATCCTTAATGTTGTTGCAACGATTTTCTAGGCATCAACATTTTTGGCGCTAGAAGGAGGGACTACTAGACTACAAATGGCATCAAGGTCTAATCCTAAATCTAAAGGACATCAAAAGAGTCAACCCCCCTCCAAATCCCCTACAACTTCAAGATCACACTCAAAGTCTCCTACCTATAGTTTTGGAGTTTTTCAATCACCTCCTAAATATCCTACATTTCCTAAGGTAATCCCCCCAAAGTTTATTTCAAAATCACATGAAGTCTAGAATTTGATTAAAAAGTTAGAAGATACTTCCATTTCAAGAGAAAAGCGTGTACAACCTGAAATTTCTGAAGGAAGTGTAGCCTCCATTTTTCAAGGTACTAGTGTATTGACTTGATCTCAGAGTGAAAAAATTGGATTAACTCCATTCAAGTATCCAATTCATTATCACAGAAGGAAGAAACCCTACATCAGAAACTCAAACATCCACTAGTGAGATCACTGCATCATATCCTCCACAAAATCCTTCATTCATCCCTCCCTTCCTTCCTTCTTCCCAACCAATCACTTCATCTATTCCTATCTCTGTTGTCACAAGTAGTACTATATCAGTGGTTATTTCTTCTACCACTACTTCTACTACTACATATACCTTTGGAACTACTACAACATCTTCTAATCCTACAGGTCATACAATGGTAGCAAGACCATGGACAAATCCAGGTGTTGTTCAATTGGCATAAACTCTTCATGAATTACCTAAGCACCCAGAAAGATGGCTGCCTAAGTGTAACCCTAATGATGGACTTCCTGCCAAAGAGCACCTCCATAATTTTATGTTAGCCATGAATCTCAATGCAGTCTCTAAAGAAGATTGTGTAGTAAGGTTATTCCCTTATACTTCCCAAGGATCAATAGGATCATGGTACTTTTCGTTACCATAAGGTACTATTACTAGTTGGGATATATTTGATGAAATTTTTTTAACTAAGTTTGGTGATGTTCACACTACTGCTACTCTTACAAACTATATTTTCAATATGAAAGAAACTAGATGTGGCACACTTCAGAATCTTTGGTTCATCAGTTTACTATCATGTTTACAAGTGTGCATGGAAAAATCTAGAACCAACAACTGAGTTGGGCATATTTGTGGGGTAAACTGATACACCTCACAACTGTTGGGTGTACCTACCATCTCATAGGATGAATGTTGTTCGTAGAGATGTGAAGTTTGATGAAGAGAAGGCCATGAGATGTTCCCTTGAGATGGAGCTTCAGTTACATGGAGATGAGGAGCTTTTAGCTCGAAAGGTAGACCCTGAGAATGTTGTGGAGTAGTCAGAAGTAGAGGAGTAGAGAGTGGAAGAACCCACTCATGTAGAGACATACAAAGATGGAAGGAAATGAATCAAAGAGGCTAACATTTGATGCAAGATGTTAGAGAATGTGGGAGAACTCACATCACAATGCAGGTAGAGGAGGTCACCAGATCAATACACTAGCTTAATGGCTCTTATGAGCGAGAGTGTAGAGACTGAGCCATCCTCATTCGAGGAAGCAGTGCAACAATAAGTATGGGTTGATGCCATGGTAGAGGTATATGATTCCATTATTAGGAACAATGCATGGGAATTTGTCCCAAGACCAAAGGACAAGTCAGTTGTAGGATCTAGGTGGATCTACAAGGTGAAGAAAGCAACATATGGGAGTGTTGAGAAACACAAGGAAAAATTTGTGGCTAAGGGGTTATCTCAGGCGGCGGGAATTGATTACAAGGAAACATTTTCTCCAGTAGAAAGGTACTCTTCAATAAAATCTATTATAAAACTTTCAACACAAATAGAATGGAAGATACATCATATGGATGTGAAGATAACTTTCCTCAACAAAGTGATTGAGGAAGAGGTGTACATAGAGAAACCGAAAGGACTTGATACATTTGACAGAGAGTCGCATGTGTGTAGACTCATGCGAGCATTGTATATATTGAAACAAGCACCCCGTGTTTGGTACACTAGGATCGAAAGCTATTTCACCAGGCTAGGATTCACCAAAAGTGAAGCAGATGCAAACCTTTACCATATTGTGGTTGAAGGTAAATTATTGGTTACAATATTTTATGTTGATGATTTAATTCTAATAGGTGATGAAAAGCTGATAAAATCTTGCAAAGAGGATTTAGAAATAGAAACTGAGATGAAAGACACGGGGCTCATGCATTATTTCCTTGGTTTGGAAATTTGGAAAGGAGATGCAGAATTGTTTGCCTCTTAAGGAAAGTATGCTAATGAGATACCAAAGAAGTTTCACATGGAGAGTAGCAAACCCATGGAGACTCCTCTAGTAGGGAATTGGAGGAAGGAATATTCTATTTTAGGAAAAGTGGTAGAAGCTACCATTTACATGTAGCTTGTGGGTTCCCTTATGTAATTGGTGAACACACAACCATACATGTGTTATGCAGTTAACCAAATTAGTCAAGCAATGGTTAAGCCAACCGAACTCTGTTGGAAGGTAGTCAACCACGTGTTGAGATACCTTAGAGTCAACACTCAATTTGGTCTTTGGTACAAACAAACATAGGGAGTGAAGTAGGGAGTCCATCAGACAAGAAGAGCACATTAGGAGGAACCTTCAATATTGGGTCAACAACTGTTTATTGGTAAAACACAAAGCAAAGATCAGTTGCACTCAGTTTAGTAGAAGCAGAGTACATGGCTACTATTCAAGTAGCTTTTTAGGCTATTTGGATGAGGAAGATTACCGTTGGGTTGTTTGGTGAGCAGAGGGATTCTATAGTGAATTAATGTGACAACCAAAGTTGTATCAAACTCTTGGTGAATCCAAATTTTCATGATAGGTCCAAGCATATCAACATCCGGTACCATTATCTAAGAGATTGTGTGCAGATGCGGATCATGATGTTAGAGTACATTCCTATAGAGGAACAAGATGCAGGCATCTTGACAAAGGTATTATCAAGAGGAAAATTCGAGTTCCATAGAGGCAGGATCGAGGTATCTGATAATCCCTTTCTTGCTGAGAGGGAGTGTTGAAAATGACACCAAGAAAAAATCTTGTTTAATTTTCCCTTGAATTAAATTAGAAGAAAATTGTAATTCCACATCTCATGACAACTTGTGAGAGTTAACTAAGTTATCTTGCTTAGTTGGTTCAGTTAATTCTAGTTAAGGGTCTAACTTGAGTCATGTAGAGTGGTTCCTACTTTTTAGGACCCCTAGTTGAGTTTATTTTGAGTTTTAATTAATTAATTCAGTTTATCTGAGTTAAATTCAGTTTAACTAGTTCCAATTGTTGGAGGAACTAGTGGAAGGTCAAAGCGTGGAAGTGGAACTTGAAACACACTCAGTGATCAAACAGATAACTGATAAATTAGCCATAAATAACTCATGCTTCTGTGAATTGAGATTTACCCACTTGAGATTGGAGTTCAAGGGAAGTGTACTATCAATTGTATAATCTTCCAAATTGTACAGGTGATGCATGCAGTCAGAGGAATGGCTATGATGGATTGTGTAGTAATGGATGGGGATTTCCCTAATTAATAGGGGGCAATTCCCAAGGAAACATCACAAGGAAATAAGGACTTGGGCAAGGAAAAATTTGGTTAAGTATTGGCCTAAGCTTGTCTAGGAAACAATGAGATAGATAAAGATAATGCAGAGGTTTCTCAAGCATGAGAAAAGAATTGTAATCTTCTCATATTTTCCTAACTAATGCAATATACAGATAACGAGGTTTTTAGCTATGGCTTTCCCCAGGAAAGAATTGTGTAATGTGTTGATTGAATTCTTTCTCTTGTATGCTTCGTGATTTCGTGATCATTTAAATTGGTTTCCACAATAGGTAGAGTATATTCAAGTATATTGTTTTAGTAAATTAAAATTAGTAGTTTCAATCTACAAGGAATTTCTACAACCCTACCATGGTTACCATCGACCAATCCACGCCCAACCTCTTATCAAAACAATAGTGAGAAAGGCCTTCCTAGTGATCATTCCGATGGTATTAGACCTGTCATCTGAAAGAGGATACAATCCCATCCTGGTCATCCCCATGATCCTCCCAAAACAAGATATTTCACCAACCCAATGGATCCCTGGATTCCACAGCCAGAGCAAAATCCCATCACTCCAAATTCTTGTTCCCACCATTGAGTGATACCAATGGCTGCTAGGAACCTCACATGCCAATCATCCTTCCATACTAGCATAGTACACCATGTCATTAGTGAATCACTAAGGGGTTAATTATTCTTCACGCAACTAAAAACCAATGGAAGACTTGCGTGAACTTCGTCTATGGAAATCAACTCATCCCTGAAGGTGGTTGGAATGCTAAGTCCTGAGATGTCGAGATACCATGCTAATCGCAAATGGAAACTACCATGCTGACACTGTGACTCCCTAGCCATAACCGACTATCCATCATGCTCATACTTGGTCCTCCTCTCTTGTAATTATTGGGCACCATATAGGTAATGATCACAGCTATGCCAAACCTGCGAGGACAACTCAGTAATGATTGAACCTCCCACCCCATGGCTAACCCTGATCCTGAGAAACAATAGTGAATACCTACCTTTCCACATGGTGAAAGTCTCAGTGATCCCCCATGTGTTAACCCAAGAATGAGCTAGATCACTCTCTGTCAGGATCCTACTCATCTCGAGGAAGAGTGATCCACTCATCAAATGAACCTCTTGCTCCCAAGTATTTGGCGGTAAAATTCCAACAACTAATGGGATCCATCCACGCCTAGCCTCTGATCCCCGTGGGTATAGGGTCCATATATCAAGGAACAATCTGGTGTTTACCCCACGACCCTATCCTTCGTGGTCACACGATGGATTCTACCATCCAATCTCTGGATGATGTACCCAAAAAATTCCTGAAGCCTACATACCCTCCTGTAGAAAAGGTCCATCATCCCGTCCAATGCTTCAGAGTGCTCGGGTAAAGGTGTGTCATACAAACCCCCCATAATCATACCCTCAAATGAGGACTCGAGGGAAAATCATGTGCTATCTCTACAACAAACCTTTTCATCACTGCACCTCCACATGCCAACATGCGCATAATCTGTGTGCCTCCATGGAAAAGCTCCTCTCCTATCCATGATGCTCTGGGTCACATCCAACTGCCTCAGGTGAGTCTCTTGTGCCCTACTTCACACGATGAGGGTATCGATCAAGAACAACCAATGCGTCTGTGACTGTGTGTAGGTCCATATGGATATAATCAAAAGACACTCATCACTTCATATCTATATACACCACAGAATGTCAAGGTTGGGGACTAAGTCAGTGTGCAACAACCTACATCCTGTCAGAATCACCATCTCTACTACCAAATCTTCATATCCTCAAATGAGTGGACCTCCTCTTATAATCCTCTCACAGAGATCTGAAAGGAAAACCTCCCTACATGCTAGTGGTGGTGTCACTAAGGTGTTGTTGCTTGGTGTCCCCTACACCCTACATATCCGCGAAAAATCCTCACCCTCGTATAATGCTATATTTGGTGGAGTGTCGATGCCACCTCCTCCGACCAGAACATGCAAGATTATGTTGATCATATTGCGACTCCATGCTTGGACGACATGCTAGGAAAACTCATGGAGTCTACTTGCTTCCCTGTCGATCTAACTAGCCACTAGTGTTGCTTAGAACTATGATGGAAATCTCGGGGTGTGTGTGTACTCGATCCCCAGATCCAACACACATATACTACCATCATCCACTGACTCCATGACGTGATGGGGAATCCCACCTAGATCCCTAAAATAGTATGGACCTCGAGCCCCTCTGGTAACCCATGACCCCTATTGAACTATGTCCATGGATACATCCCAACACCTAACCTGCTCCACTGGGTACCAACTCAATACTTCTCGCCATCCAACCTGGTGCGAGGGATTAACTACAACAACACCAGTATATGTAACAACTCCACCCAACGAGTTTTGCGCCCTGTGCAACTCGTGTTGCCATGTCTCAATATCCTAGTCAACACATAAGACTGGTATAAATAACTCTGCTTATCTCTCTCCAATATGTAGACGAAACCTACTAGTGCTACCAGCCTCATCTACATACATATGAAGACAGACTCTCTTATGATCTAATGTGTACTCTAGCTGCACCATTAGGGAATCCAAATTTTCCCCAACACGAGTTAGTTTGGTCATTGACTCGGCACAAACCACTCTCATGCCCTCTAGCTTCTCATTTTGATGTAGAATGGCTTCCTAGACTATATTGTCCTTCTTTTCCAACGATAAAAGGTTGGCACTATGTTGTTATACCGACTGAGGACGAATATCATCTGGAAACTTGGTCATGATCCAAGACATCTCATCAATGGGGGCCTCATCGATGGATGGGACCTCATCAACAGTCGATACCTCACCAATAGGTGACCTTCTGGGTGTATGCCCTACTCCCTCCACTAATGTGTCAACCAGAGCTTGAAAGGGATCTCGAACAAAGATAACTCGTGTGCCACACAAAGTATATCACTGTGCCCCTCACCATTTTATGTGTCCTCTTGCTCAACCTTCTCCTCACGCTCTTGACATCTAAATATTGGTCTCCACCAACAAAAACTCCTATTGGTCTCGCCCTCTAATTGTACTAGAGTCTGTCGAATTTTCCCACATGGTGTAGATGGATGCACCCCCACGACCTGCGCACCTTTATTGTCTCTGCTATAAGGATGAGGATGGATCTGGTATGATAACTTCCTCAACTAGGAAAATATCTCATCATTCCAGTGGATTACACCCCAAAATTCCTGAATACAAAATATTCCTTGAGCCATGGGTTGTATATGGTTTAACCTGTGACTGTGCTACATGCCAAAATATTCCATGATCTAGTTGGCTACCCCACAACTGGCCAAGATCATGGCTTTGATACCACTGTAATATTCCAAATTGAAATTTACAGCTAATAATAGACACATGAACTAGGTTATAACAAATAAAACCATAATATGCATGCACCATAAAAAACACTAAGAAACTGGGCAAATAAGCTGAGCCATTTTATTAAATTATGAGCTATAAGGAGTACATATAATAAGGAACAAATGCATCTAGGCTTGCATAAGCAAGCTGGAGAAAACCTAGGTGGAAGAGATGACCTGAAGAGCTAGGAAACTTCGACCCAATATCCTTTTGCGTAGACCCATAAATTAGCTACTGATGTTGCACTAGAAATGTTGAGAATGACCCTTTGTGATGCTAAAAATCTCCTGAACATGTAGCTACATATTCTCCCAAAAATACTTATCCAAACCCATAAAGGAATCTTCCCTAGACCAACCTCCCAGAAAACCCACAAATTGATGTAAACTACTAGCAATAGTTGACTGGAAGGAACCCCTGTTTGAGCCTCCAAAAGTGCCAAAAAAAGTCTACCAAATTAATCTTGGGCTCTCCACCACAAACCCATAAAATCCTAGAAAGAGTTTGGTCTAGTTCAGACGCTCTAAAATCACCCCCAAATTCTATGGGATCCTCCACTACCTGGAAAATACGGCCCGTAGGAAATCTGCCTCTGCAACCACACCAAAATGTTAATAAATCTCCCGTAATAAACCCTCTGGCACCCCCAACTCAATTCAGCCCCAAATCCTTCAACCAATCTTTCCTCGCAAATATTTCCAACAAGAACTATACAACCTAGGAAAACTACTATGTAGGCCTCTGCAATATAAATTTGACCTCGGAAAAACACACTCTCCAAGACTACAAATTCACCGTTAATCTACTGCAAATTGACCAAGGAATGGACCTGCAAAGTCTCAATGCAATCACCTCTGGAATACTCACCCACAAGACTGTGTGGCTCCCTTTTCTACATCTAGTTTGAAGCAAGGGAAACTCGTACCACCCTGAAACTTCTCCCCAAGCCTCCACGAAAATTATGGAAATGCCTTCATAGGGTGGCACTCAGGGTCCACCGAAGAAAATCTTAGGTCCCCATATTACTAGTGTAGTTACTTATTTTTATTACTGTAGCCGCCTTATTTTTATTGTTGTGCGCCTGTAGCCCCCATATTGTTATTATTGTTCCCTTACATTATTATTGTTAGGTCGGCTAGGATTATATTGTGATCCCATGGACCCCTATATATAGAAAGAAGTTTTTTCATTTGTATCATCCAAGAATTGTTAATTTATGTAATTTATTGGAGGTTGCCCCCTCGAATTGGCAGATTTATAAGGCATTGATCTCTCTTCTCTTCTAATTTTGGAGCTGGTTTCATAACATTTGGTATCAAAGCTTTAGATTCTAGGGTTTCTCTGCACCAAACAGGTCATCGTGGAATTTTCGCTATAACTTTTTTTTCTATGTAGGTTCAAAAGCTCCAATTTTTAGAGCGTGAATCTGAAATCCTGAGGTACTTCGTGGAAAAATTTCAGATCTTGGTTCACAATATTTTCAGAGATATGATTTGTGGAAGTTAGGGCTTTTTGTATGCTCTTGAATTTAACCTAAATAGGTCATCGTGGAATTTTCAAAATATATATATATATTTTTTTTGCTAGGGTTAAGAAGCTGAAATTTTTATAGAGCGAAGCTAAAATCCTAAGGAGTGTTGTGGAAAAATTTTAGAGCTTTATTTGAAATATTTTTGGAGATATGATTTGTGGAAGTTAGTGTTGTTTCAAGCTTCCGAATTTCATCTCAAAGTGGTGACCCTGGGAAAATCGTCATAACTCTCATTCTGAGTATCGGATTGGAATTTTGTAAGAAGTGGCCACAAGTACACAGACTGTGGTTTCCTTTGTATCAATTTCAGAGCCGAAGGAGGAAACTGTGACACGTAACATGCCGCACAATTTCGCTATACTAAACCAGTCCATAATTAGGTCATTGTGGGAGATTGGACATAACTTTACCTTGAAGAATCCAAATCAAGTGAGACATATGGCAATTGAAATAAGCTTCAGAGGGCTACTACAAGGCCTAATTTTAGATATTGAAGATCTGAAATCACAGAGATAATTTAGTTTCAATATCAAGCTTCTCAAAATCAATAAAGAAGTGTGTATTTTTTTCGAATTGCATAAGTCTTGTGTGAAAAATCAGTTTGAATTGATTCCAAGGGCATATTGTAGAATAGATATCAGTATTTGGTTATAAAATGCCTCCGAAAAAGAATTCAACACCCATTAAGCCTTTAAAAGGCTCTACTATGACTCATGAAGAGGAAGAATTGCAACGTGACATATCAAAATTACAAGAGCAAGTGCACCAAATTTCGCTCTCGCAAAGAGCAACAAAAAATGAAATGGAAGATTTGAAGAAAGACGTGGAAGCTAAGATGGCTGGCATGGAAACTGGCATGGAAGCTAAGATGGACGACATGAAAGAAAACATGGAAAACATGAATAATGATCTAAATGCACACATAGAAGGTTTGGCAAATTTGATACAAGAAATGTTTCCTAATGCTGAAAAGATAGTAGAGGAAACTCATGATGAGAACAAAATAAATGTTAATCGTGATTTCATAAACTTTAATGTTGGATGGAAGAACCACCATATTCCAAATATGGATATGAGGAAGTTTGATGGCAAGGATCCTGTAACATGGATACTACGAATGGAGCAATATTTTGAGCTCAATAATGTGCAAACATTAGGGGAATTTTGAGGTCTAAAATGTGCCTCCTAAGGAAATAATAAAATAATAGCTAAACCAATAAAATAATATTTATGAATTTGCATTTTACTTTTTTCACCAAAATCCATGTAACCATGGTTAAATTCAATTGAAAAGACGTACCAAAATAAATTAATTAAAAATTTGTATTGATGTGACTATAAATAAGAATGATTTTTTCAATAAAATGTCATTATCATAGAACAACTAATGCATTTGTCCTTTTTACTTAAATAACTTAAAATAAATTATAAATATAAATTCATAAATTCTTGATTGTATAATATACTATTAATTAAAATTATATAATAACATATAATTAATATACTATATAAAAATAAAATAATATAGTATAATAAATGCAATATAT
The DNA here is from genome assembly GCA_034641835.2 of Pinus albicaulis. NCBI lineage: Eukaryota > Viridiplantae > Streptophyta > Pinopsida > Pinales > Pinaceae > Pinus > Pinus albicaulis. The sequence continues at coordinate 584,444,844 of CM076575.1, forward strand.
TATTTTTTGTATTTTTTTATATTACATATTAAATTAATTTTATTTATAGCATAAGAAAAACAATATATAATAAAAAAAATATAATATATATTCTATAACATTTAGATTATCTTTCATAATACTATTAATATAATCATAATAAAATTAATTTATTTGTATTTAAAAGAAAAAAATTATTGAAATAGATTTAATTTATATTTATAAGTATAATATAAGATCTATATATATTGAAATTTTAGAAAAAAAGTTCACCAAACTATGTTGAATCTAATATACCTTTTTTAACATACAAAGCTAATGTACATTTTTTCAACATACAAAACTAATATATATATATATATATATATATATATATATATATATTTTATATGTTTGTGTTGTTATTAATATTATAATAATATTATTCACAGATTTGATTTATCATAAAATTATAGTTTTATTTATCTTGATTTCATATGTAAAATATATATGCATCGATATTAACTCATAACTAATTTGAAATTACAATATTAAATAAAATAAGATGAATATATAATTTAAAAATAAATTTATGAAATTATACAAATATAATATTTATTGAAAAATGTGTAAAAACATGAAGATTATGTAAGAATATGCATTGTATCTTTCAAAGAATATGAAATGACAATAATAATATTTTATTAAAAAAATGTGAAATGACATTTATTATTAGTACTTTACTTACATGACTTTAAAGGTACTTGGAGCACTACCATGGTTAACCATGAGTTTTTATCCACCATTGAGAATTTAACAAGTAAGTATCTTTAACTCAAACAATGCCACTTCAACCATTGAGGATGATGTCATCTCCTAAAATGTGATTGGTTTTCATAAAGTGAATTTTGATTGTACATTTTTCTTAGGAGACCCATTTTAGACCTCAAAATTCCCCTAATGACACACAAAAGGTACACATTGCAACTTTACATTTAGAACAAAATACATTTGTATGGTATCAATGGCTTTGCTCCTGTAAAAAAATTGTCACTTGGTCAATTTTTACAGAGGAAATGATAACACATTATGAGGATACAAAAAACAACACCTTCTTTAGCCAATTGATAAATCTCAAACAAAAGGGTTCAGTGGTGGAGCACATTGAGGACTTCCAAAAATTGAATATAAGGGTAACTAATATTCCAGAGGAACACAGGATTGATGTCTTCATAGGGAGTTTAAAGGATAATATCCAACATGAAGTTCGTGTTTGGGAACCTGATTCATTGGAGAAGGCATTCAGGTTGGCAAGAAAATTTGAATGTAAATTTATGGCGAGAAGGAAGCCTACCACTCACATCTATAAAGATGGAAGTATTGCTACTCCTAGAATTCCACAACCTACAAGGTTGACACCACAACAATTGGAAGAAAAAAAAGCAAAAGGGATTTGATACAGTTGTGATAACAAATAAAATAAAGGTCATAAGTGTGCTTAGAAGAAATTATTTTACATAGATTGTAAAGAGAAGGAAGAAAATGAACAAGAAACTTCAAAAGAAGAGGATATACACTGGGAACCAACCCTAGAAGAAGAAGAAATGAGTCCGACCATATCGTGTAATGCATTGACAGGAATTACCACTCCTCAAAATCTCAAGATAGAAGGACATATCAAGAAGAAAAAGGTAATAGTGTTGATTGATTCAGGTAGCACCCATAATTTTATTCATTGTAAGGTAGCCAAGGAATTGCATTTTTTCCTATACCCAACACCAGAATGTCAATTCATGGTTGCAAAAGGAAGAACTATATATTGCTTTGGAAAATGCCATAATATCAAGCTAACCATGGGGGAATATGTATTGAATAGCCCAATGCTTTCCATTCCAATGGGAGGTGCTGATGTTGTACTATGAGTATAATGGTTACAATCCTTGGGGACGATAACTTTTAATTTTCAAGAACTTTTCTTGAAATTTTTTCGGAAGGAAAGGAAATCGAATGACAGGGTATCGCAGGGAAGACAGGAAAGATAATAAGCTCTAATGTCATGAAAAAACTTCTGAAGAAATAACAATGAGGTGCAATTTCACAATTATGCTCACTAGAAGTTCCAACATCAAAATCATCTATTTCTCTAGATCTCCAAAAAGTCTTGGACACTCATTCCAAGGTGTTTGATACTCCTAAAGGACTCCCACCTATTCGTGATCATGATCATGCTATTCATTTGATTCCAGGAAGTGTTCCTCCAAACATCAGGCCTTACAGATATCCTTATGTCCAACAGAGTGAAATTGAACGTATGATTGCAGAAATGTTAGAAGCTAGTATAATTCAACCTAGTCAAAGTTCTTTCTCTGCTTCAGTAGTATTAGTGCACAAGAAGGATGGATCATGGCACATGTGTCCGAATTATAGGGAGCTCAATAAGCTCACTATTAAAGATAAATTTCGCATTCTTGTGATTGATGAATTATTGGATGAATTACATGGTGCTATTTATTTTACCAAGTTGGATCTTCGTTCAAGATTTCATCAAATTAGAATGAAGACTGAAGATATTCCGAAAACAACATTTCGAACTCATGAGGGTGATTATGAATTTTTGGTCATGCCTTTTGGCCTTACCAATGCACCTTCTACATTTCAAGGGTTAATGAATTCCATTTTCAAACCCTTCCTTTGAAAATTTGTGCTCGTATTTTTTGTTAACATACTAATCTACAACAGGTCTTGGAAGGATCATGTTCAACATGTTGACAGGGTGCTCAAACTATTGGAGGAGAAACAATTATATGCAAAAACATCCAAATGTTTCTTTGGAGTACAAGAGGTGGAATATTTGGATCATATTGTATCTCACGAGGGTGTTAAGGTAGACCCTAACAAAATTAAATCCATTAAGGAATAGAAATTCGCCACAACCATAAAGCAATTGCGATGATTTCTCGGGTTAACAGGGTATTATCGCAAGTTTGTTAAGAATTATGGGAGAATAACAACACCTCTAACAACATTATTGAAGAAATATGCATTTTCATGGACTCTTCAAGCAACTAAGGCCTTTGAACATCTTAAAGAGGCAATGTGCCTAGAACCGGTCTTAGCTACGCAAGACTTCACAAAAACCTTTATTGTGGAATGTGATGCCTCAGGAAATGGAATTGGTGTTGTGTTAACGCAAGAAGGAAGACCCATTGCTTTTGAAAGTCGTCCAATCAAAGGAAAGTATTCACAGCAGAAAGCTATTTATGAGAAGGAAATGTTGGCAATACTACATGCACTAAAGAAATGACGACCTTACCTAATGGGAAGACACTTCAAGGTAAAAACTGATCATGATAGTCTTAAACACTTTTTGGAACAAAGACTATCTTTAGAAGAGCAACAAAAATGGGTCACAAAGATGTTGGGTTATGACTTTGAAATCTTCTATAAAAAAGGGAAGCTAAAAGTTGTTGCAGATGCACTCTCAAGAAAGGATGAAGAGGTGGAAGCATTGCTTTGTGCAATTTCTGTTATCCAACCAGATTGGATAACTGAAGCAAGAGATGAATGGAAGAAGGACGAAGAAGTGTGGACACTCATTCAAAAGTAGAAGCAAGAGATGAATGGAAGAAGGACGAAGAAGTGTGGACACTCATTCAAAAGTAGAAGCAAGATCCTAGTACATTTGATACATTTAATTGGAAAAATGATTCCTTATGGTACAAAGATCATTTAAATCTTTGTAAGAATTCCCAAATAAAACAAAATATTCTTTTGGAATTGCACACTTCTCCTTTAGGAGGACACTCAGGATTTTTAAAAACTTACCATAGGGTGAAGAAAGAATTTTTTTGGGATGGCCTTAAATCCGATATTCAAAAGTTTGTGGCGGAATGTTTGGTTTGCCAGCAGAATAAAGTTGAGACAATTAAGACCCTGGGTCTTCTACAACCTTATCCATTCCATGTCAATGTTGGGAGGATATTTCAATGGATTTTATCATGGCTTTGTAAATTCAGGAAGGAAAATTGTATATAAGTTGGTAGTTATTCTGAAACTCTCAGTATGCACACTTTTGTGCATTATCTCATCCATTTAAAGCAAGTACAGTTGCTACTTCATTTATGGAAACAATTCAAAAGCTACATGGAAACCCAAATATTATGGTAAGTGACAGAGATCCCATTTTTATCGGAAATTTTTGGACGGAATTATTTTGTTGTTTGGGTTCTCAACTAGCTCATAGCTCATCTTATCATCCTCAATCTGATGGTCAAACCGAGATAGTGAACAAATGTTTGGAAGGATATCTTCATTTTTTTGTATCTGATAAACAAACACAATGGGTCAAGTGGTTACCTCTAGCAGAATGGTGGTATAATACTTCCTTCCATACTGCAGAAAAAATGACCCCATTTATGGCACTTTATGGATATCATCCACCGTCCATCACATCATCTTTAAGAGAAAATTCTAAGGTGCAAGTAGTGGAAGATCACATCGAGCATCAACAAGTTCTCCAACTCTTAAAGGATAACCTCAATTTGACACAAGTTGAATGAAACAACAGGCAGATCAACATCACAACGAGATAAGTTTTGATGTAGGAAACTGAGTATTTTTACGGCTACAACCATACAAACAAATTTCCCTCAAGCAAGCTAAGAAGGATAATAAATTATTGCCAAAATACTATGGTCCTTACAAGGTGTTGCAAAAGATTGGTACTATGGCATACAAATTGGAGCTTCCTTCTTCTTCGCGAGTGCATCCAGTTTTCCATGTTTCATGCTTAAAGAAGGTTATAGGTGACAAACTTCTAGTTCAAACAACATTACCAGAATTTGATGAGGAAGGAGAAATCATATTGGAACCTGAAACAGTCACGGAAACAAGAACTAGACAGCTACGAAATCGATCAGTTTTAGAGTATCTCATCAAGTGGAAGAACTTACCCACTGAAGATTCTACATAGGAGGATGAGAATTTTATACAGAAGCATCCAGAGGTACTCAAGCATCGAGGACAACACTTTTTTGAAGGAGAGGGGCATGTTAGGTCCCCATATTACTAGTGTAGTCCCTTATTTTTATTAGTGTAGCCCCCCTTTTTGTTATTGTTGTGCCCATGTAACCCCCATATTGTTATTATTGTTCCCTTACATTATTATTGTTAGGTCGGCTAGGATTATATTGTGATCCCATGGACCCCTATATATAGAAGGAGGTTTTGTCATTTTTATCACCCAAGAATTGTTCAATGATATAATGTATTGGAGGTTGCCCCCTCGAAGTGGCTGATTTCTAAGGCATTGATCTCTCTTCTCTTCTATTTTTAAAGCTAGTTTCATAAAAGAAAGGGTGATATTTCCCCTCAGAAATCTTTGGTGTTGAGCAACACTTGTGACACAACTAAACAACTTGAGAAAAAAAGGTGTAATTGTCAAATTAGCAAAAGGTGCCAATTGTTGCCCTCAAACTTCTATTTATAATTGTTGTCTCACCTTTCCTTATGGGTCCCTTATCAAATTATTTTAACATCCCTTCACAAAATTGAATTTTCTCCAAACAAGTGTATATTCCTTGAGGGGTGGCTGCCACATTCCACCAACTTTAATATTTGACCCACTTTCCCTAAGTTAGTATCCAAAATTGTGTTAGCTCCAAAATGGAAAAACTAGCAAATCTCTTCTAGCAAAAATTTATTGAGAAGGGACATTACAGAGGGGAAGACCCCCCCCCTTCCTTGACACTCATCCCCACCGCCCTTACTGGTCAGAAAAGGAAAAAAAAATCTGTAACAAATACTTAGAATCAAGGGAACCTTCTCAACCCCTAGGACCTCAAATAAAAATGCTTTTCCAAAACAATTAAAGATTGGAATGTTGTGAAATATATTTTTATACCATTTTTGACGTATTTGTTACTTATAAATACAAATAATTTACACAAAAGTGAACATGTGTGAGAATTCATTTTAGCTCTCAAACCTGTAACAAAATGACTTCATAATGGTTTGATAAGAAGAGATGGAGGCGTGTGTGTATGTGTGTGTGTGTCTATTATTATTATTATTATTATTATTCATCTAGTTAATAATAAAAAACAATATTTATTAGGATAGATAGGTGTTTATGTCTTTTTATTTAAAAACAAACCCAAAAAAATAGTCTTCATGGTACTTGACATATTGCAAGGAGTGTCTTAAGAGTGCACCCATTCATCATCAATCCAAAGCCTTATGAACATAAGTATTGGAAAAATTAATTATTATGTAAAACAATTATATTCAATAAAAAACAACAATAATTCATTTATAAAACTTACATAATTTATTAGCCTGTCCCATTATAATTTTCTTCCTTTTCATGACAAAATGAGGTGGGTTTTGTGACTATCTAAATAGCTATACAAATAAAACCTACTTAATTTAATTAAAAAAAGGCTCCCCAAGAATAGATGTTTGCATCATACTTTATTCTTTGTTCATAGAGTTATCATAATAAAGGTTGGCTTTTTGGTTAAAGATTCTAGGTTTTCTAGCACTCCAAAGGTTCAAAATTAGATGAACTACATGCTTGTGCAAGATCATCATGGTTGCCTTCAACATTTGACCTACCTTTCACGTATGTGGAAGAGATATGGTTTTGTTAATGTACTGTAGTGTGAAATTAATATAACTATTATTGAAATATTTATGTCTTTATTGATTTTACTTTAATTTAGCTATATTTAAAACAAGTCACAAGGACTAGCAATTATGTAGCACTTGTTAATGCTGGTTGAAGAATAATATTTTATAGTAATTAATTTATTAATTATTTTTTTACTATATATATATATATTGAATTTTATTTATCTATTATACTATTTGTAAATAGATTTAAAATGTTTTTGCAGAATTCCAAGGAAGATTCCTTTTTATTTTTTAAACTTTTACTAAGTTCTTGTGAAGATTTATGATTTTTTAACTTTATAAAATTGAATTAGCTAATCTTTAAAACCCAAAAAACGTAAAAACATTTAATCAAATTAAATTTATAATATAAATTTATGATAAATCATAATATATTAATAAATGTATATTAACTATTAATATAAATTAATTAATACTTAAAAGCCCCAAGGGTTAGCTCAAGTGGTCAAAAGCCACATGTGAAGTTCTTTGATATTGTTGTTGATCACGGGATCAACCCTCGTCGATTCCCTCCAGGTGAGGCCCCATAATCAAGGCCAACGGTTTACCTAGTTCACCATCCATGAAATGTGGGGAAATAATCCGCGTTCCAAGACTTTCATTCCAAGTAAAAAAAAGAAAAACTAACTAATGCTTAAATATAAAAAATCACTATATAATATAATATTAGTAATATTACTAACTAAGTAATTTATAGTTAAACAAACATATAATATAGTATAATTATGCAAACATGGGCACCATTTCGAGCACTCCTATAGAGGAGGATATGTTTTCTTTGGAGGACGTTGAGTTGGGGGTTAAGCAACTCACTAATGGGAAATATAGGAATATTGAAGGTTACCAAGCTGAAATTTTTAAAATGGGAGGGTTTGCACTTATACCTCACATATAGAAACTCTTCAATTTAGCTGCTAAGGCTGTTTATCTAATTCCTTTTGCAGACTTTTTTTAGAGGTCCACACATGTATGGTGTTTATGGCCAGCAGGGCTATTGAGCACTTCGACCTCCACCACAGTGAGGCCCTCTTGGTCCACCTCCAGTGCAGCAAGCAAGTTATGGGTATCATCATCCCAGACCTTACCTAGCTCCACCTCAACACTATATGTCACATCCATATGTTGGATATCCCCAACAAGCCTTAGGTGGCTATGCTGTTTGGTCAGATCAAAGGTCGTCTGCACCGACTCAACAACATCAACAAAGTGGAGGTTATGATTACTATGGAAAACAAGTCCAGATAGGTGCAGCTTTGAACAATGGAAACTATTGTTATGGGAAACCACAGACTACAGGATATGGACAAGTAGGCCCATATGGAAAATAGTTCTATTTATAGTTTTGAGGTGTGATGTATTCAAATCAAAATTATGTAAGCCATAAAACTTTAAATTTCCCAAGATCCACGTGGTGGCATTGCGCAAAAAAACAAAGTCAGTGACATAGCCACCACATGGCGCTTGTTATAAAATATTTTTTTCAACATGAATATGTTTATGTACCTATTTATTGTTTTTAATGTAATTCAAAAGTTTATCATTTGGATAATTCATGTGCTTTTTTATTTTCTTGAGTTTGATAAAATATGGTATGTTATTATTATTTTTTTTCATTTTATAATTTGTTTTAAAGGGTAGGTTTTAAACAATTTTATATGACAAATTAATTCTCCATGGATTATAATTTGTATAAAAATTATATCCTCTTCTTTTGTCCTCAAATCTTCATTTTTCTTCCACTTTGTCCCTTCCTCATCCTTTTTTACTCTCTTGTTTCTCTCCTCCTCCTCTTGTTTCTCACTCTGCATTCCTCCTTTCTATTCCCCTTCCTCCTTTTCCTAATATCCTCCTAACTCTTCCACTTTGTCTCTATCGAATCCTCCTTCCTTATTCTTTCTCTCCTCCTCCTTCTCTCGTTTTCTAGTACTACTCCTTTTTTCTCTTCCTTCTTTTTCCTCTTCCTCTTTTTACTATGTCCTCCTCCTTATTCTCTTTTTCCCCAAATACTCATTACTATTCCACTTTGTATCATCCTCCTCCCTCATTCTTTTTTTTTATTCCTCTTCTTATTTTCCTCTTGCTTTTTAATTCTTCTATCCTCTTCTTCTTGTTCCTCTCATTCCTCCTTCTTCTCTAATTTATTCTTCCTCTTCCTCCTCCTTCTTCTCTTCCATCTCATTTTCTATCTCTATCCTCTTATATTTTCTTAATCTCTCCCCATTTTTTTTCACTCTTCACTCATCTTCCATCATTTATTTGAGACTTACAAAAGACCAAGGCCTTTTTTTCACATGGAAGAGTTAATATTTGAATGAAATAATGTTGAATAAAATTCTATCCTAAATATATCTTTGTGTATGGATTGTATTATTTGTCTACATTATATTTTGGCTATTTCACTATGTTCCAATTATTTTGCATTAAGTTTCTAATTTGTTTCCTTGAAAAAACACAATTCTATTCATAAAAGAAAAATAAAATCTACATGATATATATCCACATATCTATTACTATCCAATGTATAGATCCTTATAAACTAAAACCGCCTCAACGGACCATAAATGGCCTTTCCAACTATATATATATATATATTCATCATTTTTCTAGAAGATTCTAAAAGTCCTCATGGAGTGGAATAAAAAATGCATTCGTACATATGAGGGCCACAACGTTTTCTTTGAATCTCATATGATTGTTAAATAAAGGAATGCAAAAAAAGTATTTAAAGATGACTAGTCTCAATGAATTTGTGCTCTACTATTATTGCTTTACAAAGATCACAAACATAACTAAAACCACAATTGTAAACCTAATATTGAAGAATCACTTTAAAAAAATGGATTTGAAATATTCTTGAAAAATTCCATTTCTAGATTCCAATAATATCAAAGGAATGCAAAAAAATAGTTAAACATAACTAGTCTCAATGAATTTGTACTCTACTATTATCGCTTTACAAAGATCACAGACATAGCTAAAAACACAATTGTAAACCTAATATTGATGAATGAATTTTAAAAAATAGATTTGAAATATATTTGAACAATGCCTTTTCTGGATTCCAATAATATTTGTTTTCTAGCTTCCATCTGGAGCTCTTCTTTTGACAAGGAGTTTGTCTTGATGTTAAGTTCTTTGTATACAAGAAAGAACAAAATTGAATTAATTCCAAATTTCAACCTTTGAATCTCATTGAACAATGGGCTTAAGAAGAATTTTTCCATCCTATATTTTCTACACATCCAATTTATAACAACAAGAGAATTAGCAGAAATCTACAACTTTTGAACCCATTTCTTTGAAGACACGGATATCAATAATATCAAAGCTAGAACCTCGAAAAAAATATTCGAACAACCCCCAAATCATATTTTGAACCTGATGATAGTGATAATTAGAAATGAAGAGGGACCTCCTTGTAACAACACAATTAAGTAGCATCTTATGATAATTCTCTATGTTTAACTTTTATTTTATTTTGTTGTAAGGTAATGAGCATCATTGAAGTTGTTGATGTTGAGGAATTCTAGCTCCATTAAATGTAGGTTGTAATACTAATTAAGAATCTAGTGACATTCAAGTTCTTTTATCTTGAGGCATGACATCAAGTTGAAACAAATTCTTTCATTTTAATTTGACAAAAAGATCTCTTTTATTGTTGACAAAGATCCATGAAAAATCCTTATTTTTTGGTTATATATATATATATATATATATAATTGGCCATTTCGTATCCATTTGTTCATGTGCATTTGTTTGCTTGGTGTCAATTACGTCTGGCCCAAGTGATTTGTGGGATGGACTGCTATCCTCCTCAACATGGTTCTATTCCCAATAGTGGTGTATTGAGCTCACATTGAGTATATTGTTGTGATTTCTTCAATCCATATTGTTGATTGACCTTGAACGCTAATTATTCTAAGGTAAGCATGACTACCATCCTCAAAATTAGGAAAAATACTCGAGAGATTTTGGCAAACAATATAATGCATTTGTTTACTTTGTAGCATGATCTTCTTGCAACTTCCCAAGTACCACTCATGTTCATTTATTAAACGCTTTTCCAAAAAACTACTCATAACACTACCAAGTTTTATTCTACACAATTATCATTTACATAATAAGTTTCCAAGTATGATATGCCAGTTGTTTTTCTATATCACATGGAAGGATGTTAGAATTTCCCATGCATTGTCATAACTCCTTTCATGAAGTTGTGTATTTTTTTATTAAATTTAATAAAGGTTTGTAATAAGCATTTATGTTCTTTGACTTTATTCGAATTTATATTTTGCAAATATTTTATTACAATGGTCAAAGTTGTATCTCAATTTAGTTAAGAAAATTTACAAGATTTTTTCTTATGTTTATTTGAGGCAATTATATTATAGACATTTTGATATAAATCTTAAATTTAAAAATCTATAATATATTAATAATTTAATTCATTTAGCAATTATAAAAATTTGAAAATAAAGTTATACTATTAAGGAGTTGTTTTTAGTGCGATTTTTTGAAGTTTCAGGGACCAGAATTCGGTGAAAAATTTTGAGGTAAAATCTTGGTTTTTGTTATTCAAACTGGTTTTTTGACTCTATATATGGATTCATCACCCTCAAAAACTTCTAAGGCACTTTGATTGTGCAAAGTTAGCAATCAAACTTCTCTTTTCAATAAATCCCTGCCGAAATTTAGAGAAATTACACTGTAAAAGCCTTCAAAAAGTTGCATTAAAGACTACTCGTACTATTAATCTATGAGTTAATACATTATAAAGGGAAAGAAAAAAAATAAAAGAGAGAGCGATGACATGCGCAAGGAATCCTCTCCCACGAGTTGATGCGGCCGTTGAGCCTCAGAACGCCTTTGAACGAGCCTCGCTCCACCACGGATTCAGAGCATTGCTCCGGATCTACCATTTTATGCTGGGCACAGCCGATCTCTTTGGTTTCTCTTGGCGCACACAATCAAAATTCAGTGCAGAAAGCCCTAACAATAGTGAGAAAGACCGTCTTTTTTTTTTAATTTTCTCTTTGAATATTTGGTATGGGTCAGATCTGCCCCTGCAGACGTGCATATTTCCACTCCCGGGCTTGCAAGCGTCGACATACATGGGCGATTGCCTACATATGAGGTATTTCCCTCGGGAAATTCCAATCATCATGTCAAGGGTGTTTGGAATATCGGCATTGAGCCTTGAATCAACCCACATCTATGCACTGGACAGATCGTCTGTCAAAAGAGCGGCAACAATAAGCTAGATCTGGAAGCACAGGAGATTAAGGAGGACATAGATCTGAGGTATTCATCGGTTCTAGCCATAATCATGGGAAAATCATCTTCAGAGAGGGTATGCATAGTAGATCCAACATTTCTATTGAAACAAAGAGCAGAAAGGCCATATAGATCTGGCTTATTTGTGGCGAATGCATACATGAAGGATAGTTGTTGGTCATATTAGCTCCTTTACCCACTCCCCTTTTCATATCTAGGCTCGAAACGGATGAATATGACCTAAGAAATATCAATTATTTCATATCCACCTAATCCAAGCCCATGTCTGTTTGCGACATCTCCAAAAAATATTCGCAATGTCGAACCAGAAGCAGAGGGCGACTATCAAGCCAATGTAAAGACCTCAAATTATAGATTAGTAGTGAATACCAAAAAGAGACATTGTGTAGCACAATACCAAAAGCCACGTGAAGGGGTCTTAAAACAATTTTTTATAAGAACTCTGAGCGGGAATTTTATTTGTATGAGAATTTGGATTGGGATGCGGATTCAAGACCTCAAGCATGAGATTCAAAGAAAAATGGGCATACCAGTGCGACAACAGAATCTGATTTTTACATGGAAGTCTCTACAGGAGATCCTCTCGCTGCAAGACTATGGAATCGGTCCTGATGCGTCTATTACTCTCACCACGAGATTACTTGGAGGGTGTTCCAGATCTAGCTCAAAAGGCCCTGCATATTTCAAGGATGTTTTCAAAAGGGAAGATGGAGTTTCAAAACAACTCGGATCATATTCTAAATCTTTCAGGGCCTTATATCATGGAACAGAAGACCTAGATCCCCGCGTTGACAGTGAATTTGGATGAGGCAAACAATATTTGTGATGATTTCTACACCAAAGAAGTTATATGTAAATTCAATGGTTTTTGGCCCAAATCATAGGCCCTTCATTAATGGATTTTCTCTACTTGGACACCAAAGTGTGATATTTATCTTTGCTCTAAAGGGTTTTTTATTGTCAAGTTTGATACAAAAAATAAATGGATTATGTTGTAAATGAAGGACCATGGTTTTGGGACGATGTTGTGCTCTTCATGATACCTTGGTTTCCCAGATTTGATGCTACCACTATGGTGATATCCAAAATGCCCATTTGGATTAGGCTACATAATCTACCACTACATTTTTGGCATCACAAAGTGATAGAAGGAATTGGGAATTCCATGGGGAAATTTCTAAAGATGGATACAGAACGAACCTCCAAAGGAATTTTTACATTTGCGAAAATTTGTGTTGAAGTTGGCCTCAGCCAAGGTTTACCTGACCACATCATATTGATCTACAATAACCTTCAATGGACACAACCTCTTGATTAAAAAAGTATGACATTATGTTGTCATGCATGTCATCAAATGGGACATCTTCAAAGTTCATGTCCACAAGCTAAAAAATACCCGAAAAGAAAAAATATACAATCCCAAAAACCCAAAAGTTGGAAATTTTCAGAATCTCAAGAAGAGGAAGCATTAGATGCAAATGTCCAAGAAAACACCACAAACAACAATGAACATTATGTCAAGGAAACCTCACAATAGTATGAGATCGAGCTCAACTCCGCAATAGTTCCAATATCCAGAGTTCCACAACTGCAGAGTGTGAAGATTACCCCTGAAAAAGAGGTAAGTGGTACCAGACGAATCCATGTGTGAGAAGGTTCAGATTCTGATAAAGAACTCCTAGTAAATATTAAAGAGAATCAAATGGCTATTGTAACATCCACACCCAACACTAGTGGTTGGCGAAAAGTGGAAAAAAGAAAGGAAGAAAAGAATAGTTATTATCTCTTTGATGAAAATTTTTAGATCCCGAACAATCAAGATCTGGTTCTTTTGCATATTCTATTTAGCATCTACAATATGTAACTTTGTTCAATTATGAATAAAGTTATGATTTTTCCTTGGAAAAATTACAAAGGAAAAAAATTATTTAATGTGAACACAAAAACAAATTAGTGACAAGTGAAATTAGCATCAATGTTCTTTATACTTGTCTCTTGGTAGTAATTGTATGTAATCTAAGAAAAACAGTAATTATGAAATAGTTAAAACTTGCTATAATATACCAATTATGCATATCTTAAAAAGAGCAAAATAGAAATGATAATGGCTGCTCCATACCTTTAAAAATTGAAGTAAAATTTGATAATAATAAAATATAGCTTACTCACGGATGATTAGATTTCACTTTATTTATGAGGCACACTTCCTTAGCAGGTTAGTATCTTATGTGTCATGGTGGCATTCTGGTGAGAAAACAAGTACTAGTTGATGATGGCATATTTCTCTTACTTGATAATTACTTTTGAATGTTTGTTGGCTTCTTATTCAGTTTATATTTTCTTCATCAAGCAATTACCAAAACATTAAGATCATAAAGAGACAAAGAAATTAGGCTACAACTAGGGAAAACCCCATAAGGGGGAAAGCCTAAACAAATCCTTCTCTTATGGAATCAAATAAAATTGATATTTCCAAGGCCCAAGACCAAGACTAAGACTGTCACAAAGTTCCCAAGTTAGCCCTCCTCCAAGTCTCTTCCCACAAAGTCAAAGTCAAAAAAGTCAATGTTGATCAAATCTCTAAAATTTTGGTCAAACCACAATTTTTTTTGACCTACAATAGATGGCCAAATTTTTTCTCTGTAACACCCTCTGAAAAACCACAAAAAAATTGCACATGTGGATAGAACTAGGGAAAAAATAACTCATCTTCTCTCACCTTTTACTTCTCACTCTCTCTCATTTGACTACTAATTTTTATTCATCTTCTTGCACAAGAATCAATGTGATGATTGATATTCCAAATGATCAAGTTGAATTGTTAATATACATTTCCAGGAGGGTCGAATAGCTGCCCCTAAGGCCGACTTTTCCAAGGAGGCCTGACTTGGTCTTGTGGTTGACATTTTGACTCAAAATAAAATTTCTTTTCTTTTCTTACTAAAATTCCAAATGGGACTTGACTCAAGTAAATTTATTTTGACTCATAAAATATTATTTTTGACTCAATTGACCCTATAAGCATGAAGAAGATGCTTTAACTAAAAATAAAGTAATAATTATGAATATAATAAATGTTAAAAAATACATTTTATTACATTATGAAGACCAACACTAGTTACATTTTTCAACACATTCCTCATGAAGCGCAGAATGGGAGCTTGGTTTCTTCCTTAGGAGGTGAACCTACATGAGAGGATGAAATTTTAGGTGATCAGGTGCTCAAAAAAATGCTGAAAATTGAAAATTATCAGAATGGTGTGGAACTTGAATGGCCGCGTAGATATTCTTGTTCTGAATGCGACGGAAATCATTTCACAAAAAACCGACATTGTATGATCCCGTAAATACGTTCTGTTCGTTTTCCCAAACAGGTAAAATTTAAAAAAAGGATAGTTGATTAGGCAAAAAATTAGGCCAACGACAGGCTGCCACGTAGCCTATTCTAGTTGGTCAAAAGGTTTTCTTTGAGCCTACCACTTCTTGACAAGTGGCAGGAACTAATTGGTTGGTCATGGACGACTTTGATTGGTTGGTTGATGGCCAACCACATGCTGCCACATGGCCTAATTGGAGACTGCCACATGACAGCACGGGGGCCACCAAAATATGGTTTAAGTCCAAACTGCACCTCCGTGGAGTTGAACACTAGACCACATGCCAAACAAATCACCTCGTAACCGTTTGAGCCACGTTATTGATTGTTATATTATATGGCACAAACATTATATAAATGTTACATGTGGCAGAGTTTGGGGGAAGGGGGGCAGGGCTTAGCCCCGAACCCCCCATATCATATACATAAGACCATACCACTGGAACCAGGGGCACAAAGGTATAGGCCGCTGCCCTAACTGCCAACATTGTTGATATTTTGAGTGTTGGGGTAGCATCGGGTGTGCTCTAGGCCTCAAATTTTGTGGAGGGGCTAAGACACACAAGACCTCCAAAACCCAAAAATCGTTTGGAGAAATTTCATCTAATGTGTGAGATATTAAAATAATTAATTTTTTTAATGAGGACCCTAAGTCTAACTTAGGGAATTAGAAAAATTAAAGTGAATTAATTAAACACATGTGATGAAATGTTCTAAGTGACGGGGATCAAGCAGTGTTTTAATCTAAGTCGTCGATAAGAGATTGAATCACATTCATTGATGTGTGAACAAAAAATTATAAGAGAAAGGCTTAGGGTCAGTTGGAGACACACACATAGATTCTAAGAGATCGAATTCTTTTGATGGAGTAGTGCTCAAACGAAGACTCAGAGTGACTCAAAGTTACAGTGAGGGGCAGATGCAGTGATTGGCTAGGAGGGCCAAGAGTACAGTGTAGAGCAAGGGAAGCAAAGATGCAGAGGAGATAATGCAGTCACCAGAGGGAGTTACGCAGTCCTTCACAAGGGTGATGTAGGCCCACGAAGGGCCCACACAGAGGCATCACAGTTTCTCCAAGAGAAAAGTCTCAAATTCATCGGAAGGAGGGTTTCTGAGCCAGGAGGGTTGAAACTTGGATCTGGGAGAGGTAGATCTACGCAGAGCAAGGGTGACAAGGTTCTTGAGCCAGGCTATGCAATATTATGCAATGGCAATGTAGAGACTGTGCAGAGCCTGCTGGGGTTTCACCAGTGGCTCATCTGGATCAGTTGGGACTTGCGAGAGTGAAGTATATCTTACATTTTCTCTGATTGTCGAGGATTTCTCTATTGGGTTTGCCAATTTTATGTCACCCAAAATGTACTCATAAACTGCTGCTAATAATAGTAAACTCTCATATCTGCTGCATCGATTTTCCCGCATTGGTTTTTTCCAGTGACATTTGTCCGAAAAATCTGTGTGGCACTTTGTCGAATGAGCGTAATATTCAGTAAATGATCTGTATCTGTGTAGGCTGCTAGTTGTGTTTACTTCGGTATTTTCTGAAAATAACTTGTATAATTAAATCACAAGTAGGAGAAGTAAATCAAGATACTACAGTAGGGTTTATGTAATTTTGTATTCATAAATTTTCACATGGTATCAGAGCATTGCAGATCAAGTTGAATCTCCAGCAAAATCAACTGAAGAATTTTTTGTTGCACAAAGCACTTGAAACAACAAAGATCCTGAGAGGGCAGCACAACAGCCGGAGGTTGTAGTCCCAACAGAGGTTACGCAGGGGCTGACGCAGAGACAATGTAGCGCCCCCCAAAGGGACGCAGGAGCAGCCTGCACTGCGCAGAGGCTACGCTGGGCCAGTCTCCTTACGCATAGGCCAATCTCCTTAGGCATAGGTTAGAGAGATGTTGTCCAATTTTCTATTATGTTTTTGTGAAGTATTGCCAAGATCCAGAAGTAATACTTCAAATCTTCAGCAGTTGCTGGTGTGGTGGAGATTATGTCGGTGCATAATCATGCCTAGCTAAGTTGACGAAGAGCAGGAAGAGGAAAATTACTCATAAGATCTCTGCCAAACAGATCTGAGATTCGATCAGGAATGTGATCGAAGAGAACTATTCAGTTGTTTTTGGCTGAATATTTCCAGGAGGGAAATCAGTTGTCAAAGGGAGCAACTATCTTAGAGGGTTTCTAATCACCAAGAAACCCAAATCCATCATTTCTGTTGAAAGCTACAA
Source organism: Pinus albicaulis (assembly GCA_034641835.2). Classification (NCBI taxonomy): domain Eukaryota; kingdom Viridiplantae; phylum Streptophyta; class Pinopsida; order Pinales; family Pinaceae; genus Pinus; species Pinus albicaulis. Next base: position 584,462,403 of record CM076575.1, read on the forward strand.
CACAAAGAGGGAGAAGAGTATTGTTCTGATAGATTTGAGCTAGAAGACCTCTCATGGACTAAGAGATAAGGACAGGTTGGACGGTGTGTCCAAATTCATCATTTGGAGAGCCAGGATATTGACATTCCTGGATGAGTATGACATCAAGAACCATGCAACAAATGTTTTAGTTGTGCCTGCCGATCCAAATCCTCTGAGGAAATTCAATGAAAATCAAGTGCGGGCTAAGAGTTTGATCATGGATTGATCTGAAATTGATTGTTAGTTAATGCTGTGCTAATATTAGTTTCAGAATTAACATAAAAGTGATTTGGTTTTCTTATTATACAAGGGTTTATACATGAGTTTATGATTGACAATTCATTGAACTTGGTGAGATTAAGTGTATTTCATGAACATAAAAGCATGGAAACTCAATTCTGAACATCAACATAATAAAACATAGCAAGCACAAATAACAGAGACAAATACACAAGTTTTCGATGAAGGAGTTCACCCCTCATGGGCTACATCTCCTTGGTCTAGCTTCATAGTGTGGGCCTTTGTATTAGCTTCAATTGTGCAAAAATGTTGTTTACAGTCTCCTATTTCCTCTGCAATCTACTCCGATGGCTTCAAAACATCAAAATCTACCAAAAATGACTCTTCCTAAGCCTAAATTGGTCAAAAATTGCCAAAGTTGTGGCAAAACAAAAATTTCCTAATTTTTCTCCACTATATCTAGATGTCCACCTGTTAACTCCATTAAATGTGGAGATTTCGCCGCATCTGGCGAGTCCGCTAGTTCCGCCACTCAGATAATCCATAATTAATTAATAGATAAGGATGATTTTAAGTGGGGTTAAGCGCGTTCAACGCTATCCCTCATTTATCTGTTATAATCACAAAGTATTGTATTAATACATGACTTAATGCATTTGAATCTCCGCATATCGCATCGCAACGCTTTCACTGATCGCAGATTGTAACACAGATCGCAAGTCGCAGATCACAGCCCCACTATAAAACATTCTATGTTGCCTCTCCGTCTCGCGATTTCGATACCCCGATGCGATATCTCACATCGCAACTCTGCATCGGATCACAGCTCTGCATCTGATAACCTTACCGCCATGTCACTTATTGCTATCACAAAATCACAGGTCATTTGTTGTTGCCTTATGTCGTCCGTTCCTGAACTCCTGATGCACGATGGTGGTGAACCTTAGTCTACAGACTTTTGTTATAATATATGTTTGTAATACATTGCAAATAATATGCGCCAACCACCTTGCAGTATAAAATGCATGCGCCTTCCAAACTTAGGAAATAGGAGAAATTGTCACTGTTTTGCACATAATTTTTACCTATTTGGGAAAACAAACAACATACCATAACTCACTCATAAAAACTCGGATTTTGCTGAAACAAGTTGTGTTGGAATCCTGGTGACGAGATCTATCCAGTCGTTCAGGTGTGAAGCATTTATGAGCACTTTCAATTTTTAGCTAAATATTGAGCTCTTAATCATTCCTCCCCACTAGAAGCTTTTTGGACCCCAAAAGATACTATCAATTGTTTAGTAGGTGAGGGTACATCTACCTCACCCTTTCACTCTCCATCCATTTGGCCTTTGAAGGATTTTTTCCCTTGAGTCCCACTCTAAGTTATTCGACATTCCCTCTTCTTGAAATTTTGATTCTTCCTGTCAAGTATGAGATCTTGTTTAGGTTCATCAAGATATTCTAGTGAGAAATCATCTATTAATGGCAGTTGAACATGCTCTCCTTGATCATCAATAAAAGGAGGCTCAAACAATTTCAAATTCTCGACATTAACGATAAAATATATTTGCATATAAGGAGGAAAATCTAGCTTAAATGCATTAGTACCAATATTTTCCAGAATTTTAAATGGCCATAACGGATTGGCTTGAACGTTTTACCTTCCCCTTGCAATATTTATTTACTAATATACTACCAAACTTCATCTCCAACCTAGAATTTGTGATCAGCATGGTGCTTTTCATGCCTTGCCTTGTAGCTGCTTTGACTCTTTTCAAGTTGTGCTTGCACTGTGTGATGTATGAACTGAATTTGCTCAATGAACTTTCTTGCCTTATCTATGTCACTATGACCATCTATAGCAACATATTTATCAAATATGAAGTCCAAAGGTGATCTTTGCAAGTAACCATAACATGCCTCAAATGGCGATGTGTTTGTGGAAGAATGCTCTGCCCTGTTGTATGCGTGTTGGATGTAATGCAACTGTTCATCCCACATCTTGGGATGCTTGCTGCAATAACCTCTAAGAAGATGAATAACCATCATGTTTACCACCTCAGTATGACCATCTGTCTACAGATGAAATGTTGTACTCTTCTTCAAATTTGTGTCCATCATGTCCCATAATTTTGACCAAAATTTCCCAACAAACCGGGGATCCCGATCACTTACAATAGAAGTAGGAAGACCAAAATGAACCCATACATTTTGAAAGAAAAAATTAGTGGTTTGTTTAGTTGTAATTGTTTTCTTACACGGCATCAAAAGACACATTTTTCTGAACCTATCTACCAGAACATACAACATGACCTTTCCTTGACATAGGAAAACCACCTACAAAATCCATTGAGATACACTCCCAAGGGTGTGAAGGAACTGGAAGTGGAGTGTATAATCCAAGTTTCCTATTGCTAGGCTTACTTTTTGCACATAAAGAACATCCTATAATAAATCGAGGTATACTATCAATCATGTGTGGCCAATAACAATACCTTTGGAGATTTGCTATTGTCTTGCCTACCCCGGAATGTACAACAATCAATGATGTGTGCGCCTCTCTTATGATATTTTTTTTTTCTCCCTGTGGTATACATAACTTTCCCAAGTGATACAATAAACTGTTATGCACATGATAATCTAACTCTTCATTTTGGTTTCTTTGACTCAAGATTTCATACACATCTTGAAAATCACTATCATATGCATATTTCTCGATGTTACTTTCATGCATGATTTAATTGTGCCTGAGTATAATAGATGAATTTACAATAGGTTGAGAGAGCATATCAACTACCTTATTGTAAATTCCCTTTTTGTACCTTGTAACCAAATGAAATTTTTGTAGAAATCCCATTCATCTGAAATGTCTTGATTGCTGCAACTTCGACTGTGGTTGTAAGTACTGTAATGGCTAATGTTCGGTATGGATAATGGTCTCTTTCCCCATCAAATAGTGTTTCCATTTATATTTAAACTTTGTATAATGTATATAACTCTTTATCATAGGTGGGATAATTAGTCACAGCTCCTTACAAATTTCATAATGAAACAAAATAGGCTTACCATGCTGCATGAGCACTACTCCCATAGCATAATCACTTGCATATGTTTGGATCTCAAATGGCTGTCTAAGATCCAAAAGTGTTAATACCGGTGTTGAACTTATATTTTGATTTAAAGCATCAAATGATTTTTGTTGTACATCTCCCCAATGGAAGACTTTCTTGACACTTGGCAATCCATGTAACAAAGTTGCAATGGAAGAAAAATTAGCAATGAATTTCCTCCAATACTGTGTTTCCCCAAGAAAGCTTCTTACCTCTGTAACTGTATTGGGCTTGGGGCAATTCAAAATGACCTATACTTTGGAAGGGTCTATCTTCAACTCACCTCCTCCAACAATGTGTCCAAAATACACCAAAGAAGTCTTGGAAAACTCACACTTCGACATCTTTAAAAACAATTTCTCTTTTTTCAAAACATTAAGTACCTTGTTCACGTGCATGACATGATCTTCTCTTGATTTGCTGAATATAAGTATGTCATCTAAGTAAAAAATGACAAATTCATCTATAAATTTTCTAAATACATCATTCATGACACTCATGAAAGTAGCTGGAGCATTTGTTAGACCAAATGGCATAACTAACCACTCAAAAAATCCTTGTCTACTTTTGAAAGCAGTTTTCAAAATGTCATTTTCAGCTATTCTAACTTGATGATAACCTCTTCGCAAGTATAACTTAGGGAAATATCTTGCATACTTCAACTGATCTAGGAAATCATCAATGCATGGGAGTGGGTAGATATTATTTACCATGATTTTATTTAGTGCATGAAAATCGATGCACATGCGCCAAGTCTTGTCCTTCTTTGGTACCAAACAATTGGTGAACCACATGGCGAAGTAGATTGGCGCATGATACCTTTGTTCAACAATTATTGAATTTGCTTCTTGATTTCCAGAATCTCCATAATTGACATGCGATACATACCAATGTTTGGAAGTGGAACATCATGCTGCAACTGAATCTCATGCCAAATTCCCCTCTTGGGAGGTAACTCACTTCGTTCTTGAAACATCTCGCCATGCTGACTTACCACATCAAACAAATTAGATTTTAATTTTTCATCACATCCTTCAAAAGATTCATAGTCAACATCATCCTTTTTCTTGATCACGAGAAGCACAAAATTTTTACTTGTGTTAACTAGCATCTTCATTTGCCTTGCGTTAACTAAAGAAATATTTAGTTTCTTGCGATGATATCTCACAATATACTCCACCCCATCCTTAAGCAAATGATATTTGTTCTCATGGCGATAAAACAATGCTTTCCTTTCATACAAATATGGACTTACCAAGATAATCCCGGAAATTTCAAGTGGAACCACATCTAACTCAACTTCATCAAAAAAGTTTGCAGTAATAGAAAATATAAATATGCATTTCCTTGTAACCTATAAATTGGAATTCTTAACTATCCAACCCAAAGGGTACGGTTTATGATGTGATACAGTTTCAAGGTTAAGCTTTTTGACCAAGTATTCTAAAATCAGGTTTTCTTGTGACCCACTATCAAACAATGCATCAACATTTGTATGATTTGAAATCACTCTAACATGGAACAATTTTATCCTTGTGTCTTCATTTGGAGTGTTGTTGTGACTATTTGAGGAACTAGTACTTGCTATGGCTTCCTTTCCTTTTTTAACCATGGCTATTATCTTGATCTCATATTTTGAATTGGATCCAAGATCTTGTTGTGTGGTGGCAATCATATTTTGTTTCCCTTTGTTATTTGGTTTCTTTGGCCTTAGTTTGGGATGTAGTTTCCAACAGTGGGCTTCATCATGCCCCTCTTTGTAAAAATGTTTGCATGTAGTTTTCTCCCCTTCTTTCTTAATTCTTGTATTCTTCTTTCCCTTCCACTTTACTCCCTTCTCTTTTCCCTTACCCTTGAATGGATTTCTTACTACCCTGTTCCTAAATGTTCTTTCCCCTTGCTTCAAGATGTGTGGCTTGCACACATACTTCAGCTAAGTTGTTTGGGTTAAACATAAGGATAATATGTTTTAAGTAGGAATGTAAACCTCCAATATATTTCAAGAGTGTGTCTTGTGAATTGAATTTTACTCCTAACAACAAAGCCCTCTTTCTAAACTCCTATGTATACTCTTGAACAGTTTGGCCTTTGAGTTGCCTAAAGTTTTTCCAAATCATTATTGATTTTTTCATATAGGCTAATTGATAAAACTGGCTTTTAATGGAAGAAATGAATTCAACCCAATAAATGGATATCTTACCATGGATTCACATTTCCTCTCGAGTCTTTGCCTCCCACCAAACTAGTGCTGCTCCTTCTAGCCTTAATGAAGCTAACTGGATCTTCATGTAGTCCTCTTGTAGATTCTGAATTCTGCAGCATACATCCAATTGACGAATCCAATTATCTAAATTCTCTGCATTTACCTCACCATTTTACATGGGAAGTTCAAACTTGATGTCCAACTTGAGTAATGGATTTCTTCCTTTTGGGATTTTGAATGAGTGTGGGTGGTTTTTGTGGTGGATGTGGAAGATGAAGATGTTGATGAAGATGATGAGGATGAGGACAGTGGAGATGAAGGTGGCTTTCCTATACTACCTTTCAAACTCTTCTCTTCATCCTTCTTACCATTTGAAGATACTTCTCCATGTGGAGGCTTTGAACCTTCTCCTGCTCTTTCTACAGTGAATGCATCAAAGATGATTTTAACCATTCTTTGTATGCATTTGAAGTATCTCTTAACATCCTCTTCTTCTGAATGTCCATGAGTATCTTCAACTCCTAACATAATTTCTAAGGATTCAAGCTCAACATCAGATTCTTGTACCTCTTCAATCACTTCAGCTTCTTGTGCAATTTGTACCTCTTCAATATCAACTACTGAAGATGGAACTTGAGGGGCTTCAAGTGCAGCTTTGAGTGTAAATTTGGGTGAAGATCATGCTTTCTTAGCTCTCTTTCTCCTTGTCCTAATCTCAGGACTAACAAACAATATCTTCCCTTCTCCTCTCTGCAAGTTCAACCTTATAAGAATCACAAAATTGCAACTATTATAACCCTTCTTGCACAATCTCAAGCAACGCAAGCAATGAACCTTTAGAAACCTTGTGCTCTGATACCAACTTGATCTGAAATTGATTTTTAGTTAATTCTATGCTAATATCAGTTTCATAATTAACATGAAAGTGCTTTGGTTTATATATGTGTTTATGATTGGCAATTCATTGAATTTGATGAGATTAAGTGTATTTCATGAACTTAAAATAATGTAAAATAAATTCTGAACAACAACATAATGAAGCACAACAAGCAAAAATAACATAGACAAATACAAATTTTTTTGATGAATTAGTTCACCCCTCCTGGGCTATATGTCCTTGGTCCAGCTTCATAATGTGGGCCTTTGTATTAGCTTCAATTGTGAAAAAAATGTTGTTTAAAGTCTCCTGTTTCCTTTGCTACATGTTCCAATGGCTCCAAAACATCAAAATATACCAAAAATGACTCTTCCTGAGCCTAAATTGGTAAAAAAATTCCGAAGTTATGGAAAAACCAAATTTTCCTAGTTTTTCTCCACTAAATTTGGATGTTTGCTAGTTAACTCCATTAAATGTGGAGATTCCGCTGCATATGGTAGGTCCGCCAGTTCTGTTGCTAAGATAATCTGTAATTAATTAACAGATAAGTATGAGTTTAAGTGGGTTTATGTTATGAAACCAGCTCCAAAAATAGAAGAAAAGAGAGATAAACACCTAAGAAATAAGCCACTTCGAGGGGGCAACCTCCAATACATTACATAAATGAACAATTATTGGATGATACAAATGAAAAAACCTCCATTATATATATAAGAGTCCATGGGGCCACAATGTAATCCTAGTGGGGCCATAATGTAATCCTAGCCGACCTAACAATAATAATGGAAGGGCACAATAATAACAATATGGGGGTTATAGGGGTACAACAATAACAATAAGGGGGTGACACTAACAAAAATAAGGGACCATACCAGTAATATAAGGACCTAACATGCTCCTCTCCTTCAAAAAAGTGTTGTCCTGAACACTTGAGTAGCTTTTGGTGCTTTTGTATAAAATTTTCATCCTCCCATGTAGAATCTTCAGTGGGTGAGTTCTTCCATTTGATGAGATACTCTGAAATTGATCGATTTCGTAGCTGTCGAGTTCTTGTTTCCGTGACTGCTTCAGGTTCCAATATGGTTTTTCCTTTCTCATCAAGTTCTAGAAATATTGTTTGAACTAGAAGTTTGTCTCATATAACCTTTTTTAAGCATGAAACATGGAAAACTGGATGCACTCCCGAAGAAGCAGGAAGCTCCAATTTGTATGCCATAGTACCAATATTTTGTTTTAGTTGGGAATTCTTGCAAATATATAAGCGATCTTTGTACCATAAGGAATCATTTTTCCAACTAAATGTATCAGATGTACTAGGATCTTGCTGCAAATTTTGACTGAGTGTCCACACTTCTTCTTCCTTCTTCCATTCATCCCTTGCTTCGGTTATCCAATCTGGCTGGATAATAGAAATGGAATAAAGCAATGCTTCCACCTCTTCATGCTTTCTTGAGAATGCATCTGCAACAACATTTAGCTTTCCTTTTTTGTAGATGATTTCAAAATCATAACCCAACATCTTTGTGACCCATTTTTTCTGCTCTTCTGAAGATAATCTTTGTTCCAAAAAGTGTTTAAGATTATCATGATCAATTTTTACCTTGAAGTGTCTTCCCATTAGGTAAGGTCTCCATTTATTTAGTGCATGTAGTATTGCCAACATTTCCTTCTCATAAATAACCTTTTGTAAATAATTTCCTTTGATTGAACGACTTTCAAAAGCAATGGGTCTTCCTTCTTGCATTAAAACAACACCAATTCCATTTCCCGAGGCATCACATTCCACAATAAAGGTTTTTGTGAAGTTTGGCATAGCTCAGACTGGTGCTAGGCTCATTGCCTCTTTAAGATGTTCAAGCATTAGGTTATTCAAGAGTCCATGAAAATGCATCTTGTTCAATAATGTTGTTAGAGAATTTTCTGCTATTCTTCCATAATTCTTAACAAACTTGTGATAATACCCTGTTAACTCGAGAAATCCTCGCAACTGATTTATGGTTGTGGGGACTCTCCATTCCTTAATGGCTTTAATTTTGTTGGGTTCGACCTTAACACCCTCGTGAGATACAATATGACCTAGATATTCCACTTCTTGTACTCCAAAGAAATATTTGGATGTTTTTCATATAATTTTTTCTCCTCCAATAGTTTGAGCACCTTGTCAACATGTTGAACATGATCCTTCCAAGACCTGCTATAGATTAGTATGTCATCCAAAAATACTGACAGGATTTTTCTAAGGAAGGGTTTGAAAATGGAATTCATCAACCCTTGAAATGTAGAAGGTGCATTGGTAAGGCCAAAAGGAATGACCAAAAATTCATAATGACCCTCATGAATTCGAAATGTTGTTTTTGAAATATCTTCCATCTTCATTCTAATTTGATAATATCCTAAACGAAGATTCAACTTGGTAAAATAAATTGCTCTATGTAATTCATCCAATAATTCATCAATCACAGGAATGGGAAATTTATCTTTAATGGTGAGCTTATTGAGCTCCCTATAATCTGGACACATGCACCATGATCCATCCTTCTTATGCACCAATACTACTAGAGCAGAGAAAGAACTTTGATTAGGTTGAATTATATCAGTCTCTAACATTTTTGTAATCATACGCTCAATTTCACTCTTTTGGACATAAGGATATCTGTAAGGCCAGATGTTTGGAGGAACACTTCCTGGAATCAAATGAATAGCATGATCATGATCATGGATAGGTGGGAGTCCTTTGGGAGTATCAAACACCTTGGAATGATTGTCCAAGACTTTTTGGAGATCTGGATAAATAAATGATTTTGATGTTAGAACTTCTAGTGAGCATAATTGTGCAATTGCGCCTCGTTTTTCTTTCTTCAGAAGCTTTGTCATGAAATTAGAGCTTATTATATTTCATGGGTTCTCTACGATACCCTATAATTCGATTTCCTTTCCTTCCGAAAAAAAATTCAAGAAAATTTCTTGAAAATTAAAATCTACCGCACCAAAGATTGTAACCATTGTACTCCTAGTACAACATCAGCACCCCCCATTGGTATGGAAAGAGTTGGACTATTCAATATATATTCCCCCATGGCTAGCTTGATATTATGAAATTTTCCATAGCAATTTATAATTCTTCCATTTGCAACCATCACTTGACATTCTGGTGTTAGGTATAGGAAACAATTCAATTCCTTGGCTACCTTACAATGAATAAAATTATGGGTACTAACCGAATCAATCAACACTATTACCTTTTTATTCTTGATACGTCGTTCTATCTTGAGAGTTTGAGGAGTGGTAATTTCTGCCAAAGCATTACATGATATGGTCGACTCATTTCTTCTTCTTCTAGGGTTGCTTCCTGGTGTATATCCTCTTCTTTTGAAGCTTCTTCATCATTTTCTTCCTCCACTTCACAATCTATGTAAAATAATTTCTTCTTAGTACACTTATGACCTTTAGTGTATTTGTTATCACAACTGTAGCAAAGCCCTTTTTCTCTTTTTTCTTCCAATTGTTGTCATGTCAACCTTGTAGGTTGTGGAAGTCTAGGAGTAGCAACACTTCCATCTTTATAGATGTGAGTGGTAGGCTTCCTTGTCGCCATAATTTTGCATTCAACTTTTCTTTCCAACCTGAATGCCTTCTCTAATGAATCAGGTTCCCATACGCGAACTTCGTGTTGGATGTTATCCTTTAAATTCCCTATGAAGACATCAATCCTGTGTTTCTCTGGAATATCAGTTACCCTTATATTCAATTTTTGGAAGTCCTCAATGTGCTCCACCACTGAACCCTTTTGTTTGAGATTTATCAATTGGCTAAAGAAGGTGTTGCTCTTTGTATCCTCATAATGTGCTATCATTTCCTTCGTAAAATTGACCAAGTGAATTTTTTTTTACGGGAGCAAAGCCATCGATACCATACAAATGTATTTTGTTCTAAATGCAAATTTTCAATGCGTACCTTTTGTGTGTTTTTCACATTATTGAGATCAAAATATTGCTCCATCTGTAGTATCCATGTTACGGGATCCTTGCCATCAAACTTCCTCATATCCATCTTTGGAATATGGTGGTTCTTTAATCTAATATTAGAGTTTATGAAATCACGATTAACATTTATTTTGTTCTCATCATGAGTTTCCTCTACTATCTTTTCGCCATTAGGAATCATTTCTTGTATCAACTTTGACAAAACTTCCTTCAAACCTTCCATGTCTTCCTTCAAACCTTCCATTTTTTCTTCCATACCATTCTTCAAACCATCCATCGTAGCTTCCACGCATTTCTTCAAACCATCCATATTAGCTTCCACACTTTTCTTCAAAACATCCATTTCATTTTTTGTTGCTCTTTGCGAGAGTAAAATTTGGTGCACTTGCTCTTGTAATTTTGATAGATCATGTTGTAATTATTCATCTTCATGAGTGATAGTAGAGTACTATGAGAGCTTAATGGGTGTTGAATTCTTTTTAGGAGGCATTTTAGAACCCAATACCAATATCTATGCTCAATAGGCCTTTCGAATCACTTAAAACTGATTTTTCAAACAAGACTTATGCAATTTAAAAAACAAAATACACACATTTTTATTGATTTTGAGGAGCTTGATATTGAAACTGAATTATCTCTGTGATTTCTGATCTTCAATATCTGAAATTCAGCCTTGAAGTATCCCTCTGAATCTTCTTTCGAATGCCACAAGTCTGACCTGATTTGGATTCTTGAAGACAAAGTTATGCCCAATCTCCTACGATGACCTAATTATGGACTAGTCAGTAGAGCGAACTTGTACGACTTTCCATGTGTCACTGTTTCCTCCTTTGGCTCTGAAATTGATTCAAAGGAGACTACAGTCTGTGTACTTGTGGCCACTTTTTACAGAATTCCAATCCAATGCTTAGAGAGGGAGTTATGATGAAATTCGGGAGCGTGAAAAATCCCTAACTTCCACAGATCATATCTCTGAAAATATAGCGAATCAAGCTCTGAAATTTTTCCACAGCGTTCCTCATGTTTGTGGCTTCACTCTGTGAAAATTTTAGCTTCTTAACCCTTGTAGAAAAAATGTTTTAGCGAAAATTCCATGATAACCTGTTTAGGTTAAATTCAGGATCCTGTTAAAATCCCTAACTTGCACAGATCATATCTCCGAAAATATTGTGAACCAAAATCTAAAAATTTTCCACGACGTTCCTCAGGATTTCAGCTTCGCTCTATAAAAATTTCAGCTCTTGAAACTTCGTATAAAAATTTTTATAGCGAAAATTCCACAATGACCTGTTTGGAGCAGCGAAACCCTATAATCCAAAGCTCTGATACCAAATGTTATGAAACCAGCTCCATAAATAGAAGAAAAGAGATATCAACGCATTAGAAATAAACCACTTCAAGGGGAAAACCTCCAATACATTACATAAATGAAAAATTCTTGGATGATACAAATGAAAAAACCTTGTTTCTATATATAGGAGTCCATAGGGCCACAATATAATCCTAACCGACCTAACAATAATAATGTAACAACACAATAATAACAATATGGGGGTTATAGGGGTACAACAATAACAATAAAGGGGTTACACTAACAACAATAAGGGACTATACTAGTAATATAAGGACCTAATAGGTTAAGCACGTTTAGCGCTATCCCGCACCTATCCATTATAATCACAAAGTATTGTATTAATAAATGGCTTAATGCATTTGAATCTCTGTAGATCGCATCACAGCACTTTCACTGATCGCAGCCTCGCTATAAAAAATTCTATGTTGCCTCTTCGTCTCGCGATTGTGATACCTCGATGCGATATATCACATCGTAACTCTGCATCGCATCGCATATCCGCATCCGATAACCTTACCGCCACGTCACTTATCGCTATCATGAAATCGAAGATCATTTGTTGTTGCCTTATGTCCTCTACTCCTAAACTCCGGATGCACGATGGTGATGAAACTTAGTCTACAGACTTTCGTTATAATATATGTTTGTAATACATTATGAATAATATGTGCCAACCACCTTGCAATATAAAATGTATGCGCCTTCCAAACTTTGGAAATAGGAGAAACTGTCACTGCTCTGCACAATTTTTACCTCTTTGGGAAAACAAAAAACAAACCATAACTCACTCATACGAACTTGGATTTTGATGAAATGTGTTGCGTTGGAATCCTAGTGATGAGCTCTATCCAATCGTTCAGGTCTAAAGTTTTTCTGAGCACTTTCATTTTTTAGCTAAATACATCAAAATCTACCAAAAATGACTCTTCCTACGTCTAATTTGGTCAAAAATTGCCAAAGTTATGGTAAAACCAAATTTTCCTAGTTTTTCTCCACTAAATCTGTATGTCTACTAGTTAACTCCAATAAATGTAGAGATTCTGTCGAATCTGGCAGGTTCGCCAGTTCCACCGCTAAGATAATCTGTAATTAATTAGCATATAAGTATTAATTTAAGTGGGGTTAAGGGTGTTTAGTGTTATCTCACACTTATCCAATATAATCATAAAGTATTGTATTAATACTGAGTTGTGCCTGTAGATCCAGATCCTCTAAGGAAATTCAATTAAAATCAAGCGCGAGCTAAGCGTTTGATCATGGATGGAGTAAAAGATCACGTCGTGTCACATATTTCTGGGAAGAACACGACAAATGAGATGTGAAATGCTTTGGAGACGATGTATCAGGGAAGCTCTGTTCAAAGAAATATTCTTCTAGAGAATCAAATGCTTCTGTTCTAGATGCAGAAGGGTGAGGAGATAGATCTCTTCTTTTTTTTACTTCAAACTATCCAAGATCAAATGATTACCATGGGTGAGACTCCGGATGAAGGGCTCTTGGTAAGGAATACCCTGAATGCAGTCACCGAAGAGTGGGAAACGTTTGTCCAGATAATATTGGGCAGGGCAGCGTTACCATCCTGGGCGGACATGTGGGCAATCCTCTGTCAGGAGGAAATCAGGAGATTCACCAAGAGGCAAAATAGTGGCTACAAAAATATCAAATTGAAGAAAGAAGAGGAATATGATGCAACCCTTACATCAAAGGAACGAAGGCAACAAGGGAAGAAGAAGAGGGACCTATCCAAGGTATAGTGCTTTAACTATGGCAAACTTGGACACTTTTCCAGCACTTTTCCCAAGAAGAAGGACAAAGGATCTTCTGAATCCAAGGTAGCCACATCAAAGGATGATGGGAGTGATGATGACATAGCCACGAGTGCTCATGAGCCATGAAAGTGGGGCAACATGGATATGTAAAGAAACTACAGATGGATGGCAGGATCCTTGAGTAGCCCAACTCTTGGATCACATACAAGCTATGGGAGCCTTAAGATGGTAGCGAGACAAGTAGAGCAATGGGTGCAGGAGATCACAGTGAAGCAGAGGTCAAAACTGGGATGCTGTAGGGGGAGCAGTGCAATGCAGAGGGAGCAACGTAGAGGCTAATGGTACTTCAGTAGTGCATAGAGGCTGTGCTCATGCAGTACAGAGCTGTAGCAGTGTAGTGGCTTAATGAGGAAAGTGTAAAGAAGCATCCAAGGGAGTTTCAATGATGAGGTGTAGCCTGACTTGTCTCTCAACATTTAGGAAGGGGTCCTTCAGTTGCTTACTTCTCAACAACTCAGTAGCAGTGCAATAGTTAGCAGTGGCAGTGCTATGGGCAACATGATGCAACAATTTGAGAGGGAGTTGTAATACATATGTAACAGTGTCAGTGGCAGTGACATGGGAAGCAGCACAGGAAGTAGAAACGCAATGGATGGAGGGCAATAGGCCAAGCATCAGCAGCGCAGAGACCAATTTCAAGATCTTGTGATACATGGTGTGGTTGTATTACTAGAGCACACTCTGTGCTAAGAGGGAGTGTTGATATTTTGAGTGTTGGGGTAGCATCGGGTGTGCTCTAGCCCTAAATTTTGTGGAGGGGCTAAGACACACAAGACCTCTAAAACCCATAAAGCGTTTGGAGAAATTTCATCTAATGTGTGAGATATTAAAATAATTATTTTTTTAAATGAGGACCCTAAGTATAACTTAGGGAATTAGAAAAATTAAATTGAATTAATTAAACACATGTGATGAAATGTTCTAAGTGACGCGGGATCAAGAAATCTTTTAAACTAAGCTGTCGATAATATATTAAATCACGACCATTGATGTGTCAAAGAAAAATTATAAGAGAAAGGCTTGGTGTCAGTTGGAGACACACACACAAAGTCTAAGAGATCGAATTCTTCTGAGGGAGCAGTGCTCGGATGAAGATCAAATTTGAGTGACACAGAGTTGTAGTGAGGGGTAGATGCAGGGATTGGTCAGGAGGGGCAAGAGTACAGTGTAGAGCAAGGGAAATAGAGACGCAGAGGAGACAATGCAATCATGAGAGGGAGTTACACTGTCCTTCAGGAGGGTGACGCATGCCCACGCAAAGGCAATGCAGCTTCTCCAAGAGAAAAGTCTGAAATTCATTAGGAGGGTTTCTGAGCCAGAAGGGATGAAACTCATATTCAGGAGAGGCAGATCTACGCAGAGTAATGGTGATGCATTTTTTCAGCCAGGCTATGCAGTCTTACGTAGTGGCAACATAGAGACTGCACAGAGCCTGCTAGGGTTTCACCAGTGGTTCATCTGGATCAACCCGGATTTGCGAGAGTGAATTATATCTCACATTTTCTCTAGTTGTCGAGGATTTCTCTGTTGGGTTTGCAAATTTTATGGCACCCTAGATGTACTCAAAAATTGTTGCTTAATAATATTAAACCTTCATATCTGTTGCTCTGGTTTCCCCACATTGGGTTTTTCCGGGGACATTTGTTTGAAAAATCTGTGTCACTTTGTCGAATGAGCCTAATATTTAGTAAATCATTTGTATCTGTGTAGGTTGCTAGTTGTGTTTACTTCGGTATTTTCTAAATATTTTCTGAAAATAAATTGTATAATTAAATCACAAGTAGGAGAAGTAAATCAAGATACTGCAGTAGATTTTCTGTAATTTTGTATTCATAAATTTTCACAAACATAACGACCCATGTGACACCGCCACCCTAACCGCCGACGGTTAGTGTAACCGTTGATTTTATTTTTTTATTATATATATATATATATATTTTAATGCGCCATAACATATGGTTTGAATTTTGGGTTGTAGGTGTTATTGGGAAAATTAGTGATCTAAAAATTTCACCCGGAATTCCAAATTTTGTTGCTTGGTTAGCCGAAATTAGGGTGAAATTGTAGGGTGGGTCCGAATTTTTGGGGAATTTGTGGTGCGGTTAGCAGCAAAACTAGGAAGGCTCATAACTTCTTCATTTTTTGGCCAATTTGGGAGCAGAAAGAGGCTAGACAAGATTTTTTGTGTCTTTTGGAGCTAATGGAATAGGTTTTGAAACCATTTGAGCAATGTAAATGTATGTAGTAACCATTTTGAGCATAATGAAAGAGGGCCAAGCCATTTGAAGCTGGACCAAGGAGACGTAGCGCAGGAGGGGTGATCTCTTTCATCACTTGTTGTGTTGTGATTATTTTTATGGTGTATTTGTTTGTTGTTTCTGCATTTTCAAAGTTTAATTTCATGATTTATGTGTATAATAATTTAACATAAAGGTTCATAAAACTCAATTTTTAACACTTGAAATTTACAAACCCTCAAGCACATTTTCATTAAGATCTCATACAGATCAAGTTTGGTATCAGAAATTTGGTTTTATTGTTACTGTGAGGATTTAATTGTTTGCAAGTATATGTGATGCTTACAAGGTGGAAGCTCAAGAGAGGAGAAGGAAAGCTTGTGGTTGCAAGTCCTTGAGTTAGGTCAAGGACAAGGAGAGCAAGTTTGCCACAATCTCCACCACAAATTCTTTCTCAAGCTGCAGTTGAAGCTTCAACAAGCATGTCACATGAAGGATAGCCTAATATGTCAGAGGATGAAAAATCCTTCAGGAAATCATTCTTTGATATGACAAGAATTGTGAAAGTTCTCTATGAGGAAAGAAGCACAAGGATCCAAGGTGAGAGCTCCAATATTCCAAATGGAGATAAGTCTTCAGAAGGAGAATAAGGAGATGGAGACAAGCCTCCAAAAGGTAATGGGAATGGTGACAAACCACCTTTTACACCACCATTATCCTCACCACCATCTTCACTATAATCTTTTTCCACAGCAAGCCCTTCACAAACACCTCCAAATTCTCCAAAAGGTCATGGGAAAACTTCATTTTTGAAGCTCGACATTAAGTTTGATTTTCCTATGTATGATAGAGAGGTAGATGCTGAAAGATTAGACAATTGGGTACGTCAAATTGAAGTGTATTGCAGGATACAAAGAATCAATGATGATGACACCAAGATTCAGCTTGCTTCATTGAGATTGGAAAGTGCAACACTTATTTGGTGGGAAGCCAAAACTCAAGAGGGCATGAAGAAACATGGTAAGGTTTTAACCTCTTGGAATGATTTTTTTCCTGCATTAAGGAGACAATTTTATCCATTAGCATACATGAAAAAGGCTATAATGGACTGGAAAAACTTTAGGCAAGGTAAAGGACAAAGTGTGTAAAGCTAAACTCAAGAATTTAGGAGAAGAGCACTAATTTTGGGTGTAGATTTGACATCTAAAGAAACTTTGTTAAAGTAAAATGGAGGTTTGCATAGTTACCTAAGAAATACTATTTTCATGTTTAATCCTTCAAATTTAGATGAAGTATGTGTACATGCCACACATCTAGAGGAAATAGGGAAACATGTTTCAGATGAGACAAGCAAGGATACCTTTGAGTCTGAAGAGAAAGGAAAGGGTAAGTTCAATGGTAAAGGTAAGAAGAATGCAACCATCAAGATGGAGAACGAAAAACTCACATGCAAACAATGTTCCAAAGATGGTCATGATGAAGACCATTGTTGGAAACTTCATCCAAAGATGAGACCCAACAAGCTTAAAAACAAGGAGAAGGAGAAGTCAATTGCAACAACAACACATGCTTTAGGTTCTAATTCTAGAGATGAAAAAAAGATAATTGCAATGGGTTTGAGAGGTAAGAACATTGAAAGTATTAGTTATTCAAGTTGTCAATATGGTACTCAAGATGATGAAACAAGAATTGACCTTTTCCATGTTAGAGTTATTTCAAAGCATACCAAGATTTACACCCTATTGATAGTGGTTCACAAGCAAACCCTATTTTTGAAGATTAGTCAAGAAGTTGAATTTAGAAACCATTCCTCATACAAAAGCGCATCCTTTAGTTTGGATATGTAAGAATGCAAATTTGCAGGTGATTAGGAAGTGCATACTTAGATTTGCAATCACTACAAACTCTCTTAATGAAGTTGAACTTGATGTTGTTTCGCTTGATATTTCTGGTATTGTTTTGGGTAGCCCATATCTTTATGATATGAGAGAAATATTTCATTGCCATGAGAATAAGTATCACTTGTTTAAGAATGGGATTTAGTACATTGTTATAGTGCATAATAAGAAGGCGAGTTTGTCTCTTATGCATATTGGAAAAATGAAGAAAATTGTGAATGGTAGTAAAAAATTTGATTTGTTAATGTTCAAGCATGAAGATGTTGTGCATGACGCCTTTCAAGGAGATGCATCGAATGAAAATTCTGATCATTGAGGTTGCTAATGTTTGTGATAAGATGTTTCAAGAGTCTAACATGTTTCATTTCAAAAGAGGTGAACAGGATGTGGTAAAATTGCAAAAGAATACATCATTGTTGAGTAGTGATGTGAACAAGATGTTGGTGCAAGAGAGTGCAAATATCAAAGATGAAGTGCCAAAGAATTTTGACAAAGACGGAATTGGGTTCAAAATGTATTCTTATGGGTTTCATAATGTGTTGTCTTTGAAATTGGATGTTGCACGGCAATGGTGATCGCATTTGGTCAAGAGTCGAGCCAAGCACAAGGCAAGACAAGTTAAACATCGTTATGTCAACAGTGTTCGAGGTGAGAAGAATTTCAAGTTGTTTAAGTTTCCTTTGATCGGCGACCGAGGAGGGAACATGTTTATTTCTTCAAGGACAATTTGTTGTTCTGCAAATTTTGGAAAATTGCAGCAAGATGGTATCTACAACAACAAGTCAGGGTCTCCATAATCAAGGAAAAACATCAGTTTTCATGCAAATCTCAAATTGTTGAATTCATGCAAATTCAAGTGGATTGATACTGGAAGGGTGAGGGGGATATATGTTCATCCAAATGTTTAGTAATAAAAGAGATTTTTGGGTCCAAAAGCTTCTAGTGGGGAGGTGTGATCAGGTGCTAAAAAATATGCTCAAAATTGAAAGTTGTCGGAATGGTGTGGAACCTGAATGGTTGCGTAGATCTCATCATTTTGAATATGGCGCAACTTGTTTCGCAGAAAATTGACACCATGTGCTCTCGAAAACGCATTATGTTCTTTTTCCCAAACATGCAAAATTTTCAAAAGGACTGCTGATTAGGCAAAAATTTGGGCTAGTGGAAGGCTGCCACGTGGCCTCTTATGGTTGGTTGAAAGGTTTTTTTTTTGGGCCAATCATTGTCTGACAAGTGGCAGGCCCTGATTGGTTTGGTCGTGGATAAGTTTGATTAGTTGGTTGATGGCCAACCACATGCTGCATGGCCCAACCACAGGCTACCACGTGGTAGCACAAGGGCCACCAAAATATGGTTTAAGACCAAACTACACCTCCGCGGAGTCTAACACCAGACCACATACCAAACAACGAACCTCATAACCATTGGAGCCACATTATTTCTTGTTATATTATATGGCACAAATATTATATAAATCTGTGTGGCGAAGTTTGGGGGAAGGGGGCCAGGGATTAACCCCAACCCCCCCATATCATATACATATGACCATACCACTGGAATTGGGGGCATAGAGGTATAGGCCACTGCCCTAAATACCAACACAATGACCCATGTGACACCGCTACTCTTATTGCTGACGGTTAGGATAACCACCAATTTTTTTTAATTAATTTTTTTTTTCATGCGCCATAACATATGGTTTGAATTTCAGGTTTTAGGCATTATTGGGAAAATTAATGATCCAACAATTTCGCCCAGAATTCCATAAATTTGTTGCTCGATTAGCCAAAATCAAGGCAAAATTGTAGTAGGGGAATTTGTGGTGCGATTAGCAGCAAAACTAGGGAGGCTCATAACTTATTCAGTTTTTTGCCAATTTAGGAGCAAAAAGAGAATATACATGCATTTTTGGGTCTTCTGGAGTTGATGGAACTAGTTTTGAAGCCATTTGAGCACTTTAAATGTATGTAATCACCATTTTGAGCATAATGAAATAGGGCTAAGCCATTGGAAGCTGGACAAAGGAGACGTAGCCCAGGAGGGGTGAACTCCTTCATCGCTTATTGTGTTGTGATTATTTTTATGGTGTATTTGTCTACTATTTCTGCATTTTTCAGAGTTTAATTTCATGCTTTATGTGTATAATAATTTAACATAAAGGCTCATAAAACTCAGTTTTTAACACTTGCAATTTACAATCCCTTCAGCACATTTTCATTAAGATCTCATACAAATCATTGGGTCTCTCGGAGGAGGGAGCATAACCCTAGTTAGCATGGGACCCCTTGGTTGTTTATATTGAGACTTTTGCTTCACTTGAGGATGCTTACATGGGAAGGATTCATGGAAATTTGGTGGACCCAGAGAAGCACATAGATTAGTAGTTAGTAGTTGGAGCATTGGATACCTTTGGAGGAGAACATTTGACCTTGTCTTGTGGATCAATCACCTTGGAACACTTTCTTGGTGGATGTGCTTGCCTTTGAGATTGACATGCATCATAGTTAAAGCACTTCACATGTGGACTTGTTCATTGATTAGTTAGGTTGATTGAGATAGTTTTTTACGGACCTTGTCCCCTTTATAATTATTGACCTCCCTCACCTATTATATATAAAGGGATAATAGGATTTGGTTGTAGCCATATTCATATAATCTTATCTTAGAGATGTGCAAGTTCATTATGTCATTTGTATCTGTAGAAATTATATAACTAATGCGTTATACATCCAAGATTCTCCCGATCACACACTATTTTAAATTCATGCACAATACATAATCTCTTCTACTATTGATCATCACATGTGGAAATTAAATCAATTGCATGCACACATTGAAACCATAAAAATTCACACATATGAACATAGTGTTTTAACAGGAAAGCCTGAAGCTGAAAACCCCAACTATCTCTATATAATATATGTCATAGAGATCATGTAACAATCCTCATACGAAGCTTCTCAAAAGCTCTCAGTACAATACAATCGCTACACACTAATCAAGCCCAATCTAGCAAATCCATGCACCGATCTTTGCCACCTGCTAGCCTGCCTCTACTGTGCAATCCCTGTTGAAGAATGGTTCTGAATGAAATCGAATTGGTCCAGCCTTGCTCACGCAATCCTCATTGGCAACTCTACTCTGTGTTGGATGCAATCAATGCATCACTATAGTCACAACTGATAGTCAACTTGCCCTTTCACCTCTCCACTAGTCTCCACTAAAACTGTCCATGCACTATAGTTAACTGATGTATTCTTCATTTGATTAATGAGTTAATATTTAGTGAATTAATTATTAATTAATTCACACCACTCTCACTAGTGTATCAATCAGTTAGACTAGATACAACTAGCTCAATTGTGTCTAACTAGTTAGACTGAACACAACTCCACCAACTACTTCTACAACTCCACCAAACTCTGTCACACGAGTTCTAACTAAAGTCTCCATGCAATAGCTCCACTTAACCCTCAGGAATAGCGTAATTCCTTCTGTCAGCTCCTGTGCCACATCTGTGCACTTAACTGAAGTGCTCCAAGAGAATAAGTTAATGTTTATAGTCCAAATATTATTAAGAGCTAATAATATTCAACATATCTATTTTTAGACTGGCAATCTAAAAATAGATTCTGCCCAATATGTCTAAAAATAGAAGTCCATCTATTTTTCCAACTTGACCAACCATCCACAAATAGCATCCTACAACTCATAGAATATGATCAACATGTCTAAAACTAGACATAGTCTAAAAATAGACTTGCGCCAAAAATAGCTCGTGGGCCCACTTAGTGAAGGCGACTCTTTTCACTAAGCTCATCATCTTGTTGCAATCTCAACACTCCCTCTCAACAAGATATGGATTATCTGCCAACCCGATACTGCCTCTATGTTATTCGAATTTTCTCCTGGTTAGCACCTTCGTCAAGATATCAACATCCTGATCCTCCATAGGAATGTAAGAAAGTAACATGATCTTCCACTGCACACAATCTCTGATATGATGATACCGAATGTCAATGTGTTTAGATCTATCATGAAATACTGGATTAACCAAGAGTTTGATGCAACTCTGATTATCACAACATATCACAGTAGGATCTAAGTGTGAACCGAACAACCCAACCAGGATCTTCCTCATCCATATAGCCTCGCATGCAGCCAAACTTGCTGCCATGTACTCAGCCTCCGCTGAACTGAGTGCCATCCTGCTGTACCAAGAAACAACTGTAGACTTGATACTGAAAATCCCTCCAGATGTGCTCTTTCTATCCGTTGGGCTCCCTCCCAATCTGCATCTGTGAAGCCATGCAGCTTCACCTCATCCGACTGTCTGTACCACAATCCATATCCCGATGTGCCTCTGAGATACCTCAATACATGCTTCCTCGCCTTCCAAAAGAGCTTGGTAGGCTTAACCATAGCTTGTGAAAGCTAGTTAACAACATAACATATGTCTGGTCGTGTATTGACTAGATACATGAGCGAACCAACCAACTGTCGGTAAACAGTGGCATCCATTACCTCTGTCGATGTAGCATCCTCTTTCCTCCAACCACGAGGAAGAGGAGTGTCGATAGGCTTGCAACCTTGCATGTTGAACTTCTCTAGTATCTCCCGGCCATACTTGCCTTGATACACAAACAATCCATCATTACGCTGTCAAATTTCCAATCCCAGAAAATAATGGAGGCCCAAGTCCTTCATCTCAAACTCCTTTGCAAGATCAGCCTTGTATGAGAGTATCAACTGTTCATCACCTGTCAAAATAAAATCATCTACATAAAGTACAATGATCAACAACTTACCCTCCACCACAATCTAGTATAGGTTCGGATCCACCTCACTCTTGGTGAATCCAAGACTGGTGAAATAACTGTCTATCCGTGTGTACCAAGCACAAGGTGCTTGTTTCAACCCATACAACGCTCTTTTGAGCCTGCACACATGCGACTTGCTGCTAAAGATCTTGAAACCTTCAAGCTGCTCTATGTACACCTCCTCCTCAATGACTCTGTTGAGGAACATAGTCTTCACATCCATCTGACGAGTGTGCCATCCCATCTGCGCTGATAGAGCTAGGATGCTCCGTATGGAAGAATACCTTGCGACATGTGCAAAGGTTTATTCATAGTCGATCCCCTCGATTTGTGAGAAGCCCCGAGCAACAAATCTTGCCTTGTACTTCTCGATGCTCCCGTTAGCAGTTTGCTTCACTTTGTAGATCCATCTTGAACCTACCATTGATTTCCCTTCCGGCCTTGGGACAATCTCCCATGCACTGTTTCTGACAATCGAATCATACTCTTCCACCATGGCATCTACCCATGCAGGGTCCTCCACAGCTTCCTCAAAAGAGGATGGTTTTGTCACGATACACTTGCTCATCAAAGCCATGTATCCAGTATATCAGTCAAGTGACTGTCTTTATATACGCTGTGATGTAGGGGCTCCTACATTCTTCTTTGCATCAAGATTCAGTCCCTCAGCTTTTGTAGTGCACTTTCACCCTCTGATGGTTGGCGCTGCATGAGTGGTTTCTTCCACTCCACGAACCTCCTCTTGTGGCTAATCCACATCCCGAGGCCCATCCTTAGGAACTAATAGCTCCTCATTTGCAAGCAAGTGTGGCTCCCTCTCAAGTGAATACTTCATGGCTTTCTCCTCATGAAATTTGATATCCCGTCGCACAACAGTATTCCGACTGTCTGGAAAATACACACGATAGTTGTGGGGTGTTTCTGTGTACCCCAAAAATATCCTAACCTCTGCGGTCGACTCCAGCTTCTTCCTGGCATCCTTCGTCACATGAATGTAAACAGGTGAGCCAAAAATCTTCAAATGAGAAATATCAGGCTTCTTACCAGAAAACGCCTCTTCGGGTGTACTCATGCCAAGTACTCTATGAGGACAACAATTTTTCACATAAACCACAGTGTTGCAAGCTTCAGCCCACAAGTGCATGGGAAGGCCCTGATCATGCAACATCGCCCGTGCAGCACCCACGATCTTTCTGTTGTTTCGCTCTGCGACCCCATTCTGTTGTGGGTTATGAGGCACTATGAGCTCTCTTCAAATTCCTTCTGCGCTGCAAAAGTATTTGAATTCGCCAGAGATGAATTCACCACTATTATCGCTCCTAAGAGCCTTCACCTACTTCCCTGACTCTTTCTCCACCAGTGCCTTGAACTCACAGAACTTAGAGAATGTCTCGCTCTTCTTCTGCATGAAGAATATCTAGCACTTATGAGAAAAATCATCAACAAATATCACATAATACCTATGATTTGCTATCGAAGCTACTAAGAAAGGTCCACACACGTCTGTGTGAATTCTCTCAAGGATTGTAGTGGCACAACTATCCTTCTCATGAAAGGTGGCTTTCACAAATTTTCTCAAAGTACATCCCTTGCATTGATCTGACTGCGCAAGTGTACCTTTGGGAAGCCCAGTAGAAATCTACTGCAAAATTTTCAAAGCACCATGGTGAAGGTGGCCCAATCTCCTGTGCCACAGTTCGCCCTCATCTCGGCTCACCACTCCTTCTGATTTTCCTGCCATTGCTGCGCAACCATCTACCTGCAATTGATAAAGGTTCTTAACTTGAACCCCTATCCTCCGGGTTTCACTAGTTTCCTTACTGCGCAGGAAAGCCTTTCCCTCGCTAAAGACAACATCATATCCCTTGTCTTCCAACATCGCCACAGAGATAAGATTCTTCTTCAATCCTGGAACATGCATGACATCCTTCAAGATGAAAGTTTTTCCAGACTCCCTCTCAAAGTAAATGGTCCCGATACTAGTCACACTGTATCTACCATCATCGCCCATCTCGATGTGCACTCCAAGATCCTTCTCATCTAGATCAGTAAACAAATATTTGTCTCCGGTCATATGGAAAGACGCACCACTGTCAAGAAACCACACTGATCCCATCACACTTGAGACCAAGCATGCGATCAGCAAAAAATCTAGCTCAAACTGCAAGGCTAAGACCTCTTCAGCTGCAGATCCGAAAGCCTGCTTATTTTTCTTCTTCTGTGGACAATTAGTGGTGTAATGTCCGTGTTGGTGACAGTGAAAGCACTTCACCTTGGACATGTCTTGCTTCTTGCCTTTCACACCGGATTGAGAAGGATTTTTCTTTCCCTTCCCTTTCCTTGCTTTGGCAGCCAAAGCGCAATTTCTTCATCTTCATTCTTCGATGAAGATCCATCCCTGGTACTCCGCCTTATCTACTCCTACACAAGATCCGACCAAAGTCGCTCCCATCTTGGCAGTTTCTCCCGACCATTGACAAAGTCCTCATAGGAATGCCAACTCTTCGGAAGCCCAAGGAGAGCCAAGCTCACCAAGTCCTCTTCATCTACAGTAACCCCCACACTTCCCAGCTCATCCCTGCACTGGAAAAACTTCGTGAGGTACTTGGGTATACTTTCGCCCTTCTCCATTTTTATTTTCCTGAGTTTTTCTTTGAGCGCCAACTTCCTCTGGTCACTCTTGCTTTGGAACAAGTCTGTCAAAGCTTTCCACATCAAGAATGGAGAAGATTTACCATGAAGGCTAGACACTATGTGATCCTTCACACCTTCCAACAGAATTCTTCGACACTTTTCTGTCTTCTTTTGCCATGCGTCAAGTGCGGCAGCATCGCTAGAAGCAGGTTTTGGAATTTCTGCATCTATGAACTCCTTCAACCCATTATCCTCTAACATCGCCTCCATCTTGTCCTTCCATTCAATATAATTCGAGCTTCCCTCAAGGGCATACTCCAATCGCAATCCGTTGAAAGACATCTCAACTTCGACACCAAGAAAACACTACTGCAAATTCGAATTCCACCAGCACAAAACTCAACCGCTTCAATGATTTGCAATTGCTCCAATGATCAATATAGGCTCTGATACCATGTATAAATTATATAAATAATGTGTTATACATCCAATATTCTCTTGATCACACACTATTTTAACTTCATGCACAATACAAAATCTCTTCTACTGTTGATCATCAAATGCGGAAATTAAATCAATTGCATGGACATTGAAACCATAAAAATTCACATATATGAACACAGTGTTTTAATGGGAAAGCCTGAAGCTGAAAACCCCAACTATCTGTATATAATATATGTCATAGAGATCATGTAACAATCCTCATACAAAGCTTCTCACAAGCTCTCAGTACAATACAATCGATACACACTAATTAGGCCTAATCTAGCAAATCCATGCACCGATCTTTGCCACTTGCTAGCCTGCCTCTACTGCACAATCCCTGCTGAAGAATGGCTCTGAATGAACTCGAATTGGTCCAGCCTTGCTCACGCAATCCTCATTGGCAACTCTACTCTGTGTTGGATGCAATCAATGCATCACTATAGTCACAACTGATAATCAACTTGCCCTTTCACCTATCTCTCCACTGATCTCCACTGAAACTGTCCATGCACTGTAATTAAATGATGTATTCTTCAATTGATTAATGAGTTATTATTATTAATTAATTCACACCACTCTCACTAGTGTATCAATCAGTTAGACTAGATACAACTAGCTCAACTGTGTCTAACTGAGTTAAACTGAACACAACTCCATTAACTACCTCAATAACTCCACCAAACTCTGTCACATGAGTTCTAACTGAAGTCTCCATGCAATAGCTCCACTTAACCCTCAGGAATAGCGTAATTCCTTCTGTCGGCTCTTGTGCCACATCTGTGCACTTAACTGAAGTGCTCCAAGAGAATAAGATAATGTTTAGAGTCCAAATATTATTAAGAGCTAATAATATTCGACATATCTATTTTTAGACTGGCAATCTAAAAATAGATTCCGCGCAATATGTCTAAAAATAGAAGTCCATCTATTTTTCCAACTTGACCAACCATCCACAAATAGCATCCTGCAACTCATAGAATATGATCGACATGTCTAAAAATAGACATATTCTAAAAATAGACTTGTGCCAAAAATAGCCTGCAGGCCCACTTAGTGAAGGCGACTCTTTTCACTAAGCTCATCAGCTTGTTGCAATCTCAACAATATCTTGAAGATGAACTTGTCCTGCAAATTTGCACTTGTTTTTATGAAAGGAAGGTGCTCGAGTTTGTTTGAGGTAATTCCTAAAGAAGACATGAAGTGCTTTTGTTTAAGTCCTTATGTGAGAAGGACTTGGGATTTTTTGCAAAGAACCTTAGAGGAGACTTGGAGCACTTTTCTTGGAGAACTTATTTGAGGCAAGCTTGGTGAAAAGCCAAGGGACTTATTGTTGTTGTTGCTAAACTCAATGTGAAGCCTTTGATGTGGCTATATAGCTTGGTGGGGAACCTTACTAGGCCTTTGGATTGTTTCTTAGGGTTTGGTATTTATGTTGGAAGCATGTAGCTGAATCTTTTATAGATTTTTTTTTTTTTTTTTAATCGTGTAGAATAAATAATAAATAAACGTATATTTGAATAAGATATAAAAACGAATGATGATTTACATTTGATGGCCCCGTATATAAATACAAATGAAGAAGGATTTGTGTACTTTCATTGAAAAACCATGTCTTTTTACACAAACACAAACATAATCTGTATTTTATTATATTTTTATATTATAGTATAGTATCTATGCCTATGCCTATATTTATTTTTGTGTAAATAACAATGATGACCCATTAATATTTTATTTTTTTCATTCACTTGTATTACCTTGATATGCATATAGGTTTTTTTAAGTAAAATATTTGCATGGAGACAATATAGTTCATTGAGATGAAGGAATGAAGAAATGAACCCCAAACAAAATGTTGTAGCAAGTACCTAAGCATTTGAATTCACAGTTCTACACATTTTTGTCTACTCATCATTTCATTTTTGCCATAGGCAAGGCAATATATCTATTGATAATACCCATAAATAAATTATATAGATGAACACACACACATATGAATATAAATTGTATTATAACTTTTCATGGGTCAATAAGTATTTCATGTTGTAGTCTATTAATGACTTGGAGGAGTTGATGTTAATAACAACCTAAGTTCAAATCCCAATGTGCATGTTTCTCAATGGGATCTGTTGGATGTGGCTATGGATTATATTGAATATTTTTTTATGTAGACTTTGGGAAATTTTTTGTATGGAACTAGCAAGGTACTGACAAACACTATTCTCTCCTCAAGTCTGAGGGCAGAAAAAACTTATTTCTGGGTTTACCATTTGTAAAACAAGGAGTTCCATGGGAAAAACATGGAAACTTAATAAGTATATATATCGTTCTAGTTTAGACATATGGGAAGAGATTCCCAAGGTTGACCCATAACCTAAGAAATTCCTATCCACTAACAAGCCACATAAGGCTCCACATAAAATAAAACAACTAATATTCTTATACCTAATATATGTTAATCAAATAGTATAGATAATATGATTGATAACATGCAAAAAAAAAATGCAATTTCTAAAGGGATGAATTTTGATATAAATTAGAAGAATACATCTAGTACAAGGGTTAAAGAGTTAACTACACTAGTGGGATTCTCCTCACACATATTTTTGCAGGTTAGTTCCAAACTACTTCTCGGGGATCGATTGAGGCCATTTGATTTTTTCATCATATTTTTTATTACTGTAAAAAAACATGCATTCACTATGCGTTTAAATTGATGTTTTAGGGTTATATAACATCAGGTTACCATAAACCCATTCCCTTGAACTATATCAAATGTACGATTATTAAAACATAACGACGACAATCATCCATGTATCCAATTTGTGCATGGCCATTTTATTGAAAAAATAGGAAAAATTTTCATTGAGAAAATATGTTGGATGCTCTATATTAAGTGAATTTTTAATAAATAAGCATTACACAAGTCTTTAGAACAAAATAGATAGGTTGATGTCACAACCATTAACAAATTTCAGCATGGCTTTCAACAATGAGTTTTCCAATCAAAGCTCATAATATATAAACCCAGAAAAGGTAACACCCTTAAATTATCCATATGATAGGAAATATACACTATAAATATAAACTGCTTATGCACATGCTACTCTACATCTAACCTTGTTTTACCATTTAAGGGATTATATTTTTGTTTTTGGGTAACCAGATTAATTTCAATGGGAATGTAAGAATTTAAAATTAATCTCTAGTCCCATATCTCATCCTTATAAACATACGCTAAATATTTAGAGGACATGAAAATTTATACAAGCTCTTGCAAGAAAGGATCAACTCCCCTTATTATCTAGGACTAATGACTACTTCCTAAGACTTAATGCTAAATGGATGCTATAATGACTCATTCAAAGTTACTAAAATTTGAAATGTATGTCTATGCAAATGAGTTTGTGTAAAGTATTCAAACAAACTAATATAAAACATAAAATCATAGCCCATAGTATACTCTAAAATTTATTTCAATGTCAATGATTAGGAGCACAATAACCAAGATGCAACTTTAAAGGAATAAAATGTGTAAATAAGCCCTTAAAATTTATTACTTTGACATGATGGAGCACAGGTGTGATCGAAAGTGCAGTAACTAAAATTTTCCTAAGAACAATGATATTCATGAAGAAGCATTCTGATTTTGATTTCTTTTGAGAAGATATATCTTGTTACGTATCCCCACATATCCCATAGCCCATATTAAGGGTAGAAGAGGGTGTTACTATCATTGAACTAGCCTCAATAATCCTGTCATGGAAATGGGGTCTTAAAATTTCTTCCAAAATATTCAAAACCTAAAATAAATATTTTTAATATGTCTGTCTCGATGAGAGATTTCCAACGATAAATTTTTTTCCTTAATTCGACTTATGGATAATAAGTTATGGCCATTTTAAGCCTGGCCCAATAAACTAGCTCCAAAAATAGAAGAAAATAGATATCAACGCCTTAGAAATAAGCCACTTCGAGGGGGCAACCTCCAATACATTACATGAATGAACAATTATTCGATGATACAAATTACAAAACCTCCTTTCTATATATAGGAGTCCATGGGGCCACAATGCAATCCTAGTGAGGCCACAATGTAATCCTAGCCGACCTAACAATAATAATTTAAGGGCACAATAATAACAATATGGGGGTTACAAGGGTATAATAATAACAATAAGGGGGTTACATTAACAACAATAAGGGACTATACTAGTAATATAAGGACCTAACATGCCCCTCTCCTTCAAAAAAGTGTTGTCCTCATCGCTTGAGTGGCTCTGGGTGCTTCCTTATAAAATTCTCATCCTCCCATGTAGAATCTTCAGTGGGTAAGTTCTTCTACTTGATGAGATACTCTGAAATTGATTGATTTCATAGCTTTCGAGTTCTTGTTTCCGTGACCGCTTCAGGTTCCAATATGATTTTTCCTTCCTCATTAAGTTTGGAAATATTGTTTAAACTAGAATATTTTCACCTATAACCTTCTTTAAGCATGAAACATGGAAAACTGGATGCACTCGTGAAGAAGCAGGAAGCTCCAATTTGTATTCCATAGTACCAATATTTTTCAACACCTTGTAAGGACCATAGTACTTTGGCGACAATTTATTATCCTTCTTAGCTTGCTTGAGGGACATTTGTTTGTATGGTTGTGGCCGTAAAAATACCCAGTCTCCTACATCAAAAATTTTCTCGCTGCAATGTTGATATGCCTGTTGTTTCATTCAATTTTGTGCCAAATTAAGGTTATCCTTTAAGAGTTGGAGAACTTCTTGTTGATTCTCGATGTGATCTTCCATTTCTTGAACCTTCGAATTTTCTCTTAAAGATGATGTGATGGATGGTGGATGATATCCATAAAGTGCCATAAACGGGGTCATTTTTGCTGCAGTATGGAAGGAAGTGTTATACCACCATTCAGTGAGAGGTAACCACTTGACCCATTGTTTTTGTTTATCAGATACAAAACAACTAATATATCCTTCCAAAAATTTATTTACTATCTCAGTTTGACCATCGGATTGAGGATGATAAGATGAGCTATGAGCTAATTGAGTACCCAAACAAGAAAATAACTCTGTCCAAAAATTTCCAGTAAAAATGGGATCTTTGTCGCTCACAATAACCCTTGGGTTTCCATGTAACTTTTGAATTATGTCCATAAATGTAGTAGCAACTATACTTGATTTAAATGGATGAGATAATGCACAAAAGTGTGCATATCTGGTAAGCCTATCAACTACCACCATGATGACACTCTTTCCTTCAGACTTAGGTAAACCTGTGATAAAATCAATTGAAATCTCCTCCCAACGTTGACTTGGAATGGATAAAGATTGTACAAGACTTGGGGTTTTAATTGTCTCAACTTTATTCTGCTGGAAAACCAAACATTCCACCACAAACTTTTGAATATCAAATTTAAGGCCATCCCAAAAAAATTATTTCTTCACCATGTGGTAAGTTTTTAAAAATCTTGAGTGTCCTCCTAAAGGAGAAGTGTGCAATTCCAAAAGAATATTTTGTTTTAGTTGGGAATTATTACAAAGATATAAGCGATCTTTGTACCATAAGGAATCATTTTTCCAACTAAATGTATCAGATGTACTAGTATCTTGCTGCAACTTTTGAATGAGTGTCCATACATCTTTGTCCTTCTTCCATTCATCTCTTGCTTCGGTTATCCAATCTGGTTGGATAATAGAAATGGCACAAAGCAATGCTTCCACCTCTTCATTCTTTCTTGAGAGTGCATCTGCAACAACATTTAGCTTCCCTTTTTTGTATATTATTTCAAATTCATAACCCAACATATTTGTGACCCATTTTTGCTGCTCTTCTGAAGATAATCTTTGTTCGAAAAAGTGTTTAAGACTATCATGATTAGTTTTTACCTTGAAGTGTCTTCCCATTAGGTAAGCTCACCATTTCCTTAGTGCATGCAGTATTGCTAAAATTTCCTTCTCATAAATAGGTTTTTGTAAATACTTTCCTTTGATTGGACAACTTTCAAAAGCAATGGGTCTTCCTTCTTGCATTAAAACAACACCAATTCCATTTCTTGAGGCATCACATTCCACAATAAAGGTTTTTGTGAAGTCTGGTGTAGATAAGACCAGTGCTAGGCACATTGCCTCTTTAAGATGTTCAAAGGCCTTAGTTGCTTTAGGAGTCCATGAAAATGCATCTTTCTTCAATAGTGTTGTTAGAGGTGCTGCTATTCTCCCATAATTCTTTACAAACTTGCGATAATACCCTGTTAACCCAAGAAATCCTCGCAACTGCTTTATGGTTTTGGGGACTTTCCATTCCTTAATGGCTTTAATTTTGTTAAGGTCTACCTTAACACCCTCGTGAGATACAATATGACCCAGGTATTCCACCTCTTGTACTCCAAAGAAACATTTGGATGTTTTTGCATATAATTGTTTCTCCTGCAATAGTTTGAGCACCCTGTCAACATGTTCAACATGATCCTTCCAAGACCTGCTGTAGATTAGTATATCATCAAAAAATGCTAGCACAAATTTTCTAAGGAAGGGTTTGAAAATGGAATTCATCAACCCTTGGAATGTAGAAGGTGCATTGGTAAGACCAAAAGGCATGACCAAAAATTCATAATGACCCTCATGAGTTCGAAATGCTGTTTTTGGAATATCTTCAGTCTTCATTCTAATTTGATGATATCCTGAACGAAGATCCAACTTGGTAAAATAAATTGCTCCATGTAATTCATCCAATAATTCATCAATCACCAGAATGGGAAATTTATCTTTAATGGTGAGCTTATTGAGCTCCCTATAATCCGGACACATTCGCCATGATCCATCCTTCTTGTGTACCAATACTACAGGAGCAGAGAAAGAACTTTGACTAGGTTGAACTATACCCGCCTCTAACATTTCTGCAATCATACGTTCAATTTCGCTCTTTTGGAAGTAAGGATATCTATAAGGCCTGATGTTTGGAGGGACACTTCCTGGAATCAAATGAATAGCATGATCATGATCACGAATAGGTGGGAGTCCTTTGGGAGTTTCAAACACCTTGGAATGATTGTCCAATACTTTTTGGAGATCTGCATAAATAGATGATTTTGATGTTGGAACTTCTAGTGAGCATAATTGTGCAATTACACCTCATTGTTCTTTCTTTATAAGAAGCTTTGTCATGACATTAGAGCTTATTATCTTTCCCGGCTTCCCTGCAATACCCCGTAATTCGACTTCCTTTCCTTCTGAAAAAAATTTCAAGAAAAGTTCTTGAAAATTAAAAGCTACCGTCCCCAAAGATTGTAACCATTGTACTCCTATTACAACATCAGCACCTCCCATAGGAATGGAAAGCATTGGACTAGTCAATACATATTCCCCCATGGTTAGCTTGATATTATGACATTTTCCAGAGCAATTTATAGTTCCTCCATTTGCAACCATCACTTGACATTCTGGTGCTGGGTATAGGAAACAATTCAATTCCTTGGCTACCTTACAATGAATAAAATTATGGGTGCTACCTAAATCAATCAATACTATTACCTTTTTCTTCTTGATATGTCCTTCTATCTTGAGAGTTTGAGGAGTGGTAATTCCTGCCAATGCATTACACGATATGGTCGGACTCATTTCTTCCTCTTCTAGGGTTGGTTCTTGGTGTATATCCTCTTCTTTTGAATATTCTTGTTCATTTTCTTCTTCCTCTTCACAATCTATGTAAAATAATTTCTTCTCAGCACACTTATGACCTTTAGTGTATTTGCTATCACAATTGTAGCAAATCCCTTTTGCTCTTTTTTCTTCCAATTGTTGTGGTGTCAACCTTGTAGGTTGTGGAAATCTAGGAGTAGCAACACTTCCCTCTTTATAGAAGTGAGTGGTATGCTTCCTTGTCGCCATAATTTTACATTCAATTTTTCTTGCCAACCTGAATGCCTTCTCCAATGAATCAGGTTCCAAAACGCGAACTTCATGTTGGATGTTATCCTTTAAAGTACCTATGAAGAAATCAATCTTGTGTTCCTCTGGAATATCAGTTACCCTTATATTCAATTTTTGGAAGTCCTCAATGTGCTCCCCCACTAAACCCTTTTGTTTGAGATTTATCAATTGGCTAAAGAAGGTGTTGCTCTTTGTATCCTCATAATGTGCTATCATTTCCTCCGCAAAAATTGACCAAGTGACAATTTTTTTATGGGAGCAAAGCCATCGATACCATACAAATGTATTTTGTTCTAAATGTAAAGTTGCAATGTGTACCTTTTGTGTGTTTTGCACATTATTGAGATCAAAATATTGCTCCATCTGTAGTATCCATGTTACAAGATCATTTCCATCAAACTTACTCTTAACCATTTTTGGAATATGGTGGTTCTTCCCTCCAACATTAGAGTTTATGAAATCACGATTAACATTTATTTTGTTCTCATCATGAGTTTACTCTACTATCTTTTCACCATTAGGAAACATTTCTTGTATCAACTTTGCCAAACCTTCCATGTCTGCTTTTAGATCATTCTTCATGTTTTCCTTAGCTTCCATGTCATCCATCTTAGATTCTATGCCATATTCCATGCCATTATTCAAAACATCCATATTAGATTCCATGCCTTTCTTCAAAACTTCCATGTCATTTTTTGTTGCTCTTTGCGAGAGCGAAATTTGTTGCACTTGCTCTTGTAATTTTGATATGTCATGTTGCCATTCTTTGTCTTCATGAGTCATAGTAGAGCCTTCTAAAGGCTTAATGGGTGTTGAATTCTTTTTAGGGGCCATTTTATAATCCAGTACTGATATCTATTCTACAATATGCCCTTGGAATCAATTCAACTTGATTCTTCAAATCAGACTTATGTAATTCGGGAAAAGTAAATACACACCTTTTACTTGCTTTTGAGGAGATCGATATTGAAATTGACTTATCTCTATACTTGCAGATCCTCAATATTTGAAATTCGGCCCTATAGTAGTCCTCTGAAGCTTCTTTCAAATGCCATGGTTCTGACTTGATTTGGATTCTTCAAGGCAACTTTATGTCCAATCTCCCACAATGACCTAATTATGGACTGATTCAGTAGAGAAAACTTGTACTACTTGCCACGTGTCACTGTTTGCTCCTTTAGCTTTAAAATTTATAGACAGGAAACTACAATCCATGTAATTCCTGACATTTTTTACATAATTCCAATCCGATGCTCAGAGAGAGAGTTATGAATATTTTCCCACGATCACCTCTTTGAGATGAAATTCGGGAGCCTGAAAACGACCTAACTTCCACAGATCATATCTTCGAAAATATTGCGAACCAAGCTCTAAAAGCTTGTGATGATGTTCCTCAGGATTTGCGCTTTGCTCTTAAAACATTTCAGCTTCTGAACCTTCGTAGAAAAAAAAATTATAGCGCAGATTCCACAATGACCTTTTTAAGTGAAATTCAGGGGCTTGCAAAAAGCCCTAACTTTTACAGATCATATCTTTGAAAATATTGTGAAGCAAGCTCTGAAATTTTGCGAAGATCTTCCTCAGGATTTTGACTTCGCACTCTAAAAATTTCAGCTTCTGAAACTAAGTAGAAAAAATTATAGTGAAAATTCCACGGTGACCTGTTTGGAGCAGCGAAACCCTAGAATCCAAAGCTCTGATACCAAATGTTGTGAAACCAACTCCAAAAATAGAAGAAAAGAGATATCAAAGCCTTAGAAATAAGCCACTTCGAGGGGGAAACCTCCAATACATTACATGAATGAACAATTCTTCAATGATACAAATTACAAAACCTTTTTTCTATATATAGGAGTCCATGGGGCCATAATGTAATCATAGCCGACCTAACAATAATAATTTAAGGGCACAATAATAACAATATGGGGGTTACAGGGGTACAATAATAACAATAAGGGGGTTACACTAACAAAAATAAGGGACTATACTAGTAATATAGGGACCTAACAGTAATGTAGTCAAAAAAACTAATATAAAACATAAAATCATAGCCCATAGTATACTCTAAAATTTATTTCAATGTCAATGATTAGGAGCACAATAACCAAGATACAACTTTAAAGGAATAAAATGTGTAAAGAAGCCCTTAAAATTTATTACTTTGACATGATGGAGCACAGGTGTGATCGAAAGTGCAGTAACTAAAATTTTCCTAAGAACAATGATATTCATGAAGAAGCATTCTGATTTTGATTTCTTTTGAGAAGATGTATCTCGTTACGTATCCCGATTCCCCATATATCCCATAGCCCATACTAAGGGTAGACGAGAGTGTTACTATCATTGACCTAGCCTCAATAATCCTGTAATGGAAATGGGGTCTTAAAAATTCATCTTTTCCAAAATATTCAAAACCTAAAATAAATATTTTTAATATGTCTGTCTCGATGAGAGATTTCCAATGATAACAAATTTTCCTTTATTCAACTTATGGATAATAAGTTATGGCTATTTTAAGCTTGGCCCAATAAACCCTACCATCTCATCAGAGTTTACCATATAGCATCCCACATGGTGCCCACGTGGTCCCTCCACCACTTCTTGCGAGTCCACATGAAAGGGTGGAATTATATGTAGAC
The DNA here is from genome assembly GCA_034641835.2 of Pinus albicaulis. Lineage (NCBI taxonomy): Eukaryota > Viridiplantae > Streptophyta > Pinopsida > Pinales > Pinaceae > Pinus > Pinus albicaulis. The sequence continues at coordinate 584,498,676 of CM076575.1, forward strand.
TTTAGTGTAGTCAGGGTTGGTCCCCAACGCCACAACAAGTGACCAATCTTACCAAGTCTCAAATACCAACCCTTGACCTAGCTAACTCCTGACACGCCTGGGCACCACTAGGGTCCTATTCCACAGTCATTTGTGTATTATAATAATATGGCCCCACAATCCCAATATAACACACATGTTACCCTTGGCTAAACAACAAAATTTATCCAATAAAGGGATTGATGACCTCGATTAAAAAGAACAACTTTCCTCCCCACTAATGTCATAGGAGCAGGGGGGTAGCTCCTCGAGGTAGGGAAAGGAGGGGGGGTCTCTCAATTATAGTTTCACCTCCTTCCGAAACCTTTCCAATTCCCATTTCTCCAGGGAGAGAAATACTTTGTCCGCAAAAAAATGATGGAAGGATTTCAGTCTCAGCCCTACTATCCTTGGTCCTTTGAACCACCATTATGGCCCTTTCTCGATGGCACATGAAATTCCACCATGTCAGACTCGAGCCACATCAACATTGTGTCTACCACATCATCCCTCATCTATTTAATCACATCTTGGGCCACTTGAATCCCAAACGGGTCAAATCGATAAGGCCCAACTAGGCCTCGACTAGATTGGGTCCAAACTTCTCTCAGATGCCACCTCCGATTGAATTATCCGACCCTCGACTAGTGGGACCTACCTCGAATTAGGCTTTATTATAATTTCTCACACTTAGAAATTTTCAAACCTTTTAGCTTATAATTTTCTTGGGAAATGCTCTTGCTCCGATAAAATCATGGATTGAAATCCATGAACATCTAGGCCCACTTCCTAACCTGCCTTGGCCATGATGGATAAAAAACGTTGTGCCCACGTTGCCAACTAATTAACCCGATGCACCCCATTAAAGCCTATTCTCATATTTCACTTGGTCGTGATACACATTTAGGCCTTTACATATGCTCAATAAAATACATAAAGGGTGTACATGTTTATATGAAACAACGTAATCATGGGTAAGCTCGACCTGCCCCCAAACACATGAGAGGATATAAATACATTCATTGATAACAACTCAACAACACATAGCATGGAAATATAAGCAACTACATTACATGCCCAAAACTAGTATATTCATTTGAGCTCAACATACATAGAGCATAGAATATAATTAACAACAATAATTTCCATAATCATATTCATTAATTCAGTGAAATAACATCACCAAAGCAGAAAACATAAGTAACACTTACCTTATAAAGAAGCCTCATAACTGATATTAAGACTTCAATACTCCACCCAACCTTAGGAAGATTGCACTACAATCTTTCTTGCATTCAACCAACCTCGAGGCATATTCTAGAACTCGAGGAACAATGCTCAAAGGAATAAAGGAAATACTACCAACTGAAATAGGGTCTCCAAAGGTCAATCCACCTCTACCCACTAGATAACCAGGAAGTCAACTACAATTAACAAAGATATGTTTCCCTCATTTGTTCTCAACAAATCTCCATTGTTATACAATAGGGATTTTAACTCATTGAGCATCAAAACATGGGTCTTTTACAAGCACAAGGAGTCACAACTCGATTTTAGGAGAAGATTTTCATTTTAACATGGGAAGGTTCATCAATTGGATAAGTTACTATATGAGCATAGACGTCACCTCTCTAGATAGTTGATTAATGAGCACAAGCATCAATGTTATCAACCCCATGGCTATACATGGTGGTTCATCAACCCCAAAATTACCTGTGTCCCTCACTTAGCAAGTAATTTCAAAAATACAACAAGCTTCCTGGTGGGTTTATCTGTCCTCAAGCAAGAAATTTTCATTGGGTTGATCAACATTAAGGCAAGCCACTGCCTTGTGATTCTCAACCAATAAGCCCTATTAGGTTTCTTCAGCTGCATATAACCAGAGTGAACTCCCTCCTTTCAATCTCTCTCTATGTATCCTTTCTTGTTCCTCTCGTGAGGAATTTTTTCCCCTTTGATGATTAACTCTAGTGACTTCAAGAGCTTTCTCTTAAAAACTAGCACTGACATGTCTTGTTTACATAAAAGCACTAATGCTTTTGTTATATAAAGGGTCTGGTGTTGTTAATTTTAATAGTGCACCAAGAATGGAAATAATATTTTGTAGAATCAAGGGGTGTTGTTTTTATAAAATCACTGGTATGTTAAGAGTTACAATGCACCACGGAATTAATTAAATACAATACCGGTGCTTGCAGACCTAAAATCCCTAGTGTTGCCGTTTTCTGAAAATGGACTGATTATGCTAAAAGATGACGTCATATTTATTTTATTTTAAAGTAAAGCACCGATGTGTTTTTATGTTATGGACGAACCAATGTTTTTGTATTATATTTTTTCTTTTTTGGAGACATCGACTTGTGATAGTGCAATTATTGTAAATTTTTAAATTCGTTATTCATTGAGAAATCAACATATATCTTATAGCAATATTCATATAAATTAATATTTGATTAGTGCATTTGTATATGATATTTGGATTAATTTGTTATATTCAGATCTCACATCTCTTCATTATAATAATTAATCATCCATATATTTAATCAGTGGCGTAACATTTTACAACAACATTGGATAACAATACAAAATAAATTAAAATGTATTTTATTATATATTTATTAGAGTATCTTTGTCATACAAAATGGGATTGTTATTGGTAACTCCTTGTCTTTCAATTGAGACACTATGTCCATGAATACATTAAACAAAATGCTTGATTTTCATAAACAATTATTTCAAAAAATACAACAGGTTGCATTGATATCCAAATAGATCATCATTCTTTGTTGGAACTGATGTCAGTGCTCGAGCTACTACCGTGACTTGAGTTATTTGGAGGAATGTTTTGTTGATTGCATCAATTGTTTTCATCTTCCTCATGTTGTTCCATCTGCAGACATTAAAATAAAAATGTGTAATGAGTGTATCTACATTGGTGAGAATAATGAAAATTGAAATAAATAATATACATCAATGTGAATTAAAATGAAATGTACCATAGCAACAAGTGACTTGTGAATTATAGACATTCTTTCAAAACCAAATCTCTTTCCTTCTTTAAAAAACGGTTTTGTTCGCATAGTTCCATTCTTTGTTTCCTGCAAGGTTTATACTCCATAATAAATCATATATTTAATATAGTATATTTTTTTGTTCTATTAATTATAAACTCACAGAAGTAAAATAACATAGATACTTACAAATTCTACAATTAATTTTTGATATGCCAAATTATACTTACGACTGTTATTTAACACAATGTCAATCAATTCTTCTGATGGCTCTGCTTTGTATGTTAGCACCTATTTGAAGACATTCAAGACTGGTTGTCGTAAAACAACTTTTAATATACAAAAATAAAACCTTGAGTTGTTATAAGAAAATATTAACAATTACTCACAACCTTTGAATTCAGCCATTTTCTTCCTTGTCGTCTTGTTTTATGTGTTGAATGAGTTCCATCTTGTTTTTTTTTTATGCAAGAAAATACTTGAAAAATAATATTTAATGCTAATAATGTTTTATATGTACAAAGTCAATCATGATTACATACATTTGAAGCACGTTGTTATTGAGATAGCTCCTCTTGTGATGCAACTATGTCCATTTCTTTTCTATCTCCTTATACACTTTTTTGGACATTCCTACTATCATGTTTCGTATATAACCACACTGATCATTTGGGATTTTCATAATCGTCTTGGAAAAAATTAATAAACTATTTTTATAATGATATATGAAAACTAGATATAACAAAATCAATATTAATAAATTAATGGTTTGTAGTAATATATACATATAATTCTAGAAAATCATTTTATACAATTAGGAATATTACTTTTTGAATGATTCTTTTTTGTTGTTCTATGTTTTAGTTATTGTAAGTCTCACATTTCTCATTGACCATTGTTTTGGAAACGCTTCATGTAGTTTAGATATAATTTGGTTCTTACAATCATTGCATTGATTTTTGTATTGTAAGTGGAAAGGACATCTATACATTAGTTCCACTAGATTCCTCACACTTCTGTAAAAAATCCCCCCTCCCCTTAATTAACCTCCAACACAACTCCAGATGAGCTAAGGATCAATTCATCGTCATTTATATGTTCCATAATTTTTCTTTTTTTAGAACGACATTTATCTTTTCCTTCATTGTTGCTCCCTGTAGAACATTAAACATATATAAATTAATAGATTGTTTGGAACATGCTATCTAATATTCTTAAGTATATTATTAATGAAAATTAAAAAAAAAAAAAAAAAACATAATGAATAGTATTATTTCATTCGCTTGATTCATCATTCTGCAATTTTTCTATCATCCTTTTACGCTCTTTTGCACTTTTAGAAATAATCTTATCGAGCTTCTTCATTTTGTGGCTTTGCGTGACACACATTAACTAATACATATTAGTTAAACTTACATATAGTTCAAACATATTAATTTTGTGAGGAATTTACAAAGAGATTTCCTTCTCTGTTTTTTTTATGTGCTATCATTGTGTCGATCAATATTTTTGTTACTTGAGACCTTATTAGACATTTTTTATCAATACATGACTTGTACCTTTCAATACAAAAACAATTAGATATATTTTACAAATAAATCAAATAATTTTCAACAAAAAAAATCACTGGTAACGGTGTGTTTATCTGAATAAACGCACTGGTGCGTTTATAAGATTAAACACACCAAGATTTTCATTGTTCATCACCGTCATGGAAAATTAATTTTAAATTGGGATGGTGTGATTTGTAAGGTTAAATGCACCACACTGATTTAACAGTGCTATTAGGAACAAACACATTGATGTGTTATATTACACCAAGAGCAACGATGAACATACTGAATAGAATCGAAAGTGTTACAATATACCAGTGCATTAAATTACTTTGGCAACCCTGGTGCATTATATTATTGAGGGCACACTGTGCAATATATAGGTATTTTTTTTAAAAGGAGAGGTCTGACAGTGCTATTTGTAATTTTAAATGCAACATAATGATTTAACAATGTTATTAGGAACAAGCATGCCAACACGTTATATTACACTGGGAGAAATGATGAAAATACTAGACAAAATCCAAAGTGTTATAATATACGGGTGCATTGTGTTACTCATGTAGCCCCAGAGTGTTATGTTACATAGGGCGCACTGTGAAACATATAGTAGTTTCTTAAAAATCAGAGAGGGTTCATGATCCGATTTGTAAGGCTCAAAACACCGCAATGATTTAACGGTGCTATTAGGAACAGGCACGTCGGTGCATTATATTACCCCGAGAGAAACAATGAACAAACTAGATAGAATCGAAAGTGTTATAATTTACCGGTGTGTTGTATTATTCATGTAGCACCGATGCGTTATGTTACAAATGGCACATCATGCAACATATATTAGTTTTTATAAAAAAAACGGAGAGGGACGAGAAGGTTTGAATCTAATTCAATAAGTGATTTCCCTACTTTTTATGTCAAACACCCTATATATAGTAAGTACACAAACCCATTAAATCTAAAATGCTTAAATTGAAAAAACCTAATTGTGAAGTGGTAGAGAAAGTTAAACCCTAATGTGAAAGTTTGCAGGAAGAAACAAGGGTTTAAGGTAAGTATTGAACTTTTTTGTTTTGTTTTTCTAAATTATAATTAAATTTAAATAAGAACAGAGATTGTAAAAAAAATTACTAGTAAAACCTATAGCAAATTTTTTATTATACACAGTTTTTTTTCATCCAAAACACCAATTATTTTGTTTGACTTGTAGTAGTGATCAATAAAAATATCCCCCCATGGTTTTCCGTGAAGAATGAACATCTTATGTTGGCTCTCATAGTCCTTGGTAGAAGACAAGTGAAGAATATGGATGTCTACTTATAACAATTGGTAGATGAATTTAAGGAATTATGGGATGGAATACATGTGTACGATGTATCAAGAACCGTCGTAATAGAGAGGAGTTTTACATTGTATGATACATGTGCTTACACCATACATGATTTTCCATACTTAGGAGTTTTCTTTGGTAGATTACATTCTTATTGATTTGTTTAGTAACAATATTGTTTTGCATATTTATTTAATTCATTGCAATTGTTCATATCTTCATGGTCGCTAATGTGTTGGCTTGTATACAATAAATTTGTAGGTCTTGTAACAGAAGGGTATCATGGATGTAAATGTTGTGGACCTTCTGTGAAGGCTAGTGGTTCGACCACCTACGAAAGCGAGTGTATGATTGCTCAAGGGTATTCCTCCCAGAATAAAACTCTTATAAAAGAGCAATATCTGCTTTCAATGGTAAACCAGAGAGAACCCAAAGGCTTGAAATAATGAAACCAGATGTATGGCTTAGAGCATATTAGATAAAGAAGGAGAAGGAGTTTTTATAAATGTTTGATTCAAATGGGGAGACTACGTTCGATAATCTAGATTTATTTGACACTTATATTGAGAAATTTCCCATTGGGATGAAAAGGAAATCTATATTTTATGAGCTCCCATATTGGGAGCATCTTAAGATTTCCCACTTACTATATCCCATGCATATATTTAAAAAAAATTCATCTTCTTTATGGAGGCACATATCATCGAAAGAAAGTGAAAAATTGGTTGTTAGGAGAGATCTTATTTCTTCAAAAACTAAAAAGAAACATTGGCCAAGGCAAGAAACTAGAGGTTTCATATTCTTTATGGAGGTACATATCATCGAAAGAATGTGACACATTGATTGTTAGGAGAGATATTATTTCTTAAAAAACTAAAAATAAACATTAGCCAAGACAAGAAACTAGAGGAGACTTCGACCCCTCTTGGTATTTCAAATAAGGTGATGTCACATGGATTTTAAAGAAAGATGATCTTTCTTTGGAAAAGGAAGTTATAATGAATGTGAGGGTACCTTATTTATATGGGTCTTCACTACGGTGTTGCTTCACTGTGGCTGACCGTTTGTTAGGGTTGAATTCACATGACTATTTAAACCTTCTAAGAGTACGCATGTCAGAAACTTGATTTTTTTTTTTAATTTTAATTTTTTTTTATGTAATAGGATATTTTATAATTATGTTTTGTATAATGTACTATTTATCATGTAGTGTCATTATCCTATGCTCGTGCATGGGTGTGTGAAACATGACTTCCCCTAATCTACAACATGCCATATCTAAATTATCTGCATTTGTATGTTGGATCACATCAAAGGAGATTCATATGGCTAGCATTCCATGGTGGCGTCAAGAGATAGCTGAGATTGTTTTTATGTTTGAGAAGGAACTGCTGACGAGTTTCATGGACTTGCATGTTCATCTTCTAATTCGCCTAGTAGACGAGGTTGAATTAGTTGGGGTCATTTCTTGTCATTGGATGTTCTTCTTAGAGAGGTACAAGACGAAATTGAAAGGTTTTGTTTGAAAAAGGTAAAAACCCAAGGGGTCTATAAGGGAGGGGTATATATCATACAAGTATTTATATTATTCCAGTGAGTACATCGAAAACACACTAGGTGCGACGATTTGGGATGATGAAAGGGATGAAGAGAAAAGATAAGAGGAGCTTCTCGAAACGAATGGAAAGAGGCACATGATAAAGAGTAAGTGCATGCTTATCATTTACCAAATTAATACACAATAAATATTCACATTGAACTTCATATTAATCCATATTTGATCTCATACGTACTATATATATACATACATATATAGATATAGATATATATATATATATATATATATATATATATATATATATATATATATATATATATATATATATATATATATATATATATATATATATATATATATATATATATATACGTCGATTTTGTCGATTTGATTTCGTTAGCGAATTCATAAATTGAAGCCATTAATAAATTCATTAGAAGCGACACAACCGTGGGTCACATTGTACGAAGGGAAGAGGAGGAAATGGGACAGTGACATGAAATAATTCAAATGGTTGAATAATAGAAGTGTGTATTATCCCGATCATTTAAAATAAAATATGCCAATGACATGCCCTAACAAGTGGGTTTCAAATCAAGTTAGAGAGAAATACGGTGCATTTGGTCGTTACCTGCGTGTTGAAGAGGATGCGCTAAATATAGGTTTTGGGTGCAACAAATCGGTAATTATAATCTCCTTTTGTACAATTTTAACTTCATATTGCACCTTTGAATTGTAACATCTATATATATTTCATATTTTTAATTATGTTCTGGTTATTAGACACGTGACACTGTGATTTTTTCACTTTTTTATAGGTTCATTTGTTCCCACCCATGTGGGAATATGGACATCATATTTGCACAAAGGATGTTGGTGATTGATACATGACACAATACTGTGGAGTGGATGTAAATTTCGACCAATCTAGTCATGCTAGACACTGCAATCAAAACCTAATGCAAGGGACATTAGGTTATGTTGGAAAGATACAAGAGATCATTCAAGTGGACTTCCCTTAATTCCAATGTGTTATTTTTAGGTGTAAGTGGTGGGATACCTTTGATTAGAATAATGTAAAGGAAGATCGTGATAGTGGTTTATATCTATCAACTCTAGAAAGATGTGGCATGAAGCTAAGGAGCCTTACCTTTTCCCAAAACATTTAAATCTAGTGTTTTTGTACCCAAATGTGTTATATGGGGATTGATGGTTCGAATTAAGACACAACCCTATATCAAAACATGTTTTTGAGAACAACAATGTTATCATGCCCAATGCTAAGGAAGATAATCAAGGTGATGAAAATGGACATTGATTTTTACTTGTGTTATTTCATCATTTATACTATTTTTTTATGTTTTTGTTTTCATTTTTTCAGTAAGTATTTCCAATTGTTGTTGCTCCCTTTGCAAATGTCTCTTCTACATGATTGACATATAAAATACATCAGCCTAATACATAAAATACAATTTTTTTTCATTAAATGGAAAATGTATTTATTAATATGGAAACATAACATTCAATTAAAAAAAGAACAACATTATCACTGCGCCAAAACCACAATCATGCACCGACTTTAGTGCTTTGTGAAACAAAACCGCACCATAAACGATACACACATACCTGTGATGCATAACTGTAAACTAAAATGAGGTCTTGTGCATATATACAATGTTGATTACATATTTTTATGGACCATAAGAGAAACAAATGGGCTTACATGGATGCATGAGAGGTTTTATTTTTTCTTCATGGATAATGGAACAATTTCAACTTTTCTTTTCAATGGTAATTATAAATAAAAGTTGAATTAATAAATATTTATGGCTAAGAATTAAACAATAAATAATTTGATGATGATTAAAAGACATTTGTTTGAATTTCAAATAGATTTGGTGATGTGTTTTTCTTTCCTATTTAGATTATGTAAAATAAATATATATTTTTATGTATTTATAGGTAAATTATTTAAGGTAGACATGTCTTTATAAGTTCGGTAATAATAAGTGATAAGGATACATAATAAGGTGTTGTGTGTGATATATTATTAAAATATATCTTTCCCAAAATGATCATTGAAGGTCATGAGCCCAAGCCATATACATCATGTCATTGAAAGTCACAAGCTTAATCCATATACATCACGTCGTCGGTTTGAAGGACATCAACTGTACAATATGACAGTGGCATGAAATGCATGCCTACAAGTTTTCATGATGTTTGGTTTGTGACTAATAAGACCCATGAAACCCTAATATGATATATTTTCTCCGTACCACCACCTTCTAATTTCACTTTTGTTTTACCATTTGAACCGACAATGTTTAACAAAGTATAAACTTTTCATAGTTCCATTTTTGAAATCCATGGCACCATGGCGATTTGTAGCAGGGGCCTCTGAGATCTAGGTAAGACACCCAAAGTGTGTATTGTAGGACAATAATTAGGGGTTCTCCCTCTCTCTAGCCTCCCATGGTCGGACCATATTGTATGGGTTTGCCATTTTCTCCTTTTCCCTCTGCTGACGTCTCTTCTACATGATTGACATATAAAATACATCAACCTCATACATAAAATATATATTTTGTATTGAATGAAAAATGTATTTATTAATATAGAAACATAACTTTCAATAATAAAAAAATCATCGGTGCGCCAAAATCACAGTCATGCACCGACTTTGGTGCGCTGTCAAACACAACCACAGCTACAATGATGCGCACATATGTATGATGCACCGTTGTTGGTTCACAAATTTAAATTTTCATAGCGGGTATGTCACACTTATGCTGGCGGTGCGCACATATAACATTTTTGCACTAGGCAAAACATTCACGTTATCGAACACATCGAGATATAGTTATATTTTTAAATATTTTTTAGGTGGTGTGTTGGGTAAATATGATAGCACCAGTGCAAGTAGAACATACCAAGCGCATTGCATTTATGATGGTGATTAAGAGGCATTTGTTTGAGTTTCAAATAGACTTGGTGATGCATTTTTGTTTCCTGTTTAGATTATGTAAAATAAATATCTATTTTTTATGTATTTGCAACTAAATTATTTAAAGTTGACATGTCTTTATCATTGTGAACATGATGTAATCTTAACTAGGAGAAATGTGAAAAACATAAGTTTTAGTGAATATCTCGTGATAATTTAATTTGTATTATTTAACTCATATTTATTATTAAAAAGAGTTAAATTTAAACTAGTACAATAGCAAATAAAGAACCAAAATAGCATCAAAATGTTATATATTTATTACTGTAAAAAAGTTCACTTGCCTCTTTGAGGGAGAACTTCCAATAGAGAAAATCTCCAAATACAAGTAACTTGATCACAAGCATTATTTTACATATCTTTATCCTCATCTTTAGAGAGATAAATTTTCAATTTAAATTGGTAAGGGTTACTATAATGATTGAATTTAAATTGGTAAGAGTTGCTATAAAGATTAAATATGAATTTCTTGAAAATCTCATAACTTTAGTAATAAAATAAATTTTATAAAAATATAATTTTTAAGTTGTATTAAATCTAAATCAATTGCACAGAGAGGCGCTCTACAACTCAGCATGGGAGAGATGTTGCCACATAACGTTACATTTAAAAATAGTAAAATAATAATTGAAATTAAAAAATTAAAAATAGTAATAATAAAATAAATTAATGTCAGACATAATTACAATACTTCAATTTACACCTTAATCTTATATAACTTTATATAGGGATATAATGTAACCCAAAGTAAATAAATAAATAAATTAACTTTTATTATGAGGAAGAAATGTAATGAGCAAAAAAATATAATTTACTTTTTACTACAAGGAAAAAATGCAATTTTTCCACATGACAAAAAATAGTATTATTGATAGTAAATTATGTGTAATTCATTCTATGTTCCATTTACATGTGATATTTAAAACACAAATATATTTATAAGAAATATATATATATTTGTAACAACCCTCGTGAAAATTCCATGTAATAAAAGTTAATAAAAGAAAAATAATAACCAAGGTCACGAGACACATATTTCAAGCTAAATGTTGGGAAAAAACATCCCAGTGTGCGTATTCATATGGTTTATTATGGCTATGTTAATTGGAAAAGGAAATGGCTAAGGCTTTCGAAGGCAAAGTATCATTTATTGACATTTATTTATGAAAATAATGGAAAATAGGAGAAAAGGGAGGTGAAAGGTCACATGTTGCTGTGAGGAGGAAAATGAAGGAAAATAATGGAAAATGAATAAAATAGAGGCCTCATTAATAAAAAGGATTTTGAGGATTAGTTCGTAACATTTTGCTAATTCTTTTTTGGAACTCTCATTCTATTCTCTCTCTCTCTCTCTCATACTCTCAAACACTTAGAGTTTCTTGGAGCACTCTTGGAGAGCGTGGCATACTTGGAGTTTTGGAGCAAGAAGGCAAAGGAAGGGCAGGAAAGTGCAAGAGGACATTGTGATCAACAACTATAATGGGTTTTGTTTGCAGGTACCTAGTTGCATGTATGTTTTCCTCACTAGTTTTGGCATGCATGGCATATGCATGTGGTTTCTTGGTTATGATTTGTCAATGGCTTGGAGGATTTCTTGGATTGACAAAAAAAAATTCTAGCCTTGCCATTTCTTGGATAGTCATGGTGTTGTGGGTTCATTTCATTGTATGTTTTTCTGGTTGTTTCTCATGTTTTTTTAGCTGTGGGTTTAGTTACTAGTTCCTGGAGCCTTGGTTGGACAAATGCTATGAGGCCCTGTAATAGCTTGGGTTGAGTTACTGGTCCTGCGGCCTTGGTTAGACAAACGCTTTGGAGCCCTTGGTGGGTTGAGTTACTAGTCCTAGAGTTAGTTAGAAAAATGCTTTGGAGCTCGAAAAAAACTGTGGGTTGAGTTACTAGTCCTGGAGCCTTGGTTGGAAGAAATGCTCTAGAGCCCTGGATAGCTTAGGTGGAGACAAATATGGTGATGGTTGTGATGTCCAACCATGAAGTGGAACCACTGGTTGAGGGTTGAGGTAGTTTTGTCTCTAGAGGCCTTGGTTTGGTTTTGATTGATGTGTTTTATGAGATCCCACATTCGTGCTTGGAATATGGCATGGGGGTGACGAATGAAGAGAGACTTGGCTCAACCATGTCTATGGTCGGGTGGAATGTGGAAGTCCCATACTTGGTTGCATTTTTCTTATGGAAATAATATTTTTTTTCCCTTTTGTATTGATGGGTAAATATGTTTGTTATTATGTGGCTTATATGGTTGTTATATGCGTATCATTTCCGTTATTTATGTGCTAGTTATGAATGTGTTTTATGATGGTTATGATGTATAGATCTCATCATGTTTTGATTTATAAATGAATGAACAATGCATGTATGACCCAATAGATGATAATGCAGTTAATGTGATGATGCAACAAATGCATATTAGCAATCTCAGATAAGCAAGAGACCCCTATGTTCAGATTTGTTGTTTAAACGTGTAGATTACATATTTCTGACATGTTTGATGAAATGCTTATCATGGCTAGTAGGGGTCCAGTCAAGTCCTTGTTCGAGTGTTTTAATTTAAATCGTTATTTTGTTGTTATCTTTTAGTTCTAAAAGTGTCATGGAGTTCTGGGCTGTGAACTGGGCTTTGGGCCTGAAAAAGTGACACAAAAATCAGGGTCGCAGGCTCATGACTACTGGGAAAAGTCCCCAGTCGCATGCATAGCCATGTTGTGTGTGCGATTGGAGGGTCCCAGTTGCACTCTTTCCCATGTCAAGGAAGCGACTAGGGGATTGATGCATGAAAATGTCAAGTTGGATTAGGGGCTAGCCTCCTAGAAGGTTGGGATGGTTGTTAGGTGTCCTGTAGCATGTGCAGGAGGTTTTTGTTGTGGTATGGTGTTGGTTCCACTTCCTTAAAGTGACCTAGGAGGTTGAATTAGATCATAGTAACTCTTCATCACATGTTTACCCCATTTGGCCAGTTACTTGGGTAGATGTGGGAGGAGGGTGTTACAATATTTTAATAACAATCATAATAAAAATATTTCAATGTCTATATTAAATGACATAATTTTATAGATATTTTATATAGAGAAAAATAAAGTTATTTAAATTGAAAATTTTCTTATATTTTCACTTTAGTGAGAAAGATTGAGAGAATTCTTAATCTATTAATAGTTGCTTTCTAAATCAATGTATGAGGGATATTTGTAAAATTTTCAATGTTTAGTATGGATTTGATATGTAATATTTTAGAAAATATTAATAATAAAAATAATTAAATGTATACATACCAAAAAAATAAAAAATAAAAAATAAAAAAATTGAGGGGGCATATTTTAACATTTTAGCACGAAGACGTGAATTATATATAAATTATTTCAATGTCAACTATATATATATATATATATATATATATATATATATATATATACCAACTGCCATATCCACCAAGAACCTAGAGGTATCAAATCTCTTTTCACTCAAAAATATGTTTGCATCTCAAGAGATTTTATCCCTCTCAGCTCTTGGTAGATCCAAAGTTAAGACAAATCTAGGCTGCAAGTTGTAAAAAAATTATGACTAAAGTTTTTTAAATTTAACAATAGATTGAATTTACAAACCAATATTGAATTAGTTAAATTGTATTTTTGAATAATGTATTATAATAATCATTTATATTAAGAATTGAATGAGTTAAACAATTTCGTCTTTTTAAGAACTAACTAAATTATTTTATCTTTAATTATATTATTTTTGTGAGTATTGAAATATTTTACTAATTAAGTTAGATTGAATATCAATGAACTATGTAAGCAATAGAAAATGATTTATCGTAATTTTACAATCATAGTTTCAACCATACTAAACTTTGTAATTTATAAAAATATCCTTGCATTTTTTTAAAGTAAGTCGTTTTACCTGCAATTTCATATATAAAAGTTTGATAAAAATTCAGCAATACATAATCTATAATAAACATTATCTCATAAAATAAACATTATGATGATAATCATCTAACAAACACCAACGTCATCTAAGATACACATTCGAATTCACTACCATCATCTAATCATATACACTTTAGAAACACATATAAACGTCATTAGCTAGCACACAAATATAATAATCGAACAAGTCATCGTCATCGTGATCACATATAATAAAACACAAAGATTGTAATCTAACTTAATCACCACATACATCCTCAAATTAATATAAATATCATGTCAAATAACTGATATCACGTACACATCTATCTGCAAGCACATTAAATGAACATATATAATATGACCTAACAATTTTTTTTTGGTAGTTTAGACTAAATCCTAATCACCCACGGGTTTCGAATCAGTGACCTTGCAAACGGAGTGCCTTAATAGTGCACCCCATCACCGAATGCTCTACACCACGTGGGCTCTAATATGACATAACATTATACACATCAACAACAACAATATATAAATTAAGTACATAAACATGAACAAATATATATATATATATATATAACACAAAGAAGTCAAATAACTACATCATGAAGTAAAATAAGAGCAATCAAATATATGATAGAACAAACGTAGCAGTGCCTCCACCTTGGTCTACAGTAGAATATGATGGATGGTCAATTACTACCTTATCAAATACATTTTTCGAACTCAGCTGAGATGCAGGACTAAGAGGTGGCTGGTTTGCAATAGAAGGACATGGACGTTCTGTAGGAGAAGGTGGTCGGTATGCTTTGTCAAGATAAACATATGACACATCCTCTAGCTCTAGCATCTCGACATCATCAGGTGACTATGAGCAAGTGCACTACTAGAAGGATCATCGACACCTTGAAGGCGATGATCCGATGGGGTGGCAACACTAGAAGCATCATCATCACCATCCTCATGATCATCACCCTCATCATCATCGCCCTCATCTTCATCATGACCACCCTCATCTAATGGATGTGTTGCTGCATGATGCCCTGCAACCCTCATCACTGCCAACAAAGTACTAGCTCTGATGACATGCCGCATAAGAGACATCAAATCCCACATACAAGTCCTGTAGAGATCCACGAACATCAGATTCGTGCTGATATCCCGAGGCCTCGCAGGGCAGACTCCCTGCTGAACTAAAACTCTAACGAATATATCACAATAGTCTATCCAAAATTGCATAGCATTACTTCACCGCACCCCCCCCCCCCACCCTGAGGATGTGCCTCACCCTCACCCTCTTGGGCCTCACCCATCTCCTAATCTCCTCCATCCGTCGATGGGGGAGGAGACATGTTCCCATCATATAAGCCAATGTCTACAAAATACATAGTAGAAAAAAACAGTTAGATAATTTCATTAAATAATTTAATAAAACAAGTTAAAGAATGTGATAGAATAAATTTTATTCTTATTCATTTAAATAAGAAAATGAAACTTGAATAATTTAAAGAAAACACTAATATTACCTCTATCATCTATAGGCTCATCCACTGCGAAGAAGATGTTGGTAAACCCTCTCCATTCAATCCTCGTGTATGGATACGGCAACATGAAAAACACATGGTCATCCACATTGGCCAGTAGCTTCAGTGCCTTGTCTAAAATCCTAGCTAGAAACTCTGGCATGCCCCTCTTGGTCATCATCTACCCCCACATGTACAATTACGCCTCGATTATCAGCTTAAGAGGGTGATGATAAAATGTATGCTTCGTCTTTGGAAGCCTCTCAAAAATAAACCAAAAATCTCGGAAGAAAAATGGAAGGTCTCCCTACCTTATCTCAACAATGCACGACATCTATCTAAAGCCATGCAAAACTGCCTCAAAAAAATTGCAGACCATATGATGCAACGTGGAACCTAAATAAAAGAATCAAAATAATACAAAAGAGGGAAAATAATGCACTACCCATCACCAAAATAATGTGCAATGGTGCTGACTAATAATGAGAGGCACCTAGCCTCCTCTGTAGAAAAAGAAGAAATTCGTAGTTTTCCACCACGAAATTGAAAATTTGATGGACGAACTGCATCAGGCCTGACATATTTCTGAGCATATGGAAACTGAATCTCAGTCAAGCAACACCATGAAGGACATCAGGGAATTGGGGAAAATTCTCCCCTCTCCTGGATAGGCCAGTGATAAAGTATATGTCCTCCTCAGTGGGCCTATACCACAACTAAGTGCCGACATAGAAAGCCTGCTGTCGGACATTCCATCAGTGGATCAGATGCGCCAATAAGAATGAGTGCGACTTCAGGGACATACCCTCCTCATAGTAATTGAGGATGCCTACATTCCTTAAGAGCACTCAGGTTACTACAATAATAAGGCAAGAGTATAAATACCTCTCCTTCTCTCTGGCCTACCATGTTTAGATCATATTGTATGGGTCCACCTACTGCCCCCTCTGTTGATGTCTCTGTTACATGATTGGCATATAAAATACATCAACCTCATAGATAAAATACAATTTTTTTTATTAAATGAAACATATATTTATAACTATGGAAACATAACTTTCAATCTAAAAAATATATAAAAATTATCGGTGCGCTCAAAATATAATTATGCATAACAGATAGTTCGCTTTCAACTATAACCACACTAGTAATAGTGCACACATAAGTATGACGCACCATGGGTGTTTCATGAATTTAACTTTTCATAGTGGTGACATACTAGTGCACTAGTGTTCACGGATCGAAACATAGTGCACCCAGTAAATTTACAGGGCGCATCGCCAGTGTGAGCCAAACATATCAAGCACACCATGCGTTGATTTTTATTTATTTAAAAAAAATAAAAAAATAAAAAGAGAAATTAAACCTAATTTGCAATTCTATTCCAATAAAAAATTAAATTAGAAAGAAACGTAGAGATTACCTGGACATTTGGTTGTCGAGGAGGCATTGTGGACACAATGGAGAAAAACAATTTTTCACACTGTTTGAAAAAAATGGAAACTCAAACAGTGAGCATGGTATTGAAAGGTGGTGAGCAAGAGAAGCACCGATATCAGGGTGCTCTCATGTGGTAAGAGTGGCGCCGATACTTCAGATCTCTCCCGCATTGTAGATGATAAAAATGAAAATTACAGCTGGGATAGTTTTTTTTATTTAACCTTCCTCCGATGCATTTTACGAAGGACACCAGGGTGAGATAAATCCAAAAGCACTGTGTTTTTTTTTTTTTTCAATTCAAAATTATCGAAGTGCTTTATTAAGACACCCCGAAGCTTTATGTTACAGGTAATGCACGGGTGTTGTGATTTTACAATAGCACCGATAATTTTTTGGAAATTGGAAATTGCTTTTACGCTTTATAAGATGCCCTGGGACGTTTTTATATGTTTACCAGAATGGGATGTCAATATTGTCGAGTAAAATTGATACATTTTACTATATGAAGGATTTTGGCGCTAGTTAATATTCAAGCACCAATGTGATTTTGTAATTAGCACACTGTGGTTTTTTGTTTAAAAATAAATAAAAATAAAAATCCATGGTGCACAATGTTATATGCAGCTCCAGTGCGCTTGAATAATTTAGACACATCATCAAAGAAACACCCGCTAAAACATCTTCCCACCCACCTTTGCTACTAACCTCTACTACAAACAAAATTTTGGGCTATTTTTATAGGGGCTTCTGTAAAACCTCCGTTAAAAGGTCTTTTCCTTATAGTAATTTCAAAATTTTTACCTCACCCAAATGCATTGGACTAAGAGAGTTGGATATTTCTAGACAAGTGATAGGGGATGAACAGGTTAGCAGGGGTTAGTGGCTTGAGCTAAGTATGGCACAACATTAACATGGAGGATTTTGTTCCATACAAAGGAGATTATACATTCAATCCATCCTTTAGGATTATATGGCGAGAGGTACTAATTTAGTACCCAATGGATCAAGATAGGTCCTTTGATACATCCATGGCCATAGTTCAAAAAAGGTTGTGGATTACCGAAGGGGCTGTTGGTGAGGTAAAACCCCTCTGCGGATAGAGGCGATCCCACTAGACCTAGAGTGGGTCTAGTCACAAACGAGACACGCTATGACATCAATTCCTAGTTAATAATGGACAAAGACTTGGTAGATCACTTACCGTAGGTCCTGCGCTGTTGTGTCATCCGAAAGAATGGCTGCCTCTCACTCCTGATTCGACAGATCATGATCCACTCGTTCTCATGCCCAAATACCTGCACATACACAAGAAACGAAGACGATACACAACATACTATTTCGCATTCCTAACTATTAGTCATTCGAAGAAGACTAAATCAAATGCGTCAAATAAACATAACACAGAGATGGAATCAATATCATAGTCGAGTATATTAAATTAAATAAGGAAGAGTACAACCATGCTTCTACGTTGCGATATCCTCCAGCAGGGTTCCAGTGGATCACGTCTCACAAAGCTCGTCGAGAATTCAGACGGGACTCTCTACGGGATCCTCCTTGGTTCGACCTTCTCTATAGCGATTACTTAGCTATAATATCTCTTCTCCAAGTTCAACTTCTTGGCTATATGTTCAACTAGATTTTGTAAAGGGAGAAGGCTTGTTTATATAGAGGGAGAAGGAGAGGTTAGGATTCCTATAATCGTGGGGGGAGTCCTATCCTCCAAGAATGTTCCATCAACCATTTCATAAAGGAAGAGATCTATGGCTTATCGAGTTTAACCACTTGCAATGAGTCATTCCTGAGGTGGTTAAAGGAAACTTCCACCTCCAATTTGTTAAAAAAAATTCCTAAAAAGGCTAGCGCGGGCACAACACAGGGATAGAGCACTAGCTGGCGTGGCCTCTAGTGCAAATCTTCCCCATTGGTGCGAGGGGTGAACTGTCTACCCGCGCTATTGCCAAAACATAGATTTTTGAGTGCTTTCTAAGGAAATGTTCAACAGGAAGAATCATGTCCTTATGCAGAAGGATGCAAAGAAGGTATTTGTAGAGTTTGACACTGCTCACAGGTCATGGGAAAGACCCTTCAATATGCGGGGTGAGGGATTTCAGGGACAGTGACAAAATGTTGTGTAACAGATGCCCCCTAAAGCATGAGGTCCTAGAGAGAGGGAGTGGCGAAATGCTTTATGAGAACGTGTTCGACCAAAACACTGCTGTCAAAAAACCTGCAAGTACGAATACAACTGATACATTTTTGCAGCCAAATTAACGAGTCCAAAACGACAAGCGACTCGGCGATCTTTTCAATTTTAGAGAGTCAGAAAAGAGCTGAAAGGTGACTCCAGTAGTGACTTTTTCGTGTTTTTACCAAGTCCAAAAAAGTATAAAATACAACTCGTTTCTTTGTTATAACCGCGTGAAAACCTGTCGCTACACAAAAAGATGTGTGTAAAACGTATTCCTTGAAAATAACAAGAAAATATATCGACAAATATGTTTTAAAACCTATTTTAGGACTTTGAAAAGTTATAAAAGACCATAAATGGTAAAAAAATATTTACTTTTCACTTTTACCTCTTTGCCAAGCAATAGTGACCCATTTCTCTTGTGATCTTCAGGCGATGATTGCAAACAATCCAGTGCACCAATCCAGATTCTGTCTGTTTTAGGTAAGAACCGAATTCATTTGCCATCTTTGAAGCTATGTTTTACTGCATTTAGTTGTCATTTGGGATCCCTTATGGGAGGATTGGCAAATTCTAGGGCATCACAGTTGGCGCAGGTTTCGGGCACGGACCCGCGCCAACCGACCCATTTTTACACAGGGGTCGTGCCAGTTGGCGCGACTATTAGCCAAACAGTCGTGCCAATCGCGCAACCCAAAATCCGCTTTATTTTTAAGAAAATGCAACCAATAGACTGCAAATTTTAATGCCTAAGGGGGTTTCTAATGTTCCTATGATCGATTCATGCAGGTACAAAGCACAAAAACATGGTTATCGAGTGGAAAAAGAGAGAGCATAGTGAAGAGGATGAACAAGCAATGGCAAATGAACAATGCATGAATGACCTCAGGAATTGTGGGCTCAAGAAGTTCTTTATGACACCATGTCTCCGAGCTCAGCCCGAATTGCTTCAGTATCTAATCATCATTTGGGATGAAGATCGGGAAAAGTTCGTACTTCAGGATAAAGAGCTCAAACTCGAAGTTTCTGATGTGTATTTCTTCACTGGGTTGTCACCTAGGGGTGCAGTCCCTATCTTAACCGGTACCTGGCATTCCAAAGAAAGCATGGAAATGGTCATTGATAGGGTGTGCCATGGGGCACGAAAAGGATCAGGGAGTGGCAAAGTGAATATCTAGACTCTTCCTGATTTGGCACTGAGGGTAGTGCTTCACACCATCACACGGGCTGCAGGATCGTAGGCACCACATGTGGCCACGAAGACACAACTTCTTCTTGCTTCAGAGTGTATGAACTCGACCATCTTCAACTGGGCCGAGGTCGTGACTATCAACATCAAACGACAGCTCACGAAGTGCAAGAAGACCAAACTCAAGTAGTTTGGGTATGGGTCGATCCTAGTATCGTTATTCTTGGAATGATTACCCATATTTCAGCGTCAGAAGGTTATAGTCCCGGAGCCACCACCTAACGAGCCACGGATGGCCCAATGGGTGACACTGATGCCCAGAGCAGGGGGTGGCCAACAGATGTCCTGGAGGCCAGAGTTTTTTTATTTTCTTCGACGACAACTGATTATCGTGGAGGATTGGCCCTACACCGGCACGGACTTCACCGGAGACCTAGACCTCCCACTCCCAGAGGGAGAGGATGTTGTGTAACCAACTCCCAAAAGAGAAGAAAAGAGATATCCACGCCTTAGAAATAAGCCACTTCGAGGGGGCAACCTCCAATACATTACATGAATGAACAATTCTTGGATGATACAATTCACAAAACCTCCTTTCTATATATAGGAGTCCATGGGGCCATAATGTAATCCTGGTGGGCCACAATGTAATCCTAGCCGACCTAACAATAATAATTTAAGGGCACAATAATAACAAAATGGGGGTTACAAGGGTACAACAATAACAATAAGGGGTTTACACTAACAATAATAAGGGGCTATACTAGTGATATAGGGACCTAACATGCCCCTCTCCTTCAAAAAAAGTGTTGTGCTCAACACTTGAGTAGCTCCAGGTGCTTCTGTATAAAATTCTCATCCTCCCATGTAGAATCTTCAGTGGGTAAGTTCTTCCACTTGATGAGATACTCTGAAATTGATCGATTCCGTAGTTGTCGAGTTCTTTTTTCCATGACTGCTTCAGGTTCCAATATGATTTTCCCTTCCCCATCAAGTTCTGGCAATACTGTTTGAGCTGGAAGATTTTCACCTATAACCTTCTTTAAGCATGAAACATGGAAAACTGGATGTACTCGCGAAGAAGCAGGAAGCTCCAATTTGTATGCCATAGTACCAATCTTTTGCAACACCTTGTAAGGACCATAGTACTTTGGCGATAATTTATTATCCTTCTTTTCTTGCTTGAGGGGCATTTGTTTGTATGGTTGTAGCCGTAAAAATACCCAATCTCCTACATCAAAACTTCTCTCGCTACGATGTTGATCTGCCTGTTGTTTCATTCGATTTTGTGCCAAATTCGGGTTATCCTTTAAGAGTTGGAGAACTTCTTGCTGATGCTCGATGTGATCTTCCACTGCTTGAACCTTCGAATTTTCCCTTAAAGATGATGTGATGGATGGTGGATGATATCCATAAAGTGCCATAAATGGGGTCATTTTTGCTGCAGTATGGAAGGAAGTGTTATACCACCATTCGGCAAGAGGTAACCACTTGACCCATTGTGTTTGTTTATCAGATACAAAACAATGAAGATATCCTTCCAAACATTTATTTACTATCTCCGTTTGACCATCAGATTGAGGATGATAAGATGAGCTATGAGCTAATTGAGTACCCAAACAAGAAAATAACTCCGTCCAAAAATTTCCAGTAAAAATGGGATCTCTGTCACTCAAAATAACCCTTGGGCTTCCATGTAGCTTTTGAATTCTGTCCATAAATGTAGTAGCAACTGTACTTGCTTTAAATGGATGAGATAATGCACAAAAGTGTGCATACTTGGTAAATCTATCAACTACCACCATGATGACACTCTTTCCTTCGGACTTAGGTAAACTTGTGATAAAATCCATTGAAATCTCCTCCCAACGTTGACCTGGAATGGATAAAGGTTGTAGAAGTCCTGGGGTCTTAATTGTTTCCACTTTATTCTGCTGGCAAACCAAACATTCCGCCACAAACTTTCGAATATCGGATTTAAGGCCATCCCAAAAAAATTCTTTCTTCACCCTGTGGTAAGTTTTTAAAAATCCTGAGTGTCCTCCTAAAGGAGAAGTGTGCAATTCCAGAAGAATCTTTTGTTTTAGTTGGAATTCTTACAAAGATATAAGCGATCTTTGTACCATAAGGAATCATTTTTCCAACTAAATGTATCAGATGTACTAGGATCTTGCTGCAACTTTTGAATGAGTGTCCATACATCTTTGTCCTTCTTCCATTCATCTCTTGATTATCCAATCTGGTTGGATAATAGAAATGGCACAAAGCAATGCTTCCACCTCTTCATTCTTTCTTGAGAGTGCATCTGCAACAACATTAAGCTTTCCTTTTTTGTAGATTATTTCAAAGTCATAACCCAACATCTTTGTGACCCATTTTGCTGCTCTTCTGATGATAGTCTTTGTTCCAAAAAGTGTTTAAGACTATCATGATCAGTTTTTACCTTGAAGTGTCTTCCCATTAGGTAAGTTCGCCATTTCTTTAGTGCATGTAGTATTGCTAACATTTCCTTCTCATAAATAGGTTTCTGTAAATACTTTCCTTTGATTGGACGACTTTCAAAGCAATGGGTCTTCCTTCCTGCATTAAAACTGCACCAATTCCATTTCCTGAGGCATCACATTCCACAATAAAGGTTTTTGTGAAGTCTGGTGTAGCTAAGACCGGTGCTAGGCACATTGCCTCTTTAAGACGTTCAAGGCCTTAGTTGCTTCAGGAGTCCATGAAAATGCATCTTTCTTCAATAATGTTGTTAGAGGTGCTGCTATTCTCCCATAATTCTTAACAAACTTGCGATAATACCCTGTTAACCCGAGAAATCCTCGCAACTGCTTTATGGTTGTGGGAACTTTCCATTCCTTAATGGCTTTAATTTTGGTAGGGTCCACTTTAACACCCTCGTGAGATACAATATGACCCAGATATTCCACCTCTTGTACTCCAAAGAAACATTTGGACTTTTTTTCATATAATTGTTTCTCCTGCAATAGTTTGAGCACCCTGTCAACATGTTCAACATGATCCTTCCAAGACCTGTTGTAGATTAGTATATCATCAAAAAATACTAGCACAAATTTTCTAAGGAAGGGTTTGAAAATGGAATTTATCAACCCTTGAAATGTAGAAGGTGCATTGGTAAGGCCAAAAGGCATGACCAAAAATTCATAATGACCCTCATGAGTTCGAAATGTTGTTTTTGGAATATCTTCGGTCTTCATTCTAATTTGATGATATCCTGAACGAAGATCCAACTTGGTAAAATAAATTGCTCCATGTAATTCATCCAATAATTCATCAATCACGGGAATGGGAAATTTGTCTTTAATGGTGAGCTTATTGAGCTCCCTATAATCCGGACACATTCGCCATGATCCATCCTTCTTGTGTACCAATACTACAGGAGCAGAGAAAGAACTTTGACTAGGTTGAATTATACCCACCTCTAACATTTCTGCAATCATACGTTCAATTTCGCTCTTTTTGAAGTAAGGATATCTATAAGACCTAATGTTTGGAGGAACACTTCCTGGAATCAAATGAATAGCATGATCATGATCACGAATAGGTGGGAGTCCTTTGGGAGTTTCAAACACCTTGGAATGATTGTCCAAGACTTGTTGGAGATCTGCAGAAATAGATGATTTTGATGTTGGAACTTCTAGTGAGCATAAGTGTGCAATTACGCCTCGCTGTTCTTTCTTTAGAAGCTTTGTCATGACATTAGAGCTTATTATCCTTCCTGGCTTCCCTGCAATACCCCGTAATTCGACTTCCTTTCCTTCTGAAAAAAATTTCAAGAAAAGTTCTTGAAAATTAAAAACTACCGTCCCCAAAGATTGTAACCATTGTACTCCTAGTACAACATCAGCACCTCCCATAGGAATGGAAAGCATTGGACTAGTCAATACATATTCCCCCATGGTTAGCTTGATATTATGGCATTTTCCGGAGAAATTTATAGTTCCTCCATTTGCAACCATCACTTGACATTCTGGTGCTGGGTATAGGAAACAATTTAATTCCTTGGCTACCTTATAATGAATAAAATTATGGGTGCTACCTGAATCAATCAACACTATTACCCTTTTCTTCTTTTTATGTCCTTCTATCTTGAGAGTTTGAGGAGTGGTAATTCCCGCCAGTGCATTACACGATATGGTCGCATTCATTTCTTCCTCTTCTAGGGCTAGTTCCTGGTGTATATCCTCTTCTTGTTCATTTTCTTCTTCCTCTTCACAATCTATGTAAAATAATTTCTTCTCAGCACACTTATGACCTTTAGTGTATTTGCTATCACAACTGTAGCAAAGCCCTTTTGCTCTTTTTCTTCCAATTGTTGTGGTGTCAACCTTGTAGGTTGTGGAAATCTAGGCGTAGCAACACTTCCTTCTTTATAGAATTGAGTGGTAGGCTTCCTTGTCGCCATAATTTTACATTCAACTTTTCTTGCCAACCTGAATGCCTTCTCCAATGAATCAGGTTCCAAACGCGAACTTCATGTTGGATGTTATCCTTTAAAGTGCCTAGGAAGAGATCAATCCTGTGTTCCTCTGTAAGATCAGTTACCCTTATATTCAATTTTTGGAAGTCCTCAATGTGCTGCCCCACTAAACCCTTTTGTTTGAGATTTATCAATTGGGTAGAGAAGGTGTTGCTCTTTGTATCCTCATAATGTGCTATCATTTCCTCCGTAAAAATTGACCAAGTGACAATTTTTTTACGGGAGCAAAGCCATTGATACCATACAAATGTATTTTGTTCTAAATGTAAAGTTGCAATGCGTACCTTTTGCGTGTTTTGCACGTTATGAAGATCAAAATATTGCTCCATCTGTAGTATCCATGTTATAGGATCCTTTCCATCAAACTTCCTCATATCCATTTTTGGAATATGGTGGTTCTTCCCGCCAACATTCGAGTTTATGGAATCATGATTAACATTTATTTTGTTCTCATCAGGAGGTTCTTCTCCTATATTTCCGCCATTAGGAATCATTTCGGGTTTTAAGCTTGTCATCAAGCCTTCCATGTATGCTTTTAGATCATTCTTCATGTCATCCATCTTAGCTTCCATGCCGACTTCCATGCCATCCATCTTAGCTTCCAAACCATTCATCTTATCTTCCACGCCTTTCTTCAAACCATTCATCTTATCTTCCACGCCTTTCTTCAAACCATCCATCTTAGTTTCCACGCCTTTCTTCAAAACTTCCATTTCATTTTTTTTTGTTCTTTGTGAGAGCGAAATTTGTTGCATTTGCTCTTGTAATTTTGACATGTCATGTTGCCATTCTTCATCTTC
The DNA here is from genome assembly GCA_034641835.2 of Pinus albicaulis. Classification (NCBI taxonomy): domain Eukaryota; kingdom Viridiplantae; phylum Streptophyta; class Pinopsida; order Pinales; family Pinaceae; genus Pinus; species Pinus albicaulis. The sequence continues at coordinate 584,524,711 of CM076575.1, forward strand.
ATGAGTAATAGTAGAGCCTTCTAAAGGCTTAATGAGTGTTGAATTATTTTTAGGGGCCATTCCAGACTCCAATATTGATATTTATTCTACAATAGGCCCTTGCAATCAATTCAACTTGATTCTTCAAACAAGACTTATGCAATTCGGAAAAAAATACACACCTTTTACTAGCTTTGAGGAGCTCGATATTGAAATTGAATTTTCTCTGTAATTGAAAATCTTCGATATCTCAAATTCAGCCTTGTAGTAGCCCTCTGAAGCTTCTTTCAAATGCCACAGGTCTGACCTGATTTGGATTCTCCAAGACAAATTTGTGTCCAATCTCCCACAATGACCTAATTTTGGACTGGTTCAGTAGAGAGAACTTGTATGACTTGCCACGTGTCACTGTTTTGTTCTTTGTCTTTGAAATTGATAGCCAAGAAACTACAGGCCGTGTACTTGCGACCAATTTTGACGGCACTCCAATCCAATCTCCAGAGAGAGAGTTATTGAACTTTTACCACGATCACCTCTTTGAGATGAAATTCTGGAGCCTGAAAAAGCACTACCTTCCACAGATCATATCTCCGAAAATATTGCGAACCAAGCTCTGAAATTTTTTGACGAATTTCCTCAGGATTTCAGCTTCGCACTATATGAATTTCAGATTCTAAACCTTTGTAGAAAATTTTTTATAGCGCAAATGCCACGATGACCTGTTTAGGAGCTTGAAAACAGACCTAACTTCCACAGATGATATCTCCGCAAATATTGCGAACCAAGATCTGAAATTTTTAGACAAGATTCCTCAGGCTTTCAGCTTCGCACCCTAAAAATTTCAGCTTCTGAAACTTCGTAGAAAAAAAGTTATAGCGAGAATGCCACGATGACCTGTTTGGAGCAGCGAAACCCTAGAATCCCAAGTCTCTGATACCAAATGTTGTGTAACCAGCTCCCAAAAGAGAAGAAAGGAGATATTCACGCCTTAGAAATAAGCCACTTCGAGGGGGCAACCTCCAATACATTACATGAATGAACAATTCTTGGATGATACAATTCACAAAACCTCCTTTCTATATATAGGAGTCCATGGGGCCATAATGTATTCCTAGTGGGCCACAATGTAATCCTAGCCGACCTAACAATAATAATTTAAGGGCACAATAATAACAAAATGGGGGTTACAAGGGTACAATAATAACAATAAGGGGTTTACACTAACAATAATAAGGGGCTATACTAGTGATATAGGGACCTAACAGAGGATTGGGACGAAGAACTTGGTAGGACTCTTTTTTTTTTCATGAGTTTATAATTATTTTTTTTGATATATATGCATGTTTTGGCAGTTATTCTTATATGCATGCAGATGTTAGCCCAGAGCATCCTGAAGGCATGTCGCTGGTAGCGAGGCGGATTCCTCGCGATTTCGATCCTCATGGTGAGGGTGGCGAGGAGGAGATAATGCATAATCTAGAGGGATCGCCCGTGGGATCCTAGACTATGCTCGTTTGGATGATGTGCCTTGGGCCTATCAGAGGCATACTGTAGGGGTGCCAAGTCGTATCCACCGCTTGCTGAGGCAGTTGGTATGGGCGGTGATGTGCTATCATGAGCACCACGTCGATTAGGCACCTAGGCTTTATTTCTGCACATTTTTTAGAGACATGTTGTCTCATGATGTAACTGAAACAAACATATATTATTTTTTGTGGGTTTTATGATGCATACATTGCAAAAAAATGATATCTATATATATATATATATATACACATCTATTTTATACATATGATGATGTTTTTATAAATTGCGCAAATGTCTATCTAGCATAATGTTAGCTATTGCATCTGTTAATGTATTCATTCGTCTTGGTATATGTTTATATTTAATGAAATCAAAATGTCTCTCAAGTAAACAAATATGCAAATACAATCTCAAAATGCATGGGTTTCGAATCGAATAATGGTCGTTCAGTTGAAGAACAACAAGTTGTGAATCCAACTTCACAAGCAATGTGCGTATGCCGAGGTTGACTGCCTTGATTAATAGTTCCAAAACTTCACTATATTCAACGACATTGTTTTTAGCTGGTCCCATACAAATACCTTGTAAGTTAATCAACTCACCAACAGGATCATAAATTACCTAGGCTACTGAAGACAAGTTACTGGTACTGCAGGAAGCACCATCCACGAAACTGACATAAAGGGAAATAAACATCTGCATAGAAAACAAGACCCAATAAGCAGAAAAAATCTCACAAAGCACATCAAACCAAAGCATGCACACAAAATGAAAACAATCACATATGTAAACATATCAGGCGTGAATGATTCAAGCATAATATTTTTTCAGATACAACCCATTTCTAGGCTGCGATAAAGGACAACCTTCATAGTCAATAAGCTCATAAGCCCCATTCTGTAACACATGTTTAACGATGTAGGGCCCATGCCACATGGGTTGGAATTTTCCTGCCCCTAGCTTGTCATGAGCTTGGTCGTATAGAAGGACGAGATCGCCTTCGATGAAAGAACGAGGAGAAAATGTTTGGTCAAAATGGGCTTTGAATCGCTTCTTCTGTGCTTCGATGACCAAGGCAGCTAAGCGACGAGTTTCGTCCAATCTCTCTAAGTAGAGGAGACGTTCTTCTTCAGGCGAAGTATTGGGTAGTAATTCCATAGCTAATTTAAGTGAAGGGATTTCACATTCAATTAGAAGTGTGGCTTCCAGACCGTATACCAATTGAAATGGGGTAAACCCGGTTGCATTCTTGATCGATGTTCGGTAAGCCCATAGAGCTGAGAACAACATGAGATGCTAGTTTGATTTGTGGATCCCAATTTTTCTTTGAAGCATTGTAACAAGGACCTTGTTTACAACTTCAACTTGGCCATTAGCTTGATGATAGTAAGGCGTTGAGCTGTCATGACGCAGACCCAACTTAGACGTCATCTTAGCCATCATATAATCCCGAAAATGAGAACCATGGTCGGTGACGATGGCTTGAGGGACACCAAACCAAGCAATAACGTGACTAAATATGAACTATGTCGCTGTCTTACCATCTGCAGCCAGTGTAGGCATTGCTTTGGCCCATTTCGTAAAATAATCGACGACGACAATAATATAGGCATGCCCCCCTGCCGAACGAGGGTTACACGTCATAAAATCTATGCCCCATTTGGCAAAATGGCCAACAATAATAACAGGGTGTAGAGGAACAGGCGGAGCACACATCTTGCGTTGATAAATTTGGCACTCATGGCATTTACGTACTACAACAATGCAAGCTTTAAAAATGGAGGGCCAAAAGTAGCCAGCATGAAGGATCTTCTGTGCAGTGGCATAACCAGACATGTGACCACCACAGGCGCCACTGTGGCAGTCATTTAAAACCTTCTCCACTTCCTCGAGGGTCAGACATCAGCGGAGTACATAATCGACTCTGAAACGATAAAGGGTATCTCCAACAATACGATAAGGTTGTGATTGATGCCGAATGTGGCGTCGGGCATCTTTTGTTAACTCAGACCTGAAAGTAGACGTTTGTAGGTACACGATGATATCGCCCTACCATGGGTCGAGGGTGCTGATCAGGAAGAGAGTTTCGTCTAGAATATGATCTTCTAAGGAAGAAGGAGCAGAGTCGGCAAGGAGAGAACAAATCAAATCAGTGAAAATAAGTGATTTCTTCGATTTGGCGATAGTGAACTCCAAATCAAAATCTTGGAGGATAACGATCCACTTCGAGTATTTTACCCCCATTAATTGTTGAGACAGAATATAAGTCATGGGGTTACAATCAGAAGTCACAGTCATCGTGCATAAAATAATGTAATGACGAAAACGTTGGACAACTTGGACCGCAACCAACGTTAACTTCTCGACATGTGCGTAACGCGTTTCAGGGTCGAGAAGGTTCCGAGACAAGTAGTAAATGACATGTTCGTTACGGCCATCATCATCTTGAACCAATACCATGGCGATCGTACTGAAGGCGACATCTAGTTAGAGGGTGAAATCACGATGGTAATTCGAAGGACACAATAGAGGAGCGTTGACAAGCGACGTCTTAAGTCTATCAAAACACTGCTAAGAAATCTCATCCCAATAGAAAGGGACGTCTTGCTTTAAAATTCATGTAAATCCTTTGGCTAATTTGGCATAGTTTGGGATGAAATGATGAAGGAAATTGGCTTTCCCTTGGAGACTATGGAGCTAGTGTAACGAGGATGGGGAGGGGATATTGACAATAGCCTCAACCTTAAGAGGGTCAAGGCGAATTCCATCTTTAGATATGATAAACCCTAAGATTCTACTGGAGTCGACGCAAAATATGCATTTATACGGGTTGAGCCTAATGTTGTAGCATCTATAATGAAGAAAAATTTAACGGATATGTTCCGGGTGGTCTTTCCACGCAGCTGAATGAGCCGGAAGGTCATCCAGGTATTGTTGGAAAATATGCTGGATATCATGAAAAGCATAGGACATCGCGCACTAGAATGTAGCCCCAGCATTCTTCAAGCCAAAAGGGAGTTTCTTATAAGCGAATGTTCCCGGAAAAATAAAATATGTCTTATGTTGATCTGACAAGAGAATGTTAATCTGGTTATAGCCAGAAAAACCGTCCATAAGGGAGAAGATTTCTCTCCCCACACAATCGTAAATGATCTAATCGATAAACGGGTGAGATAGTTATCCTTAGGACAGGCCCGATTGATATCACGATAATCAACACAAAAAAATGGCACCCTGCTTCTTATCCACAGGAACAATATTAGAAACCCATTCAGTTAGGGGAATCGGAAAAATGAAACCCGCTTTAAGAAGTTTTTAAACTTCAGCTTTGATAGCGGCGGCTTTCTGAGGATGCACGGGACGAAGATGCTGGAAAATAGGCTTCACGCCTGGGTAGGTGGGAATCTCATGCACCAGAATACTGGGGTCAATTCCAGGCATTTCTTCGTAAGACCAGGCGAAAAACATCGTGGAATTCGTGAAAGAGACTAGTGCACTTGGACTTCCTCGGAAGAGAAAGTGACTTCCACATGGATGTTCTCGACGATCCCCAGTTTGACTGAAATGTCGATAGGTATATTTTGAGTAATGTTACCCAAGTTACCCTCCGCAAAGACTTCATGAGTCAAAATAGGCGTTTTAAGTGGTGGAGAAGGAACTTGAGACGCGAAGCGCTCAATACAGTTAGAAATTTCCCCGAGGCAAGGCATAAACGAGGAACGATGATGCCCATCACTCCATGGTAGATCCTCAAGAAACATGGTTTCCATGATAGTCTCGTAAAATGGAAACACTTCTTTCAAAGGATTGGGTGAATCTGCATCACTGAGCCAAGGGGATTGAGAATACAAGTCGAGAGACATGCTCAAAGGAGCAGCTTTAGGAGGGGGAGAATTAGATGCAACTGTAAGCTCACAATAATTGATCTCGATTGGACTAAGCGACATTGATTCCCCAAATGAATCAACCTATTCAGGTAAAGGGATGATCCATGGGTCATCTGACCGAGAGATCATATTGACTTGAACGGTATTCGGTGGCGGAAGGGGAAAAAACCGATGAGAACGGGATCTTTGAAAAGACCCGGCCCTATACTATCAGGGGGATTAGGAATTTGATCCACGTATGGCACATTGTTCTCGGAAGACGAGGTAAAGAATGAAAATTGATCAATAGTAATAATTTTTTTCCTCGTGTGGAAACTTCAGAAGTCGAAAGAGGGTGGACGGAACACACAACATAGCGTGAGTCCAACTACGACCGAGTAGAAGATTGTAGTTGAGTTTGGCATCGACGACTTCTACTTCAACGTTGACTTTCTTTCCTTGCAATGTAATCGACAAGCTAACGAGAACACCCAAGGGTTTTGATTCCCTTCCATCGAATGCCTCAAGGGCATTGGGTGAGGAATTCAAGGCTGGAGAGCCAATAGCCTTCCAACAAGTATATGACATGACGAAGGTAGATTCACCTTCGTCCACTACGGCCCTATGGATGTTGAGACTGTTGATACCGACTTGTATAACAAGCGCAATCTGGTGTGGAGGTCGGGGGCTGAAATTCTCTAAATTGAAGGAGATAAGGCTAGAATCAGCAGGGTCAATCCCGCCGATCACAGATAATAACGCTTTTCGTTAAGATGGAAAACTCTGGAGCACTTCTAATGCGAACATCGCGGAAGTTTCCTGTGCTTAATCCTCAAAAATACTATAATGCTGAGCATCACAGGCATTAGGATTATAAGAAGATTTCCAGAGAACACCTTTAGAAGGTGGCCATATAACGGGTTCCACACTGGGCCTTTCAATTTCAAGAGGACTAGAGGAAAGTGGGGGAGGAGGACCATCAACGACATCTTTCCCGGCTTCCTGGCATGATCCAGCATAATTATTCAACCGAGTAGCGATGGAAACGGGTGCAGAACCGTTCATCATGAAAACTTGAGAGCCAAACGACGCAGATGGCGGAGGTTGCTCGACCATCTGGGTTTGCTGAGATGGAAAAGGTTCTTTAAGGACCATCGGAGTTCCCTTAGTGCCTTTGAGTAGTTGACTAACCTCGGATTGTCTAGGACAATCCTTAGTGTAGTGGTCCTCATCACAAATCAGACAGGGATACTTCAGCTTTCGCTGTGAACCATCATCAGCACGAGGTTTAGACAATTCCAGTTTTGGGGCATTGGATTTGGCCTTGCCTTTGCCCTTATTTTTCCCCTTGGAAGTCTTGTCCGCGGGATTGGCCTGAACGGCGTTGACCTCTGCTATTTTGCGAGAATTTGGGGTAGCTTGAGGAGCAAAATTATTGGAAGAATTTGATTTCTGGTTCCCATTGGAAGACTTGTGTGAAGTCTGAGATATGAAACTAATAACGTCGTCAATTGATGGAGTAGCTGGTGCTTTAGAGGTCCCGAGATGTGGATCTTAAGTCAAGATGTCGTACAAAATGCCTGATTGAGAGTACACTAAATCAAGGTACTGGGCACGAGCGATGGCTTGTTCCTCGGTTACACATGCCCCCATGGGGATGTCTTTCACGATATGATTGACAAAAGAGGTAGTGAACCAATGAGTAAGAAGCTGATCAGGAATTTCAAACTTGATTGGACGACGACGCCGTCTCCATTCATGAATGTGGTCTGAGATATGGGTAGCTCGGTCCTGTTTCAAGGACGTGAGGAGATGCGTCCCAGCTTCATAATGAACCGAAAACTGGAAATGAGTAAGGAACGCCATAGCGAGAATATTGAAATCCTGAAAGATGCCACGAGGCAGTTCGATATACCACTTAGCAGCAACACCGATAAGAGTGCGCTGGAAGAGACAGAGTCGAACAAAGTCGTCCACCCAAGAATTGGAAGAACACCATAAATGGTATGTCATGACATGAGCTTGGGGGTCTTCTCCAGACTTGCCCTCAAACTTGGGATAATTACCAGGAACCTTCGTTAGAACTGGAGGCCAAAAGGGATTATGAAGAATGGGATCATTTGTCAATTTGGACACATCATGTAACTCCAACATAGCGAGAAAAGGTAATTGAGGATTAAACGTCATAGTAGGTCCTCGATAAGGACCCGTACCCATACTCCATCCTGGTTGAGTATAACTCTGCTCCCATTGGTTATGTCCTGGAGGATTCTAATCATAAGGGGTATAAGCCGGATAATTCGGTTGATATGGCGGCTGAGAACCAAGATACGGGGGTTGATAACCAGGATACTGGTTCTGAGTATACGAGGGCCCCGATTGAGCAGCATAAGGATTTTTCTGTGGAGTATAAGTATAGCCTGGCGGTTGAGGGTGAGAAGTAGGACTTTGAGATGGGTTGTAAACCGGTCGATATTGTCCTTGAGGAAAATAACCACCTTGGGGTCGAACAGGCTGCTAATAAGTGGGGCCCTGCTGAGCTGAATACGTCGGGCGTAGCGGTTGATTTGGCTGCGGCATAGAATAGAGCGGTGGCTGAGCAGGGTAAATAGGTTGTGCAGGTTGGCTCGGCTGAGCGAGTTGTCTTGACTGATGAAGGCCACCAGGTTGTCCTAGTAAATTGGGTTGGCATGATGGCTATGGGCCACCAGGTTGCCCCAGCTAAGCAGGTTGGCCTGATGGCGGTGGTGGGCGAGGTTGTGCCTGATAAACAGGTTGACCTGGAGCAGGACCATAAGATGGTCCTGGCTGTGCAACATTTGGACCAATCGGAAGATACAGCTGTTGAGGTTGCACCATAGGTTGAGATGGATGAATCTGCCCCCCAGAACCGTATGAAGGTCCGAGTTGATATACTGGCTGCCTAGCTGGTCCTTGAGGTTGCCCTGGTTGGATCACAGGCTGGGCTTGTAACAGTTGACCTTGAGGATTGTAAGGCTGCCCTTATGGGCCATAAAAAAATCCTTGCTAGACCAAAGGTTGTCCCTGTAAGGGTTGCCCTTGTGGGTCATACACATACCCATGCTGCTCCGAAGGTTGTCCCTGAAAGGGTTGTCCTTGTGATTCATAAGCATATCCCTACTAAGTCGAAGGTTGTCCCTGAAAGGGTTGTCCTTGTTGGTTAGAGGGTTGCACAGGCAAGGTAGGTATAACACTGGAAAGAAACTGATAAGCCTCAGGAGCAAGCAAGTAGATGGGGTTGCCTTGCTCGTCATGCTGGAACGGAAGTGAATAAATCGGGGTACCATCTGCTCCATAATTTAAAAAATAATACCAATATGGATCCTAAGGGGACTGATAAGTCTGGGAGTTCTACTGCTGAACAGCCATTCGATACTCCTCAAAAGAAAAGCCATCAGGGATTGCCATGGCAATCAAAGTCTCTACCGAAGTCGAAACTCCTGACGATTGAGTAGTGACAACCGATGCCGAAGCAGCCACACAGACAATAGGTTGAGTGGGAACAGATGTAACAAAAGGTGTCGATGACGAAACAGGTGTCGTTGGCGATATACCTAAGGATGGGAGAACCATAACCCTTAATGGAGTTGATTGTTCCATGGAGGCAATACCAGCTATAATGTGACAAAAAGACATATATCCGGTTGGAAGCGACACTAATGGTGAAGATTGAGCAGGCTCTTGTTGGATGTCTTCCGAGAAAAGTTGGTATTGTTCATCAGACACTGGAATACCCTCACTACCATTAGGACATGAAGAATCCAAGTCTGAATCCACCATAAGATCTTGCAAAAGGTTACGGGGGTTAGGAGGTATGATAGCAACCAAAAATGGTGATCTTGATGTAAGAGGGAGAAAGTATTCCCCAACCCCAAATCCAAACCAAGTGTTTGAAAGAGGCCAATGGAACTCAACTGGTTCTCCAAAGGGATACTATGACGGGATGACAGGCTGTTGAAGCTCAGCATACCCAGAGATCTGTGAAGTTTCAGATGAATCAACTGAGAAAGGACTGCTAGTAGACGAAACTGATGGTTCCGCCACTGTGACTGTAGCACACCAGAAAAGGAAAAAAGATCGAAAATGAGGACTCTTGGATCAAAACAAAGGCAAACAAAAACAAGCCAAGTAATCAATCTTTAATGGGCATGTAATCGTAGGTAGTTTATTTTACCACATTGAAACAAAAAGTTTGTTGTTTCATGTTTTAAGAGTCAAGAAACAGTCAAAGATGACTCTAGTCTCTTTCAGTTTTAAGCAAGCACGAAAGTACAAGTGCTTGATGATCTTTTCAAATTTATGGAGTCAGTAAAGATCGAAAATGACTGCTCAGGTAGTCTAGGAAAAATGGTGTACCAGGTTCTCGTGAACTGCCATATACACCTTGGTTATAAAATGAAAGAAGAATCAACCAAGGACTTGACGTACGTGTAGGTAGTCTCCCCGAATGTTGTGTTTGGTGTATCACGGTTACAAGGCGGCAGACTTGGCTTCCTATGGATAAAATGATTGCAACCTATAGCGGTATCCCTTTATATACTCGACGGTATGGGGAGCACAAGTCCGTACTAGCGCTGTCTGAAGCCAGATGGCAAATGGTAGCTGCTAGGTTTTAAGATGCCGGAACATGTCTCTAACTTAGACCACTAAATGTTTCGTTTAAGTTTCAAACGTTGCCTTAGGTTAATTGAATAAATTTTAATTTGATCTTGTATTTATGTTTCAATTCCAAGGTCCTACCGAATGTTGGATCTCACAAATCCCTGAATGCAAGCTACATGCCATAAAATACCATTTCGTTCAATGAAGAGCTATCTACGAGAAGGTTAGGAATTTTCAAGCGATAGAAAATAATGAGAACACACAGAATCATTCACCACAGAACCTCATGCAAACTAATGAGAACAAGAAATCTTTCCTAGAATGTCGAATGCTAGTTATGCGAAAGATTTTCCAATTCTACGATGCAAACAAAAAATGGAAGCACAAAATATATTTTTGATTTTTTCAATGTAATAGAGCAAACAATGCACTAAATGACATGAAAAATGAATCTTCACACTAGTTCGAGAATGCCAATGCAAGAGTCTAAAGAAAACAATTCAAACAACTCAAAAGCAAACAAGACAAAAACTCAAACCAATGTCACAATCTCTCAAATCAAAGAAAGATGTCGAAAAAGACCCATACAAGCAATGTGAGCTATGCTTGGAGTGATAGGAAGCAAAACTAAATGAAAGAGACAAGACTCACTCAAGACTCATTTCATCAAATGCAATCACTCAAAATGGATCCAGGGAGCTGAATGCAATCAAGCACATAACGAAGGTGACTGCGAAACAAGAGACCCAAACTCCTATAGGAGGCTCAGCATGTTAAAGCACTAGAAAGCCCTAAAGCCATGATGCTGAAATAAATGGACAAACAACCGAAAGAAGAAGGCTTATCACAGTCGCAAACAAACCCGAAGCATTCAAATCAAGTCAAGAAAACACCTAGAGACACCAGGATGGACCAAAAACGCCAAAACAAGGAAAACCCTAGCACCTACATGAATTGGCGCGATTGTCTGGCTATAATTCGACCCAAACAGGGGATGGCATGGGTGATAAACTGGCAAAACGCGCCAATGGGTGCGACTATCAGGCTAGAAAAGAGAATGAATCCCAACATGTTTTGATTCGAATCTGATCGTCTTTGTTATGGATATATCTATCTCTACAGTCTGTTATGCATATATATATGTGTGTGTGTACGTAATAATGCTTTGCCAACTCTGTGGATAGGTGCTCTCCTGCTTAGGCAAGGGAGCAGGGTGCTTAGAGGGGGTTAGGATAGATAGTGAGGTAAGGCAACCAATCAAGCCAACCTTGAAAATATGAAAATTTGGAAAAACAGAGGCCACAACTGATCCTCTAGGGCTGAACAGGGGCCTAGAACTCAACAAAACAACCAGAAAAGGCAAGCTAACAAAGCAAAGACCACGAAGAAGACCTAATAGATGAAAGACAAACTCGCACTGATCCCTAGTGGAGTCGCCAATTTTTTGGTGAGGTAAATCCCCTCTGCGGACAGAGGCAATCCCACTATCCCTAGAGTGGGTCTAGCCACAAACGAGACACGATATGACATCAATTCCTAGTTAAGAATGGACAAAGACTTGGTAGATCACTTATCGTAGGTCTTGTGTTGTTCTGTCGTCTGGAAGAATGGCTGCCTCTCGCTCCTAATTCGACAGATCACGATCCACTCTGCACATACACAAGAAATGAAGACGATACACAATATACTATTTCGCATTCCTAACTATTAGTCAGTCGAAGAAGACTAAATCAAATGTGTCAAATAAACATAACATAGACATGGAATCCATATCATAGTTGAGTATATTAAATTAAAGAAGGAAGAGTACAACCAGGCTTCATCGTTGCGATCTCCTCCAACAGGGTTCCAGCGGAGCACGTCTCACAAAGCTCGTTGGGAATTCAGACGGGACTCTCTCTATGGGATCCTCCTTACTTTGACCTTCTCTATAGAGAATACTCAGCTTTAATATCTCTTCTCTGAGTTCAACTTCTTGGTTATATGTTCAGCTAGCTTTTGTAAAGGGAGAAGGCTTGTTTATATAGAGGGAGAAGGAGGGGTTAGGATTCCTATAATCGTGGGGGGAGTCCTATCCTCCAAGAATTTTCCATCAACCATTTCCTAAAGGAAGAGATTCGTGGCTTATCGGTTTTAACCACTTATAATGAGTCATTCCTGAGGTGGTTAAAGGAAACTTTTGCCTCCAATTTGTTAAAAAACATTCCTAAAAAGGTTGGCGCGAGCACAACACAGGGACAGAGTGCTAACTGGTGCAGCCTCCAGTGAAAATCTTCCCCATTGGCGCGAGTGAACTGTCTACCTGTACCAATGCCAAAAAATAGATTTTTGAGTGCTTTCTGAGGAAATGTTCAACATGAATAATCATGTCTTTATGCAGAAGGATGCAAAGAAGGTATTTGCAGAGTTTGACACTGCTCACAGGTCACGGGAAAGACCCTCCAATATGTGGGGCAAGGGATTGCAGGGACGGTGACAAAATGTTGTGTAACAGGGGCTCAAGGGTTATACTATTATTGGGATCTAGATTGGATTCCCCACCACATCATAGAGATGGTGAGCAGTGATAGTAGTTGCGTGATGTATCTGGTGGTTGGACGCACACACATTTTCAGATCTCCATCAGAGTCACATACAACACTAATGACAGTATGGATTGATGGGGGAGCAGGCGGATTTCATGAGATGTCTTGGCATATTAATCGTGCGTGGGGATACAGGGTGATTAACCTACTCTGGAAGGAGTTAGTAGGAGGATGTGGCATCAAAAAACCACCAGATAGAGCATTACACATAGGTGGTGCTCTCTCATTGGTATATTGGACACTAGAGCTACTGATGATAGGAACAATAATGATATTCCCCCTAACATGTATGGAGAAGTCCACTCAGGTTTAACAGAGAAGGTGAGGAGATCTGTCACACATCATGGTGGGTCCACTAACAAAGTGGCAAATACATTGGCATGCAGGGGATTCCTTATGATGTAGGGTGGTATGAAAATAGGTTGTGGTATTCAGCAATGCATGCAGGGGTGAAATTGGGTGCACAATCATGTGTTGAGGGGCATGGAGAAACATGTTTGTATGTAGGGGAGCACAGGGGTGCTTGGCCATATGTAGTACTGTGTGATGTTTCCCATGGAGATTTTGGAGCATTACCTCTAGGGAGACCTCTTGATGGGGACGACAAGCATGCCATTGGGTGTGGTTCACCTAGGATTAATGAGGAAGTAGATGAGCAACATTTGATGATATCCATGGGGACTCGTGTCCCCGCCTCACTTCTACATTATTTGTAGGAATAAAGGAGTTTGATGTTGTCCCTTGTTTCCTTCATCGCGAGCAACAAGAGGATCACTCAAGGCAATTAATTGGGACACAAAGTATCCAAAGAAATACTTCTCATCGGTGGCAGTTGGTTAGGGCACGAGCTAACAGACATAGGTTTGTGGAGTGTGTGGTCTGTTGCAGAGGTAGTGTATGTTCCACACTTGATTTTACACTTAAGGGGATGAATGACATACTTTGGGTGATGCACTCCGAGGTGTCACAAGAGCATATACATCAGCTGGTTGACTTTTATTATGAGAAAATGTTTTGTCTCTGAACAGTATCAGGGTGCACTTCTAGGATACATAATAGCAAATCCAACGATGTGGTATGACAGGCACGGGGATACTTTGCATACACTAGATTGATACATGATGTGTGGAATACATATATTGGTTGCATGCATGGAGCATAGATGTGGTGGAGGTGGATTCCAGTAGTAGTTAGGATTATGCCGCAAAAAATATGGTTATGTGATGCAGGAACATCGAGGACTTAGCCAGGAATGTGATGTTTTGTTCACATGTTGTGGCTAATCCAAAGAAATAAGCATTAGTAGTAGTATTTTATTTATTTTATTATTATTGTTATTTATTTATCAGGATAGTTAGTTTGTTTTGTATTTTTAATAAATTAGGAATAAAATTAGGAATTGGTTTCTTTCCCTACGTGGATATAGAGCCAGCATAGGGATAAGCACTTAAAAATAGGGAGGTATTGATTTGTTGAGAAAATTCGAGAAGAAACCTGTTCTAAGAAGAATAATTTCATATCTTAGGTATAAATAATGGGGAAATAGGGAGGAAAAAGACAGAGTGAGAAGTTTTCCAGTATGTAAATTACAAACGCAAAGGAAAATCAATGAATTATTCAGTCCATGCGTCCATAATGTAATTTTGGTTGGTCTGGTGTGTTTTTTTATTGTTAGAACCTGCACATTATATATGTATATATGTGAGTGATTGAATGCAGGGACAATGTGCATTTGGAATGGTGCTTGCAGCTAAAGCAATATCGGATTGCTTGAACTGAAAACAAAGGACGAAATTCGAAGAAGGAAGGATGGATTAAAGACGCAGCACGTCCATTAATGAAGTTGAATCGAAACTTTAACGTATTTAACACAGCCACAAAGGATCGAAACTTTAACGCAGTGTTAATACCTGCAAGGATGTGTTAGTCTGATGCGTTGGTGTCTACAGAGAGATTGGCAGTGTCTAGTGGATTGACTGTGATGCAGAGCAGCCTTGCAATGAACCATTTCCAGATCTGCAACGAAATGGTTTGGTCATGTTGAATTTAATTCATATGCAGTCATTCATTTGGTTGGCAATAACTATGTTTGTTTTGACTACGTAAACATTCACGATGGGATAAAATTGGGTCGATTGATGCATGTGATAGCTGTGTTGAATTATATGAATCATGGTGCAAGAATAAGTTTGCGTTGAGAACAACATAGAGGTTGGTGTAAGCTCCAATTGAAATACCAGCTCATAAAACTGAAACCATCTTTGTTTGCGTGATGGCCAGGGAGGGTATGACGCTGTGTATTCAACCAATCTAATGGTATGTTGTTTGATCAATGGAATCGTCAACGCTATTGACTTCCTTGGGTTATTCATGAAGTACGTTGGCTTGTTTTGCTTAAGTGGATTCCAAATGCCAACTTTTGATTATTCATTATTAAATAAAATGGTCCTTAAAAGAACCCACTTATTATTGAAAAGTGGAGTTTTCATAATACTGCAACATTTCAATGTTATGTGTTAATGGAGTGGAATATGGAATTACACACTAAGTGACGAAGAACAAATCAAATTGCATCATTTGAAGAGTAAACCTAGGTCTTAGTAAAGTTGAAAATTTTGCTTCATTAATTTGTGAGTGGAAATTGTGTTTCTACATCATTTTGATATCAGATTCATTGAGTTTTTCTTGAGTATTGCATAGAATGTCACCCAGAAGGGGAGCTGGAGTAGGCCGAGCTGGGATAGGTCGAGGAAGACCTATACCAAACACAGTTTTGCTAGAAGAAATCTGGCACTTGCGTATAAGAATGGCTACAATGGAAACCACTAACGAAGAAGTGGAGGAAGAAAGCGAGGCAACTAAAGTCATGAAGATGCTAGCAAAGGCCAATAGCAGACCGAAGGTAGAAGTACCTTTATACGATGGTAATCTTAGTGTGGAGGTAATAATGGACTGGATCAGTTCATTAGACAAATATTTCGACTATGAAGAAGTCAATGACAAGAAGAAAGTGAAGTTTGCAGCCACGAGATTGAAAGGTCATGCAACCCTATGGTGGGATGAATTGCAGTTGTCCAGGGAATGAAAAGGGAAACCCAAAATCAGGCAGTGGGATAAGATGGTGAGTAAACTAAAAGGTAAGTTCATGCCGAAATATTATCAATTAAATACTTTTAGACAATTGCAAAACTTAAAGCAAAAGGGCATGACTATCAAAGAATATACTGAAGAATTTTATAAGCTGAGTATTAGGGCAGGTCATATTGAAGATGACATAGAAAAGGTAGCTAGATATATAAATGGTTTGAGATATGAAATACATGATGAGATCAAATTATTAAATCTGAAGGTGATTGAATATGCCTATCAAGCAGCTTTGAGGACAGAAGAAAAGATGTTGCGTAAACAAAATTAGAGAAATAGAGGCAAGAGTTCGGCAAAAGGAAGGGGAACATTTAAATCCAGATTTCAACACTCCTAGAATGAGGCAGGGAGTTCGAGTAATAGATCACCACAAAGAGGAGATTCTAGTCGCGGAAGGTTTTTTCCCAGAGGTAGAGGCCGAGGAAGAGATGTTTTGTGCTTTGCATGTGGTGAATGGGGACATGTGCAATGGGATTGTCCTCACAGTAAATCAGCAACCTAGCGAAACGTAAACATTGTTGAAACAAAGGAAGAAATTCCTCAGACTGCAGCTAAAGAGGAACCACCTGAAGCCGGATAATCCTTTTTGTTGAAAAGGATATTGCTTAAAGAAGGTAAGGAATCCAGAGAACTAGCTCAGAGAAAGAATCTGTTCAGAACTATATGTAAGTCAAAGGGAAAGTGTTGTAAATTGGTAATTGATAGAGCTAGTACTGATAATCTTGTTTCTATAGAAATGGTGAAAAAATTGAAGTTGGAGAAAATAATACACCCCACTCCTTATAAAGTATCGTGTCTCCAAAAAGGCCATCAAATTATTGTAATTGAACAATGTAAAGTTGAAATCCAGATTGGTACTTATAAGGATGTTATTTTATGTGATGTAATGGTGATGGATGTATGTCACATATTGCTAGGAAGGCCCTGGCATTTTGACTGAAAATCCATACATGATGGCAGAAGAAACACTTATACTCTTGAGAAAGATGGGAACAAGCATACATTGCTACCATTGAAAGATGAAACTGACAAGGAAACACCTGGAAACAACGTTATGTTGATGAGTGGAAAAACCCTGTTGCAAGAAGTCGAGAAGGGCGAGGAGATGCATTTTTCTATTGTTGGGAGACCTAAGGTAATTTTAACTTCTACAAATTTAGAAGATTTACCTGAAGAAATTCGAAATCTGTCGAACGATTTTGCTGATATTGTTGTGGATGAGTTGCCAAATGAGTTACCGCCCATCAGGAGTATTAGTCACCACATTGATCTAATCCCTAAAGCTAGTTTTCTGAATAAAGCAGCCTATAGGTTAACGCCGAAGGAAAATGCCGAAGTTGGAAGACAAGTTCATGAATTTATGGATAAAGGATTAATCAAAGAAAGCCTCAGTCCATGTGTTGTACCAACAATACTCAGTCCAAAGAAAGGAGGTGAATGGCGCATGTGCACAAATTCTCGAGCCATAAATAAAATCACCATCACGTATCGTTTTCCTTTACCACGAATGGATGATTTAATGGATTGTTTGAGTGGGTCGAATTATTTTTATAAGATAGATTTGAAGAGTGGATATCATCAGATAAGGATTCGAGAAGGGGATGAGTGGAAAACAACACTTAAAACAAACAGTTGTTTATATGAATAGTTAGTAATGCCTTTTGGACTTACTAATGCACCAAGTACTTTCATGAGGTTAATGAATGAAGTTTTGAAATAATATGCGAGTAAATTTGTAATTGTTTATCTTGATGATATTCTCATTTTTAGTCGAAGTAAAGAGGAGCATCTAGAACACCTTAAATTAGTTCTAAAGACTTTGCAAAAAGAAAAATGCTGATAAATTTGAAGAAATGCAACTATATGAATGAAGAACTAATTTATTTGGGGTTTGTAGTCTCTAAGGAAGGGTTGAAAATGGATCCGGAGAAAATCCAAGTAATTGTGAATTAGCCAACTCCTAGAAGCATATTTGAGGTAAGAAGCTTCCATGGTCTTGCAAGTTTCTATCAAAAATTCATTCAAAGTTCTATTAAAATTTGTGCACCCATTATAGAAACAATCAGAGAAACTAATCATCCATTGAAATGGACAGAAGCAACAGATCGAAACTTTAAATTTCTAAAGAAAAATATTACTGAAAAACCAGTGTTGGCTTTACCAAATTTTGAGAAAGTTTCCAGGTTGAAACTGATGCTAGTGGAATTGCGATTGGAGCAGTATTGAGTCAAGATCGAAAACCTATAGCATACTTCAGTGAAAAAATAAATGAAGCAAAGAAGAAATATTCATCTTATGACAAGGAATTTTATGTTGTTGTACAAGCCTTAAAAAAATGGAGACATTATTTGTTGCTAAAAGAGTTTGTGTTATATTCTAATAATCATGCCTTACAGTTTATAAACAATCAAACAAAATTAAATAAAAACATGCCAAATGGGTAGAATATTTGCAGAGCTCCACTTTTGTAATCAAACATACAAGTGGTAAATTGAACAAAGTTGTTGATGCTTTGAGCAGGGTGAATTTAATTATGCAGGAGTTACAAGTTGGTGTTGTAGGGTTCGATTAGATGGTTGACATGTATAAATATGATGCAGAGTTTAAAGAAATTTATGCGGCCATAGAAAATCCAGCAGTCCGTAATAGAAGCTAGTGGTTGGATTATCTAATCCAAGGGGGATTACTATTCAAAAGTAATAAGTTATGTATTCCTAAATGTAATATTCCAAATCTGGAATAGCACAGCAAGCCTGCTGAAATAATGCACTCCTGGGAGATTTATGCACAGAAATGAGTTTACAGCCCTTGGATCCCTTAGATCAGCAGATCTAGAGTCTAGATCCAAAAGGGGAGCAAAAACAAATCAAACTAGGTGTGGTAAACATATCTCCCACCACCTAGTCTAGTTGAAAAACACCCTACAAGAGGGGCTGCAGCTATGCACAACAAACTGCTTTAGAAACAACTTAGTCTTGGATAGTATGAGCGGGAGGCCATTAAATATGATTAACTTATGAGTATACAGCAGCAAATCAGAATTACAATGAAGCTCTTTCAATATATAGTAGAATAGAAGAGACAATAGAGCAAGAAATCTTCAGAAAAGAAGGCTGCAACACATATATAAACTGAAAAATGGCTTAACAACGTTATTTTGAGGAGCTGCAGTAGCTGAATATTACAATTCAGATCTAGGAAAGATCTTTAGACAAAACATCAGATCTATTTCAGATCTGGAAACTAGATAGTCTTATTTACAAGATCCCCTTGGGGTTTTGACCAAATCATGCATAACAAAGAGTAGATCTGAGTTTTAAGTTGCAGCTCTGCAAAATGCTTCAGAAATTTCTGAAGATGAATTTACATTAAAATAGATCAGATCTAAAAATAACATGGATCAACAAGCTAATCCATGGATCACCAAAGTGAAAGGCAAAGCCCATCACCAAAGATCTCTCATAAAAAATGGGATCAAAACACCTTGTAGAACCTCTAATGAAAATAACGCAGTTCCTTAATGAAAACTACGTTGTAGCTTGAATAACAATGATGGCCTGATGCCAAGATACAAATCTGAAGCTTAAACAGTGGATGCACTCTTCCAGGAGGTTAAAAGACACAATCCATGAGAAGAGGCTCCAATACAAGCTAGATCTCTGCAGATCTAGAATCTCACTTGCTGCAGCTTACAAGAGCAATCAAACCTTCACTGGATCTACGCTGCAATTGGAAATAGAGCTTGGGCCAAGCCTGATAGCGGATCAAATCAACAAATACTCCTCCAAGAATCCTCAATGGAAGAGGTGAAATCCCTTCATAGTAACTCCAAGTGCTAAGCACCACAATTCTCCACTAAACAACAGAGAATAGTATTTGTCTAAACAGACAAGATACTCAGAAATATAATCAATCAACAACCCTCTCTTGCTACCTTCCCCTTCCTTTTATAAGATGAAAGCCTTTGCAAACCCTAAACCACCTTGATGAGTTAGCTCCTTTCATATGAAGGGCCTCCTTCTAGAACAACGTTGTCCCTTTATGAGATACATTGAATCTAGACAGCGTTGTAGATTTGGTCAAGGTTGACCCAGTGTCACAGCTCAAACCCCTTTCACACCTGTAAATGATTTATTTACATGGCCCTGATTTATCCTTGTTCACCTGGGCATTGATTTATTCAGTCTTTTCAGGAGTTTTACATGTCCTCCTTTATTCATTTATTCATGCAACAGAAAGTAAAAAAAAAATGAATATTCCTCTTAGCTTAGGCTAAGTAGGAATATTACAGTCCTCCCCTCCAAAATGTTGCTTGTCCTCAAGCAAATGATAGGGTAAGAGCTGTGGTACTTCTCCTCCTCCATTGATGGCATCATCAATGATCAAATCCTCATCATAAGCCAAGTGCTCCTCAAGCCAATACATCATGAATTGTTCCTCCAAGGTCAACATAAGATGTGGATAGTCCATCCCACCAGGAGTGAAAAACTCAACAGAAATAAACATGGTTGGAGCAATGCTCCATCTAAAACATGTATCATGAGGTACAGGTAGAAGTTCCAAACCATGTGGTACATACAAGATGCCCATCCTCTCTCCATATAATCCCATAAACAATACAACTATATCATCCAAGTATGGAAGCAAGACTACATATATGCAAACAGAAATCTAAGCTTGAAGAGGTGGGTCAAAATCCCACATGTGATGCCAGCGCAGTACACCACCTGCCTGCATTAGATCAAGGTGTGGTAAGTGGCATTCCCACCACACATTTTCTACATGAGTCACCTTAACATGGCTGAATATGTTAGATAATTTTGGTGCCTTTGGAAAGCACCCATCATGAGAAGGAATCTCCCTTTGTGCAATAAGGGAGTGGCCAAGTTCAACATCTCTATCACATCTCTATTAGCCCACCAAAAATCATGATATCCACATGATCTTTCACTCCCTTTAGGAGTCATAGCCTACAAAAACCTGGCAAAGGAATGTGATAAATCAGAAAATACAACTTGCTTGGCATGATCAAATCCTTTACCATCATAGTCATTTATACCCATGGAGTTGTGCATGATCATTTCCCTCCCCCCAAGCAAAGGAAGAGTTGGATGAGATGACTCTTGCAAAGAGTCCATTGGTTGCCCCAATACTCCATAGATAATGCACTCTTGAAAGTGCTAATGTAATTCCTCTCTCATGCCTTCCCAATCAAAGCTCCTCATGGTCAGGGTATAGCTCTTCATTGAATGCATATGGCTGAGGAAGAATTATTCATGTGCCCCTCGTAGTATCTTCTACTTGAGCTTGGAAGCTCTAGCCAAGAATACCTTACCATGATAATAGATAACTCCCCCTTGTACTAAGTAGCCCTCTTCTTTCTACATGTCATCTATTATCATACCTGTGTGGAGATCTTTGGAATACTCTACAAGCAGTTGAGATTTCCAATACAGATCCACACTGCTCAACAATGACAGCGTTGTTGATACATCCATGGAAGTGCTTGTCATGTTGTTGCTCTCATTTTTTACATTTCTCATGCCAAAATTGTTTGTTGGAAGGTTGATCCTCCCCTTTTTCTCCTCCCACAGCACAGATTCAGAAAAGAGAGAGGGTGATAATGATGCAGGAAGAAATTCCCCCTCATTCTTGAGTTGTCTCAAGCCCTCCAGCACTGTAACTTGGTCTCTCATTGCTCCAATCCCTTCTGGATCTAAATTTGGAGTAGCACTTTGTGAGGCCTTCCCCATAAGATCTGAATCTGGTGGCATTCCAGGTGCCTTGCCACTAGATAGGAATGTCCCTTGCAGCATCCTCATGAACATGAGAGAAGGGACTGTGAGATCACTGCTTCCACTGCGCAAATCCATCTTTGTTGTTTGTGTGGAAGTACTAGGTGAGGGATAAGTTTTCATGCCTTGAATCATTTGTGGTTTCCCACTCTTCAAGTCCACCCACTCCATCTGCAAAGCTTTCCAATCAATGGCGACCTTCCCCAAGGTAATCAACCATTGGACACCTAGAATGATATTGGTGTCTGGTATATCAACTATAAAGAAATAATCCACCAGAGTGTAGGATCCCATAGTGACTGAGAGTGAGGGAACATATTGCATGCATTGCATGGTTCTATCTCTAGGACCAACACAGAGAATCCCTCAAAAGTGTCAGTGGGGATTGCTCTCCTTTGCACAAGATGAGCATCAATAAAGTTGTGGGTTTCCCCACTGTCAATCAGCACAGATACCCTCTGATTCATGACTGAACCTTGTACTCTTAGGGTCAAGTACTTAGGCACTCCTCTCAAAGATGCAAGAGTCCCCCTTATTGGAGCAAAGGCTCCATCCCCATCTCCATATGGTGTTACACCTTCCTCATCATTATCAGCGTTGTGACCCCTCTTGGGTTCATCATCTCCATCTTCCTCTTCAAAATCTAAGAAGACTTATATGTAGTGTGCTTTCCCAGCAACACATTTGTGTCCTGGTGCCCATGAATCTTAGCAAGTGAAACACAGTTTATTCTTTCTCAACTCCTTCCTGAGATCAATATCAAGAGGCTTCTTGAATGAGCTCTCCTTGGAAGGAGCAGTTTTTTCTCCCTTCCCTTTGGAAAGGTGAGGGGCCTTGCTCTGGAAAGTTGCTTTTGCTTTTGGCAAGGCATCTTGAAAGTATCTTGCCCTCTCAATGGCATCATGCAAAGTGATGGGCTTGGTAGATTTAGCCAACCCATGCAAAGTTTCCTCCAGGAAATCGATGAACATGTACACCCTCCTTGCCACAGATAGATCAGGAACCATGACTGATAATCTCATAAACTCAGATATATAAGTTTCTACATTCCCTGATTGCTTTAGCTTTGCAAGGCTTATGAAGGGTGCTTCTGGATCCTTCCTGTCAAACCTCTCCACTAGTCTTTTAGTAAAATCAGAATAGGTGGTCACATTGGTATGTCCCAATGTAGACAACCCATGGAACCACCAATTGTGTGCTTCACCTTCAAAGTGCAGCACTACAATCTTGATGGCTTCAATCTCAGGGAATTTTTTCAACTGAAAGTAAATATCCAGATTTTCTAACCATGCCTTGGCAGAACTGGAATATGATCCATCAAACTTGGGCAAAAAGAATCTGCCCATAGAGTGGTGTCTATCCTGATTATGAAAGAACCCACCATCTCTATAATGCTACCTTGGTCTTCTTCCATCCTTGAGGTGACAGAACTCTTGGAAACTCAAGTGGTCTTTGAATCTCTGATTCTGAGATTCATATTCCCTAAATTATTCTTCAAGGGAAGATTTCTCTTTTGGTCCTTCATTCTCCACAGCTAATAAGGTAGGCATAGTGGAGCGTTGTGAAGCTTGTGGGGCTTGTGGTTGGTTCACTGGTTGAATAGTATAGTGATGATACATGTCAGAACTTTCCCCCAGATGAAATCTCCCAGGAGATTCCCTCATTCTATCCATCCTCATCTCTTTGATCTATTTGGTAAGATCTTGCATGACCACCAAAATAGTTCTTGCAAACTCTTCTCCTTCTTTATCATCTGCAGTTTCAGGGGCTTTACCCTTGTCTTGCTCATCAGTAGTGTAATCAGACTTCTTGTGACTTATATTCTGATACCTCTTCTCCCTCTCAGTAAGAGGTTCATATTATTCTGAATGAAACATGGCTGAGGTGCTCCAAGGAAAGCACAGGCAGTGCCAAGAAAGGAGCTCTGATACCACTGTAATATTCCAAATCTAGAATAGCACAAAAATCCTGCTGAAATAATGCATTACTGGGAGATTGATGCACATAAATGAGTTTACAGCCCTTGGATCAGCAGATCTGGAGTCTAGATCCAAAAGGGGAGCAAAAACAAATCAAACTAGGTGTGGTAAACAAATCTCCCACCACCTAGTCTAGCTAAAAAACACCCTACAAGAGGGGCTGCATCTATGCACAACAAACTGCTTCAGAAATAACGCAGTCTTGGACAGTATGAGCAGGAGGCCATTAAATATGATTAAATTATGAGTATACAGCAGCAAATCAGAATTACAATGAAGCTCTTTCAATATACAATAGAATACAAGAGACAATAGAGCAAGAAATCTTGAGAAAAGAAGGCTGCAACACATATATAGACTGAAAAATGGCTTAACAGTGTTATTTTGAGGAGCTGCAGTAGCTGAATATTACAACTCAGATCTAGGAAAGATCTGTGGACAAAACATTAGATCCATTTCAGATCTGGAAACTAGATAGTCTTATTTACAAGATCCCCTTGGGGTTTTGACCAAATCATGCATAACAAAGAGTAGACCTGAGTTTTAAGTTGTAGATCTGCAAAATGCTTCAAAAATTTCTGAAGATGAATTTACATTAAAATAGATCAGATCTAAACAGAACATGGATCAACAAGCTAATCCATGGATCACCAAAGTGAAAGGCAAATCCCAACACCAAAGATCTCTCATCAAAAATGGGATCAAAACACCTTGTAGAACCTCTAATGAAAATAACGCAGTTTCTTAATGAAAACTGCGCTGTAGCTTGGATAAAAATGATGGCCTAATGCCAAGATACAAATCTGAAGCTTAAACAGTGGATGCACTCTTCCAGGAGTTTAAAAGACACAGTCCATGAGAAGAGGCTCCAATACAAGCTAGATCTCTGCAGATCTAGAATCCCACTTGCTGCAGCTTACAAGAGTAAGCAAACCCTCACTAGATTTGCGCTGCAATTGGAAGTAGAGCTTGGCCCAAGCCTGATAGTGGATCAAATCAGCAAATACTCCTCCAAGTATCCTCAATGGAAGAGGTGAAATCCCTGCATAGGAACTCCAAGTGCTAAGCAACGCAATTCTCCACTAAACAACAAAGAATATTATTTGTCTAAACAGACAAGATACTCAGAAATATAATCAATCAACAACCCTCTCTTGCTGCCTTCCCCTTCCTTTTATAAGATGAAAGCCTTTGCAAACCCTAAACCACCTTGATGAGTTAGCTCCTTTCACATGAAGGGCCTCCTTCTAGAACAACGATGCCCCTTTATGAGATACATTGAATCTAGAAAACGTTGTAGATTTGGTCAAGGTTGACCCAGTCTCACAGCTCAAACCCCTTTCACACCTACAAGTGATTTATTTACATGGCCCTGATTTATCTTTGTTCACATGGGCATTGATTTATTCAGTCTTTTCAAGAGTTTTACATGTCCTCCTTTATTCATTTATTCATGCAACATAAAGTAAAACAAAAATGAATATTCCTCTTAGCTTAGGCTAAGTAGGAGTATTACACTAAATGTTCTATGAGGGAAAGCATAATCAAGGAGAAGCATAGTGGAGGTCTATCCGGACATTTTGGACAAGACAAAACCTTTGATCAGGTAAATACTTTTTATTACTAGCAAAAGATGCAAACTGATGTTAAACAGTTTGTGGAAAAATGCAGAATTTGTCAGCATGCTAAGGGGAAAAGTCAGAATACAGGATTGTATCAGCCATTACCAATACCCGACCAACCATGGGATGTAGTCAGCATGTATTTTGTTTTGGGTTTGCCAAAAACTTAAAGGGGAAATGATTCCATTTATGTTGTTGTAAATAGATTTCAAAAATGCCGCATTTTATTGCATGCAAGAAAACAAGTGATGCAACACATATTGCTAATCTGTTTTTTTCAGAAGTTGTAAGGTTGCATGGATTACCTGTAAGTATTGTATCTGACAGGGATACCAAGTTTGTGGGAAATTTCCGGAGAACTCTGTGGAAGAAACTAGGTAAAAACCTTAGTTTTAGTTTAGCATATCATCCTCAAATGGATGGACAGACTGAGGTCGTAAATAGAAGTCTGGGAAACATATTGAGAATCTTGGTATATAAAAATCCTAAACAATGGGATTTAGCCCTTGCTCATGCTGAGTTTGCTTACAACGAAACTCCAAATCGAAGTACTGGCATGAGTCCATTCCAAATTGTTTTTGGAATGCATCTAAGAGGTGTGTATGAACTTAGAGATCTAGGAAAACATGAGGTAAGGAGCGCAAAGGCGGAAGAATTTGCAGAACAAATGCAGGAACTATAGGAAGATGTCAAAAGCAGATTGCAAGAAAGCAATAGAAAATACAAGAAAAGAGCATATATGAGGAGGCGAGAAAAAGAATTCCAAGTGGGTGATTTGGTTATGGTATATTTAAGAAAAGAAAGATTTCATGTTAAAACTTATAACAAATTAAAACTGAAGAAGATAGGGCCATGTAAAATTATAATGAAATTTTCTTCAAATGCATATGAAGTTAAATTGCCAACAGGAATTGGAATATCGCCAATCTTCAATGTTGTAGATTTGTACCTATATTGAGAACCATAAGAAGAATCACAAGGGGATGCTACAGTAGAAGGAAACCCAATGGTAAATTGAGAAGAGCAGATGCCCAAAGCAGGGAAGAGGGAAGTCGAAGCCATTTTGGAGAAGAGAGTGTCAAAGAAAACCAGGAGCCAAACCTATTATCAGTATTTAGTCAAGTGGAGAGGACATCCAGTGGAAGACGCCAGTTGGATGACTATAGCAAAGCTACAAAAGTTGGGAATCGATTCTGAAGCTTTATAAAATCAGTTTTCTTCCCTGGGAGTCTGATGCAGGAACATCGGGGACTTAGCCAGCAATGTGATGTTTTGTTCACATGTTGTGGCTAATCCAAAGAAATAAACATTAGTAGTAGTATTTTATTTATTTTATTATTATTATTATTTATTTATGAGGATAGTTAGTTTGTTTTGTATTTTTAATAAATTAGGAATAAATATAGGAATTGGTTTCTTTCCCTGCGTGGATATAGAGCCAACATAGGGATAAGCACTTAAAAATAGGGAGGTATTGATTTGTTGAGAAAATTCAAGAAGAAACCTATTCTAAGAAGAAAAGTTTCATATTTTAGGTATAAATAATGGGGAAATAGGGAGGCAAAAGACAGAGTGAGAAGTTTGCCAGTATGTAAATTAAAAACGCAAAGGACAATCAATGAATTATTCAGTCCATGCGTCCATAATGTAATTTAGGTTGGTTTGGTGTGTTTTTTTTATATTGTTAGAACCTACACATTATATATGTATATATGTGAGTGATTGAATGCAGGGACAATGTGCATTTGGAACGGCGGTTGCAACAGAAGCAATCTCAGATTGCTAGAATTGAAAACAAAGGATGATATTCGAAGAAGGAAGGATGAATTAAAAATGCAGCACGTCTGTTAATGACGCTGAATCGAAACTTTAACGCAGTTAACACAGCCACAAAGGATCGAAACTTTAACGCAGTGTTAATACCTACAAGGATGTGTTAGTCCAATGCGTTGGTGTCTACAAAGAGATTGGCAGCGTCCAGTGGATTGACCGTGATGCAGATAAGCCTTGCGATGAACCACTTCCAGATCTGCAATGAAATGGTTCGGTCACGTTGAATTTAATTCATATGCAGTCATTTCATTTGGTTGGAAATAACTGTGTTTGTTTTGACTACGTAAACATTCACGATGGGATAAAATTGGGTCGATTGATTCGTGTGATAGCTGTGTTGAATTATATGAATCATGGTGCAAGAATAAGTTTGTGTTGAGAACTGCATAGAGGTTGGTGTAAGCTCCAATTGAAATACCAAATCATAAAACTAAAACTATCTTTGTTTGCGTGATGGCCATGGAGGGTGTGACACTGTGGATTCAACCAATCTAATGGTATGTTGTTTACTCAATGGCATTGTCAACGCTATTGACTTTCTTGGGTTATTCATGAAGTACGTTGGCTTGTTTTGCTTAAGTGGATTCCAAATTCCAACTTTTGATTATTCATTATTAAATAAAATGGTCCTTAAAAGAACCCATTTATTATTGAAAAGTGGAGTTTGCATAATACTGCAACATTTCAATGTTATGTGTTAATGGAATGGAATATGGAATTACACACTAAGTAACGAAGAACGAATCAAATTGCATCATTTGAAGAGTAAACCTGGGTCTTAGTAAAGTTGAAAATTTTTCTTCACTAATTTGTGAGTGGAAATTGTGTTTCTACATCATTATGGGACCTAGTGATTCAGTTGGTTGACATGCCACTCCATTTCGTGAGATGTAGGACCATAGCAGAGGGTGTTCTAGCTCACTTTGGGGTTAACACATGGGGGATCAATGGGACCTCCATTGTATAGCGAGTCAAGTTTTCCTAGTTACATATCAAGATCAATATTAGCAATGGATGGGTAGATATTAACATCATATAGATACCTAGGCAGGATGAGCCTAGCCTTCATCGATATTTTTCCATTAGGTTTTAGGGGAGGAGGATACAATGTGCACACGATGGGAAACCTGTTCGAGCCAAAGTAGCACAATGACAACATGGTGGCACCCTTCTGATACTAACAGGGGACCTAAGCATCCAAACACTTAATAACTCAATGACCTTTAGATATGAGATGGCTACTGCAGGGGGATATTACTCAAATCTTCTTTGGGGATTTATTGACTTGTTGATGGCATGGGAGACTTCATCAACATGCCAGGTTGGTCAGCAAGCGGATATTAAGAGAGGTTCATGCGAGAAAGACTTCATCCCATATGGATTGGGTTGTATCTTCAGGAGTTTACTCTTGGAGTGCATGAGGTGAAATACTTGGTAGGGACACTTCATGGGGAGATGGATAGAGTCCTACGTTATCATAATTCTCTACTTATTGATAATGTGGAGAGGGATTATGGCACCTACACTTGGCTGGACAATGAGTCGAGCAAAGGGTGTTTCACATTGATGAAGATAGATTGGGATCCTGGTATCGAGGGATTCCTTCATGACATGACAATGCAAAGATCGAGGTCGACTC
Organism: Pinus albicaulis; assembly: GCA_034641835.2. Lineage (NCBI taxonomy): Eukaryota > Viridiplantae > Streptophyta > Pinopsida > Pinales > Pinaceae > Pinus > Pinus albicaulis. Next base: position 584,553,303 of record CM076575.1, read on the forward strand.
AGTGGCACATTTGGGACCCTAGTATTGTTGGTGGTGATAGTGGCGATAAATAGTTAGAGAGGGTGCTTGTTCATGAATTTCTTGAGGACAAGCAATTTTTTGCGGGGAGGACTGTCATGTCCCTAATAAATATTTTTCAAAGTAAAATCATCATTTTTGCAAATATGGTGTTGAGAAATATTTTTGGCATATAAAACTTAGGAAATTTGGGTTATGAAGGCTCCACTTAATTTTTGGAGAAAAGGAGGCTACAAACATTAGTGAAAAGAAAAATGAATTTTGTTGTGGGATTTTGGGGCCACCCAAAAAGGGGAATTCAATCCCCATAGGAAAATTAAACCAAGGGAGAAGGAGGCAAAAAAAGGAGTGCGAACTAGTGGGGGCCACAAGGAGGAAAGGGACCATCAATTATAAATAGAGGAGAGCCTCATTTTGACATCTTTGGTCATTTGATAATTCAAAAATTATTTCTCTTGAGATGCTTAGCCAAGACAAATCGTGTTGTTCAACACAAGGAATTTCTGAGCGCGAATTCCACCCTCATTTCAGAGAACTTTGAGTGTCTCCCTAGGGAGGATATTTGGGGAGTAAAATTCAGGATTTCCACAAAGATTTATTGGAGGTATTCACTCAATTTTGCACACTCTTAGGGTGCAAAGGTAATTTGAGTTGCTCATTGGAGGATTAACTATTGTGGGTTAGAGTTACAACTATTTTGTAGGTGGTTTTCTATATTGATGCGAGTGATTTTGTGGTGCATTTGCAGGGTCGAGATTAACATTATTTTGTGAGAAAAAATTGTTATTTCTAGTAGTTCACAGAGTCTCTTGAACACAACTTCAACAGGCATTGGGAGATAGTTGATTCTTGAAGCAAGGGTTTGGGAAAAGGTTGGGTTTCTGAAGATAAATTTGTAGAAGAGCGTGAGGAAATTTTCAACAATGGATTTGGGTCTAATTCAACAATATTAGAAATGTGGGGCATTTTTTGGCCAAATTGAGAAATTCACACTTGCTGGGGGTCACCAGGGATTAGTGGAATTAGCCTAAACCCTTTCTGGTTTTTTATGGGTTTGGTGAGAGGATACTAGGATTAATTTTGCAAAAATTTTTGAGCACTTTTCAGGGAAAAAATCCTAGTTCCATTCAACAGTGAGAAACATAAATTATTGGAGGAGGGAGAAATTCCCTTTGGGAGCATTTCCACCATTTGGGTTCGTGAGATATTTCTAGGTTTTTCTGGGGTTCTTGCAAGGAGGTCGTTCACCCAATTTCATCTCATTCCAAGCACTTTACAAAGTAGTTTCTCCAATTTCCTTCTAGCAACAACTAATAGTTCTTCTCGGCATGCACAATCTTCTTGGGGGATCTTCCCAACATTTGAGCATTGTAACCTGGATGCAGGTGGTTAAAACGATAAAGAGGAGGCATCGTCGGACAGACGGCACTCCGGCAAGACGACGGCCACGAGGACCTGCAAGTGTCCTGCGACACCTGCACATAGGAATGAGGCATTTAAGGCATTCATTGCCCGGCGCGGTTCACAATTCAATCAACGAAATTCGAGACATCTCCACACATTGTAAACAGGACATGGTGATTAATCCATTAATTGAGGGGTTAATGCAGATGGCTGGAAGCAGATTTGGGGTTTTAGTTCACAGGATGGCGGACGAGCAACCCATAAGCAGTTTTCCCAGGCCCATTTCGGTGTATTGCTCGCCCATTGTTCGGCTCTCCTCAGAGCGCACAGTCACCGGCAAACGTACCAGGCTTCATGGTTGCATGGAGCTCAGCGACAATCTTCATATCTCAATTGTAGGGAATTGTATGCGAGAGTCAGGGAATTGGTTTGAGCAGGTGTCCAGAGCTTCAGTCCCGCTGTCGCTCTCACAATTGGCCAACGTCTCTCTCGGGTTACCGCACTCTTCCAGATCTCCAGCTTCGAATGAAAGAATGCCTCGTCTCAGGCACAGGATGAGATGCAGACGCGGCTCTTCCCAGAGGCTGATAAGGCTCTCCTCCCCGTCCTCCAGCACCTCTGCTGCGGACTCTCATGCCTCTGAAAGAACTTCCCGAGCTGCAAGAGGTCGTATCCTTTGTTCTGGGCAAAGGTATCCCACTCCCCCGTACGCTCCAGCCCATTCTCAAACGAGGCACTTATCCTTCCTAAGTGCGCTCAATTGCCCTCGAATTACCGCCTCTGTTACCATTGTTTTCCGTGAGTCCCCTCAAGATGAGGCTCCCACTTCTGGAAGGTGGGCTGGAAATATTGGGGATATGACTGATATAAGGCAGAATGCTGACGCAGTGCATGAGCAGAACATGGACATCACCCAGGAAGACGCTAGTCAAGGCAATGAAATGAATATTGATATTGATCTGAAGCAGCATGAGCAGCAAGCTGATACTCAGGACCCTGAAACTGATAATGCGCAGCACCAACCTCATCCGGGAGAAGGAAAGCGCACCCCAGCTGCTGAGAAAGTCATTCACTCTACAGAGGACCTGTATAATACTAATGGCAAACCAGATGATTTATGGTGCAGGGTCGTGGAAGAGGAACCGGACGAGTAGCGCCTCCACTATTCCTGGTTTTTGCTATGGCACTGTCAACTTTTTGAAAATGTTTATGTTTGTCTTTCTGGTTTTGGTCAAGTCTCACAGGTTTTTTTTTTCTAGAAAAAGATGCTTCCCCTGCGTGGGATTTTTTTGCTGGAAAACCTTATGCACTGGTTTCCCTCTCTAAGGGCAGTGCTCAACCATGAATTTTTGCTTAACAGGCCTCAACCTCAGGCCTGGTCCTGGATAATTCCTGATGTAAATATTTTTGTTTTTGCTGATTAATAGATTAAGCTTATTTAGAAAAAAAAAACATTTGAGCATTGTATTCACACCTGATATATTTTCATAACTTGTAGTAGCAAGGCAAGGTTCCTCTACTCTCATTTTTTGTACTCAGATTTACCCATATTAATATAATGACTCGGGATTTATGCTCATATTTTCAATGTTTGTGTATGGTTGTGCATTTTTGAATTCTATAGTTGTAGCTAGTTCTTTGCTTCTGTTATCTACTGAATTTTTATGTTTGGAATGTTACACAGGGCTAATACATGTCCCCCTGCCAAGGCTCATGTTGACAATGAAGGCACACTCCTCACCTTGGCTTGCATTACTCTCTTGACATTGCATTATATCACCCCAAGCAGGGATATGAAAATGATATTCTATCATTATAATTTTTTCTCAAAACAATTGAAAAGTAGGATAATGGTACCACCACAAACACACACACACACACACACAAATATAGATATTTTGTAAGTTAATATTCTATTCATGTAGGAAAAAGGAGTACATATAGTCTTTTACAAAACATGTGGTCTCCCCTTGACCAGGTTTTTTGACAAAAAACTTGCACCAGATGAAAAAAATACAAAAATATAGCTAAGGAAATTGTCCATAAATGATAGGGCCAGAGGCGCTAGAACACAAATAAAACATAAAATACACCAGAAAGCATATTAGTCGTCTGACGTGATAGAGGCATGATTGTTCGAGGTTGTTCTTGGAGGCAATGGGGTGCGGAAGTCACATTGAAAATTCCCTTCAAAGTGCGCCATCCAAGTCTCCAACTTCTCTACTTTATTAGTAAGTTGGTTTTGGCCTCACCAAACCACTACCAGTATTTCCCAGAATTGGCACTGAAAATAGTGCAGTCGGTCCAGCTTTACCACCAGTTCTGCATGCTCCTCGCGACATACTCTATCTTCCATGTCCACACATTCCATGAGGTTGTTTATCAGGGCTCAAATTTTTTCCAGGTAGTAGTGTTGGATTCCCTACCCTTTTGGATCTGCAACTCGACCTGTCCCATGACTCCCTCTACCACCCCGGGCTCCCCCACCTCAGCGATTTGACTGCTACACCCTCAAGTCACCACCCCTATCGATGCCTCACTTTCCTCCTCCTCAGCCTCCACACACACCCACACCAGCCAATTGCGCATGCCCAACAGTATTTCCTCCCCGACGAGGAGCTGCCATGAAAATTTCTATATATTCCACGACT